>JAHRHJ020000477.1:0-362500 GCA_019776745.2 Taxus chinensis | reverse complement strand
ACTTTATAATGCCCTTCAAGGGTAATATAAGCCATAAGAAGATGAGAAATTTCATTATAAGGATGGGGCAGATCTTCTCTTGCATAACCATTGTGGAGAGTTTTAGGGATCCCCTTACCGAGCATGAAATAATCGATCTCCTGGTTGTAGTCTGACTTGGGCTTGAAATAACTTTTTCCCTCCTAGGGCAGTCCTGTGATTTTAGCAATGAACTTCAGAGAGATGGTGAAGGTAAAATTATGAACCCAAACATGGCCTTCCTTCCAGGTTTTTAACAGCTTCACTCAAAGTTTCATCAAACCCATCAAAAATGTTGAAAATTTTAACAAGCCAAGCCCGTCGAGCAGCTCCTCTACCTCTTTAGACATTTTCGGGACCTTACTCAGTTCATTCCTCATGAGATCTCCGCCCATAGTGCTTGAGTAATTTTTCTTCCTACAGAGAATTTTGTGCTTGATATGGTTCCTTTTAACACACTTGAAGGGATGATTCAACATAACAAGGAGAACCATCCAGACTTTTAAATGATAGTAGATAAAGGAATGCATGAGTTCAAGATTTAGAAAATCCAAGTGTGTCACCCAATGGGTATTATTACCTATTACCATCCTCATTGGAAGAAATGTTGTTTGGGGCCTTTTCTCAATCTAAGATATCTATGAAGTTTTCTTCCAAAAAAATAAGATCCTCAACCACCTTAAAAGCCTTAGCTTCCACCCCCTTATTTGCCAAAACATCGGCCAATTTGTTTCCTTCCCGAAAAACATGACAGAAAGAGATATCAACAAAGGAGGTTAGTTTGTTCTTAGCGTTGTTGATGAAGTCTTCAATAGTAATAGAGACAGAACTTTTACCCCCTCTCATACATGAAATTATATTCAAGGAGTCACCTTCCACAAGAAGGTATTTGAACCCTTTCTCTTCAGCTAACTTAACCCCCCAAAACATCGTTGCAGCCTCAGTGACATGGTTAGATTGAATTCCCAGACAAAATAAATAAGCAAGGAGAAACCTACCATTGTGATCATGAAAAAATCCTCCTCCTCCTACCTTTCCCGGATTCCCTTTTACAGCACCATCAAAGTTTATTTTGATAACTCCTTCCCAGGGAGGTATCCACTTAACCCCATCTCTAGGGTTGCTCTTCCTAGGTAGAGGAGCGTAGGTTAAGTTCCATTTCTTGATGATACATTGTTCACAGTCCATGACTTCCACTTCTTTATTCTTGAGGATAGAAAAATTATTTCTAACAGCCTGTAAACACCTATTTATGATCAATCTATTAGGGAGTTTCTTGTTATTGAAAATCCTCTAATTTCTCTCTTTCCATATTTCCCACCAAGAGTGGCCAAGGCTCATAATCCATAGGTTTTTCAAGCCTAGACTATTGAAGGGCATTTCCATTGATTCTAGACAAATTGAATATCCTTGGGAATAACCCACTTGATTGAGAACATACCCAAAATATGAGACATAATATGGGAAGCAAAGGGGCATTCTAAAAACATATGATTCACCATTTCCAAGTTCTTGTTCACATAGAGCACATCTGTTGACTATATGGAAACCTCGTTTAGCAAGGTTATCCACAGTAAGAATCCTATTTATCACCACTAGCCAGCTGAAAACATTGACTTTGGGAGTTATATTCTTATTCCATACCGTGCCCGCTATAATATCTTCCTCTCTAGTTTCCTCTTTAAAGAATGACGTATAGGCAGATTTAACTGAGAAGTTTCCATTATGTTCTCTTTGCCACACAATCCGATCTTGTTCCTTGTTATTAGAAGACACAAAGTTTTTTAGAAAATCATTGAGATTAACCATATGTGTTTTTAATTCCTGCTTTTCCAATTCTATGTGTTTCCAGACCTGAAAGCTTTCTTGAGGTTCCATATAATTGTTTTTTTCCCCCATATTTGTCTTCTAACAGTTTCGATATTTGGGGGAATTTGTCTTTGAGGATAAATTTTCCAGCCCATTTATCCATCCAGAAACATATTTCATTTTCTTTCCCTATTTTCCACCTGCTTCCCTTATCAACAAGGTCCTTAGCCCAATTAATAGCTTTCCAAACACTTGATCCATTGAAAGATGCTGGTTTGAAGATCCACCATTTATTCTGTTAGCCTCCATCCAATATTTTTTCCTAAGAATTCTCATCCATACCCCATTTTATTTTATTAGTCTCCAACCAATTTTTTTCCAAAAGAGCTTTGTTCATTTTAGTCCAGTCTCTAAGGACAAGTCCCCCTATTTTTTTCAGTTTACAGACTCTATTCCAAGCCACCAACAGTGTTCTATCTTTACTTTTTGACCCACTCCATAGGAATATTTTTCCAGTCTGAGAGAGCACATTGGCTTTCCACCCCGATGAGATTCTTATCAAATATTTCTATAATAAAGTTCCATTCCGCACAAGAATGTATTTTATCCCCAAGGGGGGATACCTAAATATAAGGTTGGGAAAGGTTTATAGACACAACCCAGGATCTCAGTAAACTTCGTAATTCTACTCTCTAAAGAGTTGAGGAAAAAGAGAGAACTTTTTCTATATTTCACCAACTAACCTAATACCTCCATGTAATCATTCAAAAGGGCTTTAAAAAAAAATCTTCAGAAAAAGATGCTTCACCCACCATAATAGTGTCATCAACAAAATGCTGGTGAGACACCTTCTCCATACCCCTCACTCGATATAACCCTTTGATGAAGCCATTTCAAGTTTCAACATTCAGTCTTCTATTTAGAGTTTCTACCAAAATAATGAAGAGAAAAGGGGAAAGGGGGTCCCCTTTCATTAGTCCTTAGGAACTGGGAAAGAAACCATAGGGGGGCCCATTTATAAGAATAGATAACCAGGCATTATAAATACAGGCTCTTACCAAACTTCTAAAGGAATCATTGAAGCCAAACCGATCAAGAATTTTGTCAAGAAAAATCCATGAGACCCTGTCATACGCTTTAGCCATATCTAATTTTAGGATCATAGCAGCCTTCTTGTTGAGTTTTTTTTAATGAATAAGATAGGATATAAATTTATCCAAGTTATGGATTTATTCAATAAATAAATGTAATGTAGTTGTGAGATAACCACATCTATGATCTAAAATATTCCACTTCCAAATTCTCAAATAAACCACTTTTCATATTTCTAAAGAGTAAATAATAATAAGATTTTTAATATAAATTAAAATTAGTGTTAAAGGATATCAATAAGGTAAGTTTTCATTCCAAAACCACTATGTATTTTTACCTCTTTTTCAATAAACTGTAGAGAAATAATAAGATTTATATATCTATTTTAACTTTCACAAAAAAAAAAAGATTTAAAAAAAAAAAACTCTTTTCCACCATCTAATAAAAAATCCACATTAAATCTTACTACCAAATGATTCAACAAAATATTATGCCAATTATTTTCCTTTCAAGTTACAAATTAAAATGAAATAATATTTCAATTATAAATGGAGTAATAATTACACAACCCTTCTTCTTTTAATAAGAAACTAATCATGAAAACATAGTTAACAACTTTCTTATAAGTTTAAATACACATTCAACTCCCAAGATCCATTACAACTCAAATATTAAACTAACCTCCCAATCCCATAACCAACCTTTACATCATTCTCAACAAGATATAGAATAATCTCAAAACTCCCACTAAACAAGAATGCAAATATACTAAAATGCAAGGATGAAAATCCTCCCACTAATGTGAGAACAAAATGCTCAAATTTTAAGCATTTATCAAATGAAACAACCTCCAAAAATGTCCTGAAAATATCTCTAATTCAAATTAATCTAAGCTCCAAACAACACAAGATTGAAGGATTTTTTACCTCACAACCTATAGGCTTCATTACATGCCTTCTCTCTAAAGAGAGAGCATGTTATCCTCCCCCAAGCCTCTGGTAAAGAGGTGTAGCATGCTACTCAAATATTCCAAGTCAAACAAGCATTCAAGGAAACTCAAAACATGGATAAATAAGGAAAGAAAGGAAACCTCTAACATCAAACTCCAATTTGCAAGAAAATAAGAAAAAGAACGGAAATGGGAAGAGGGAAGATGTATCACAAAATATACCAAGGTATAAATGATTATAGATCTAAATAAAGACCTGCAAAATTTATCCCTAAGAATCCATCATCATCATCCATCCTTATTCCTCCATTTCTCCTCCTTACCAAGACTTTTCAAGCCTTGTAAGCTTCCTTGGGAAGGATAACAGGAGATTCCCAAACCAAATGGTAATCCCTCCTACTTCCCCCAAGGAAGGGAGCATAAAAATAACATTCATGGCTTCCCTAAGAAGCCATGAGAACAAGTATCCCCTCTCATTCCCAAACCCAAAAATGAAATCCAACTAAATGAGAAGAAAACAAGAAACCCACAAACCCGAAACCAAACCCAAATTTTTAACCAATAAAAACACTTTCAAAAAAAACACACATACATATCAATTAATAAACCAAGATAACAAAAAATTGAGGCCTACATCACTCTCCAAGCACAAGCTTCAAATATCCAAGCTCTTGACTGCACTATCTCCCAAAGCTAATCCTCTAAAGACTCCTCTCCAAAGTTCCAAAATAAAAATACCCTAAACATTTAAAATTAGGGAAGATATAGAAAAACTCCCAAAAGCACAAACCCATGGGAGGATGAAATGTGTCACCCTTCCAACTAAGAAAACACTCCAAGTCACACATGTCACTTTCCAAGTTCCCTCAAATAATAAATCAAAAGGGGGCAAAAATCTAAAGTAGCCCCCAAAGCCCACAAAACAAATCCCAAGGTTCCCCATGTAAGATTTGAGGAGAAGGCCTTTGATGGTGAATTGTGAGAGGGTGGAGTGAGAAAAATTACATTTTTTGGTTCACAAAAATCTTCCCCTGCCCATGGGTTAGGTCCTCAAGGATTCATTTTTAAGGTAAGGGAGACCCTTCCCTTTACATATATGCCTTCAAAAATGCCCTTTTTGATCAAATTCTTGATTTGAGAGTTGAGTGAGATAACCAAGTTGAGGAATGGTCCCCAAAAAATTATTAGTAAATCCCAAGGCATCCCAAAACATGTTTAAGACAAATAAAGTACCCCACAAATTGAATCACACAAATGACCAAATTAGCACAAATCAAACCTGATTAAGTGAGAAATAAAGTACAATTAATTTTACCATGATGATCAAGAGTAATAGGGTAATAAAATGATTTAATATAAATCAAATACATTGAATAACCAAAATCCTCCAAATATAAATAATGACCAAAATACAACAAGGTGAGAAAAAGGGCTTAGGCAAGACATGGATTAGGAATCTTTAGTAGTACTAACGTTGAGTCCCATGTTGTCCAAGTGGTGTAACATGTAATCCTGCACACTCAAAGAAAACCCCAAATCTTCTTGACATAATAAAATATCATTATAAATAATTATGAAAATCAGCTATACTATATCAAATAAATAATATTTATGCCACATTTATCCATCAACGATACATAATAAACATGATCCAATATCAACAATATCTAAATTATGATCAAGATCATCAGTAAACCCCATATAGAAACATAATCTATCCAATCTCAACATCATAATACCATCATCTCTAATCAACATGAAATGTCCAAAATCATGAATATCAAATAGTGTCTCAATAGTTCCCTGTCAAAATAAGAATGTCATATACCATATGATGATAATCGTAGCAATAACTAATCAAAATATAACATAATCAAGTATCAAATGTCTTGTATGCAATATCAAATTCATTATATGATCCAACACCTTGTAGGAAGAGAGACAAAAAATGGTGAGCACTAAAAATTATCATTTCAAATCCTACCTTGTGATCATCTCTCTTTCTAATGATAAGGGAATCCATATGAATCACACTACAACAAAGAACAAGTTAGGGTGAATTAATGTGTGTGATAAATATTCACTTGGACAATAGGTGAAAGAAATAATATCATGAGGTATGTGAAGTATTTTAAACATCAATAACTCTAGTGAAATTCAAATTATCGAGGAAATGGTCATCAGAAGTATGACAAGATAATATCACCATGAGTGATGTTGGCAGTCATCTCAATATTACAAACAATCTACATTTCATGAAAGTGTTTCTAAACACTTAACCAATGCTTTATAATGGGCTCTCACCTTGTAATTTAGGGAGGTGGGATTTTTCATATTTCAATATATCTAGGAAGTCAAGAACATGGTACTCATTCTCAGACATTCCTTCAAGTTCCATTTAGGGATCAATCCTTCTATCTAGAGGAGGAAACCTATTTCCATGAGGATTAATTGAGAAAAAGGGTATTTAGATATCCTATGTATATTTCCACTTAGGTGACATAATTTTTATGGATGTGAATTGTGAGGTTTAAAAGGGTTCATCATGTTTAAAGAGATATCGAAATCAATATCAAACAGGGTCTATAATAGTGATCCCCAGTTCTCAATCACCTCCTCATAATTTTTAATGGCAATGTGTCCATTGAGTGTGATGTTAATTCTATATTTCTCTTTTCCTTGTTTATAGTAGAAGGTATTCCCAAGAAGGAACGAGTAAACAAGAAGGCACTTGGGTTCCTGACGTTGATTTCATCCTAGAAGATGAATTCTTCATCACAAAGGTGAAACGTGAAGCTCAAGGAGTAAGGTTATGATCATTATATCCTGAATCTTCCACTTTTTTCAAATCTCTTCAATGAACAATCTAGGATGAACTAATCAAGCTATCGAGGTACCCAAGATGATCATGTTCTTATGATCAATAATTCATCTATTCCCATGAGAATAATATGAGCAATAAGGTGTATGAGAATCCTAAATTTTATTCCATTCAAGGATTATTTTAGATCCAGCAAGGGTAAATGGATGATTTCCATGCGAAGTACCATGTTTGCAAGAATGGGTAACCATCTCAATTTCACATGTTGCAATTCACTTAGTAGTGTTCTTAAACACTTATCCAACACCTTGTAGTGTGTTCACACCTCAAAGGAGTAAGCATTTCAATCACCTCATTTCAATTCAATGGATGGACATAGGATAATAATTTCATTCAAGGGTGAATCCTTCCATCTGCATAATGGAGACCTGTTTCAGTAAGAAACAGATGGGCATAAAAAGGTTTGGGCATCATAGAGTTAACTTTTGGTAATGAAGGTGAATTGTAAAGTCTTGGAGTAGTAAAAAAGTTATCCCCATAGCCTAAATCCTACCTTGTGATAAAAATGGATCATCATGTTCCCATTATGATGCAGACCTCATGACAGTGTTTTTGAACACTTATTTGATGCCCTAAGATGTTTTCATATCTCACGGAGGAATTAGATTGTGATTATAGTGCTTCAAGTTAGAAATTTCTTCATCGCTAGAGGATTCTTATTCAATTAGAATTTTCAACCCTCTTTCTTTCTCTCTTCTTTATTCTCTCTCCATATTCTAATTCATCATTAAGAATGTACTTTTTCGCTATTTTGTCTTATTCACTTAAGTGACCTTGAACTTAACTTTGTAAGAGTCTTTTTTCATTAATAATAAAAAGACTCACTTTCATTCCTTGGGAATATGGAAGGTTGCAAGTGATGAGGAAAGGTGAGAAGTCATGTGGGGGGAGATAAAAATATAATTTATAATGATAAAAATTGGGATGGCTTCTCCATTATAAAGGGGACAATTGTTGATTGATGTATGTTGTTGACCTTTGTATCACTACTACATCAAGAAATAAAAGTTACATTTACTTTATTACTTTTCCTATGTTCCTCTACCCTCTCTACTCTCTAACTTTGTAAGCATTGTGATATTTTACAACCAAAAAGAAACTTTGTGTCCTTTTTTAATGGATTTGTATAGCTTTGTGTCTTTATTTTATTAGTCTTGTTGATTATTTACATTGTTTTGTTCTTCTAATTGAATGTGGACCTACTCTAGTTACTATTGGTGATAATTTTATATCTCATGCTCACAACATTAACTCTCTCTCAATATTTCTCCTATTCCCCTTTACCTCCCTTCACATCAAATTCCTCCCTTGTACATTGTACAAGCACTTTGCCATAGGTTTAGTGGAGTATTCCTATGTGATCCCCAGCCTAACGACCACTCATAATTTATAATTAGTTTACATTAAATAATTGGAGCCTCCCCATACCCAAGAAGGATAGGCTTATCCTCGTGATCATTAGTGAAAACCAATACTCTACACTACATCAAATTATTTCACCAACAATAGACACAATTTTTCTTTACTTGTAATAACTTTATTTTGGAATGGCTCGTTGTGTTGGTCTTGGAACACTCCAAAATGAAACTAAATATAAAAATAAATTTTAACTAAAATGTAATGAAATTGCTATAAAGAAATCTATAGAAATAAATGTCAAAAGAGATGTAAAACATGGAAGTCAAACACATATTTGTTTTATAGATGGAATGTTTTCCCATTCTTATGCCTTAAGGATTTTAGATTTATTGAACTCTAATGAATAATTAGGGGTGATCAGTCCCTAATTTGTGTTGAGGAGAGTTTGATGCCTTAGTTGTACCAACCCCACACATGAATTCTAAGGAGAAAAACCAAAAATAGGATCCAAAGCATCCCGTCGAGGAAGAATATAATGAATCAAATTCATTTAACAACTCTGATATCTTCCCCTTAAGTGCAAAGAGGATAGAAAACTTCTTCCTACAAAGAACTTATCCACCTTAATACCTTCCATAACCCCAAATATCATACTGATACATATGGTTATAATCCCAATTGTGTAAATTAGGATAGATAGTATAAAAGAGAAATAAGTGCCCACATACTCTTCCCATATGCCACACAAATGAGTAGAACTAATTGTATGTTGAAATTTGAGTGGAGAAAGGATACCCATGCCCCCAATATGCCCAAAATTGAAGGTGAAACTAGGTACCATGGATAAAGAGAGAATAAAATGTTTGTTTTCCCCTGAAACTATGTCAAACTGATTATAAAACAATATTGAAATGTTTTGATAAAGATCAGAAAAATTGAGAATGTTAAAAATATGGAGAAAATGCCCCATGGGATAAATTGTATGATAGGGTCAGAACCATCTCATATGATCCTAACTAGGTTATAAGGTCTTGACCCCCTATACATTTTTCTAAATTTCTATTCCCGAGCCCAATTCTGAGGCATTTTTTCTACCATTGCATATGTTTGTACCTAAAAATAGGTTCCCATGTATCTATTGAAAATGTAGACTAAAACTTTAGATGTTTACCCCCCTCTTTTTAGGCATGTGCAATGTAGAATTTGAGTGCACATGGCTCAAAATAAAATATGTACATACTCATAGTTGAGTATCTAGAAATCTATTTATAACCTCTGAAATGAATCTGATGTGGTGGCCACCAAGAATAAATTATGAACCTTCAAGGGGGATGTACATGGTATAAACCATGGTTCAAAACAAGAGCAACAAGGAAAAGAAAACATGATTACCAATAATAGTGTCAATACAACAAAAATAGTAGTAACAGTAATAGAGAATCATGTGTTAGTCAAGAATAAGTGAATACAATGTAGAAGCAAGTGAAAACATGGAAAGTAATGTCACATAAAGTGTTTTAAAAAATTACAAACATGCGACACCCACAATTTCACAAGTGAAATCAAGGCCCTTGAGCTGTACAAACAAGATATGTACAACCACACAAAAGGTAAAATCCCTACAAACATGGGACACCCATGGTGTCACAAGACAATCAAGGACCTTAGGCCACAATCAGAGTAGAAAATAAAGCATACACACATGCACACAACTAGCAAGCATGTATGAAGAGTGAGTATATCAAAATGAGTGAAGAATGACAGAGCATATGATATAAAAAAAGATAGTAATAATTATAATTGTTTTTCTAGACACGTGTGTTAGTATTTTTTAATGCAAAAAATATAAAATACATTATGTGTATGTGCACATGTGTATTGCAAAAGATAGAAAATACACGTGTATGTGTGTGTGTGTATGTAACAAAGCATAATGATGAAATAAAGGAACTATAATGGAAATATAGCACCTGGATGTAGTATGTAAAAGTATATGCCCCAGATGTTATCAGTTCAGGGTAAAGGGTAGATCCAACACTTATCATCATGTACCACTCTATGAATGTCTTGCATCATGATCAATACCATGTGAACGCATGTGTGTACAGAATAAATACTATCTATCAAACCAAAAGAATAAACAACATGTATGATGTAAAGTGCAAACAATGCATGTTATAAAAATAAGTCTTGATTTTATATTTTTCCAAATATTTGAATGCTTTTTGTATATTTTAGGCCCTCCCTAAAGGCATAGATGAAAAAATATTCTCTGAAGAGAAGGAAGGGTGACCTAGGAATGCTCTCATGGAGGGGAATAGATGGAGATTGTATGACTAAATATGGAAAGCAAGATTACCCCCAATATATGTGTGCAAAGTGAAGTTTAGGTGTAGAACCGATCCCTCGATACTCAAGTTGAACCTATAAACTATGTGAATCATCTCGAAATGAGGGGAATATTATGATAACTAATGACCTGTGCACAAATGGCAATGACCCAAGAAGTTCTGAAGGCCTAAGATGTAAAATAATATATCATAAAAAAATGGGAAATGGAGGTAACATATGCAAACACGAAGAAGTAGCCCAAATTTCAATAAAAGTTTTAGATATAACATGATTATAATGATAAGGGTCATTCCCAAAATATATCAAAGGTGCATCAATGTTGCATGAGTAGTATTAAAATAATGGTGTGTATGTGCATCAATATTAGTGTATGGCATATAACATCGTCAATGAGTGTAGTCACAGAAGATGGTGTAACCAGAGGATGATGAGTGATAGTAGCCTAATTATGAGTAGACATATAACTAGTGTCATGTCATATAATAGAGCTAAAATCCATAGTTAGTGCAAGATCTTGTAATGGTATGAGAGAGATGTGCACCATAGATGAAGCACTAGAAGTAACAGGAGAAGTAATCTAAATTATCCAATTGAAATGTAATCAGATGTGGAAATAGATGATGAAGAGGAGTCCCAATAAATACATGCAAATCAATTAGATCTTGAATAATATGTTGCAATGAGGTACATCGATCAGTATGGTGTCCAATGTAGCGATGAAAATTACAATACCGATTAGCGTTAAAATTATTACTAGGAGGGTGGCTCATATCAACCTCAAATGGTGGAGGGAGAGACACGAAACCACCCTTGATAAATTATTTTCAATACAACATGTGGTGGAAAAGGTAAATGTGTGAATTATTGTTTTCGAAGAGAAAAGAGAGATGTAGATGTACTAGGAGAACCATGGGATTGAGAAGAGTGATATTTGAAAGGAGAAGGATCCCATTTGTATAAGTAGGTAGAGTCCTGATGAGAAAATTGCAAGCCCGTAGGTTCTAAAGTAATGTGTGTGGCATGTACCCAAGGGAGTCTTAGAACAATGTTATAAGTGGGATGATCATGAACAATATAACAAAGTGCATCAAAGGCTTTGTGACCAAGAGTAATGGGGATAGTGATAGAACCAAAAACCTTGTGAGGGACATTATCAGATGCATGAATACTAATATTAGAAGGATCCAAGGTTTTAATAGGAATACCTAATCCATGCACAAAAGATATAGTACACACATTGAGGTCATATGATTTGTCAATAAGAACACACTTAACCAAATTTTGATGCATCATAACTTGAACATATAGGGGAAGCCCATTGTTAAGAAGGGTTGCGGAGGAAAAGCCTCAATGAGAGGGAGAAAGATCCTTGTGAAGAAGAGCCTCTACATACTCCCTAGATGCATTAGGGAGGGCATTATCTTACTCAAGATGTCAAAAATGTATCCTTACATGCAGGGTTACACCTAATGTACTCAAATAATGATATAGATGGAACACTAGAGGAGGCCATTGATGCAAACAAATCAGACCTGAATATCAGATGAAACCCTAAGGCCACTAGAGTTAGGGCTAGGATGTTTGATTAGATCGGATCAGGTTCACCAAATGATTTCATTATTTTGGGAAGTGAATATTTCATTCCTTTTTAAGTTTTTAATGTTTTTTAATTAACATACATAAAAAGGATGAATAAATGTTACTAAGTGGATATTCTGATTTAATTAACTTCCAACATTAATTGCACAAATAGAATAACACTTTTCAAAGTGACTATTGATCTAGCAACTATCAAAAAACAATAGGGACAATTGCACTTAGATGATTCTATGTGGATTTTGAAGAGTCTGGGTGATCTGAATGTAGGAACAAGATGATCTAAGACTAGAAGTGCTTTGTTACAAAAACTGGAACCTACAACTGCACCTGGTCAAAACCGTACAACTAGTCCAAAATATGGTACCCTTTATGATCTTGGACCTGCTTGGAATCTGGGTCTATAACTTCTTGAGCACTTCATCTTCCTAGAAATGAGTATCGTTGTGTGTCGGTCTTCTTTGCTCACCTTCAAAATGGCTCTATAAACTCTGCTCAAACCCTAGAACCCTTGTAGTGTAAGGGAGTTCCTACAAAAACAAATTTAGGTGGGTTGTGGGAACCCAAGTGCACTACTAACATCACCACTACTTTAAACAGGGCTTAAAACTTACACGTCGTTCTCCTAGCATGTGATATCTACCATAGTGCAATCAAAACTTGACAATCATGTTTTGACAATACTTTGCTTGAGTTTCACACTTGCTCAAATACTTGGCAAGGGTCACTTTGCTTGATTTTAGAAAGAAGATGGAGACTCCTAGACCTAGAAGGAGACTTCATACCTATAGAGGGTGTTGCCCTAATGAATGTACATGAGTTATTTCACAGTTTAGGGAGCTTGGATTACCTTTTGTGGTTGTTTTTACATGAGGAGTTCTTAAAGTGTCAGGTTAACAAATGAGGTATGATTTACTTGCTTATATATGCTTTTAAGGTTATTATGTCATGAAAGGCCAACCTAGGGGATGTATTTTCTCATAATAATGTGATAGAATCAAAGAATTGAGCCCAAAGTATGTTGGTCTAAAATTTTACAGTAGGGTCAACTTTTAGAATCATACAAACTGATCGAAAACAATGGTTTTGAATCTAGAGGGAGAAAAAACATGCATTTAACTTTATGGGCCAGAGGATGAATATTAGTATATGTGTTTTATGTTGTTAAAATTCATAAATTGATGAAACATAAGAGGTGTGAAAAGATAATAAAAGTAGTCGAATATCTATCAGGGCTGTGATAAGATAAGAGTAAGGAGCGAACATTTGTACATACAAGTGTGTAATGTCAAGATCAATAATGTCAAAGGATAGATTGTTTTGGAGTGTATTTGTTTTTATTTTAGATAGTTTTCATCATCTATCTCGTGTGTTCCAAAAACATATTGCTTCCTTTTATGTTATTCAAACTTGGATGTACGCATATGTGGATTGGTTTTTGCTCATGTTTCAAGCCTTGTTGGTTGAATATTGTTTGTGGGAGTTGGGAGATTTTTGGGTCAATGAGAGGTAATTTTACCTCATTGAATGTATGGGAATTAAATGATTCCTTCACCTCTCTTTGGTATGTATGTTGGCATGGAAAATAAATGGAGGAGGACGAAAATTTTATTAAATGAAGTAATAATATAAGTGGTTGGAGTTGTAATATTGGCATATTCTATCTTGTGTTGTATTTTTATTATCAAAGTTATCAATTTTGTTATTGTATCATCTCCATCTTAGAGGCTTTTTAATTTTTTATAAGACTTTATTCTCATGATAAAGCTATTTTTGAAAGGACCAAGTTGTTATATCTTCTTGTATGTGAAATCCAATATTATTTAATTTTTATACATATTTGAAATGAATAGGAGGAGCATGTTAGGTGAATGGATGTTGTAATATCTCTCTCTTTTTTCCTTATTCATTAAATGGAAAAAATTCAAAACTATATTTAAAGTGTACGTTGAAATAAAAGTACAAACATGTACTTGATATCATGTTAAGATTAAATCAAATATATATTATGTTTTAGATATTTGCAAATTGTGTATGTACTCATGTGTATTGGAATCTTATTTATGAGATAGTTGTTCAAAAGAGTGGTGTGATAATTATATAATTTTCTTAAAGTATGAGTGTTAAATTTTAAAATGGATAAAATAATAATATTATAGTTTTGTGGTTTATATAATGATTTAAATAGTTTACTTCACTTTTGTTCAACATGAGTGTTATAAATCAAAAATAGGAACCATTATCATAGTAAAATTCTTTGGTAAATCCATTAAAAAAATTGGTAGAGTATATTTTTGAATGAACTTATCTTTTCCATATAGTTGTAGATCAAGTATTAGATAAATAATTGAGATGGTATTTAGATTTATACAAGATTGTTTAAACATTAATTTTTTTACACAAATATTACATGGAAATTATAAAATAAATATAATACATAATTAATAAATAAATAAATAATGGGGGTGTGGTCATGCCATGCCACAACCCCACCTATTAGAATTTGTGTGTAATAGTTTCTTCCCACCCCCTCTCATTAGATAGGTATCATCCATGTCAAAGGGGCCAAGAATCCTCTATACCCTCTTCCATCTATGCAGTCACACACCCCAAACTCCATGCATACCTTAAGGGCATTGGTCACACAATCCCACACCATTATTTGGCGCTTCATCTTCCTAACATTGGCTCATTTTCTTCTAATTAAATTGAATAAATTATATATGTAAATGTGTGTGTGTGTGTGTGTGCACATGCACACACACAATTATATCAATTTATTTCATATATGAGTATATACCCACTTCCTTAGGTGTGTATACCCATGTATACACATCCATGGGGGTCTATAAGTATATTTATAAATAATATAATTATGATAAGATGGAGAAAATAAAATAAAATGAATAAACGTAGAATCCTCCATTAGACCCAATCTTGAATCTACAAGAGTGAATGAGAGAGAGAGAGAGAGAGAGAAGGGAGGGAAAATGAAAAATAACCTAGAAAAATAAAAGAAATGAAAACTTAAAACAAGTCCATGATGATTTATAGGGTTATGGGAAACATAAAATATCTACAGTGGAGAATTATTTGATCCATAGTCCATAAACCAATCCAGGATTTCACTCAAGTGGGTTAACTTTATTAATTTATGATTCAGCTAATGGAATTAATTTAATTATTTAGGCGAGAACTTTAATAATTTAGTGGGTGTTTTAAACTTGCGTAAACATTTTTTATTATAATAAAACTAATACCATTGACATCCTCTTATGTCCAAACTATGAAAGACAATTACTAACCTATAAAATACTATATCGACCCACCTAACCTACTTTAACCTAATCTCTTACTAGGGTAATTGATAGAGCCACTTTAACCACTGACATTCATCACTTGATCGTAAACCATGACTGACTTCTAAGGTCAAAATTCAAGTGATGTGTCGCAGTGGTATACTGAAGTAACATTTAATAATGTAAACTCAAAATTTATATTTCATTAATTCTTCAAAACAAATTACATAATTTGTATCATTGACATGTTAATTTGATGTTTAATGATGGGGTGTTACACTTGGTATCAGAGAATAGTTACAACATTGGTAACTCTAGGGAATTAATTACATATAATACATGTTTCATTCTACCTACTTTCACAATGCTCTAAGTTTTTTCATGGGCCTATGTAAGACTTCATTAGGTTGGCCATATTGGGGTCATTATGGAGTGGACCATCAAATACACCAATGTTGGATCAAGAATTATTAGGGACATGGATTTTACATGCCCTTTAGGAGGTTTTAGTATCCCTTAGGGAGTGTGTGTCAAAGATACCTTTAGAATGTAGAGAGATTTCACCCCACCCTTCATATGAGGGATGTGGGTCTCCCCCACATGTTGATAGAGAGGTTGCTTCAGATCATAGAGAGATTCTTGCTTTCTAGTGGTAATGAAAATTCAAATATTCCTTCATCTTTTGCTGAAAATAATTTGATTGATGAATCCATTATAGAGGAAATATTTAGAGATCGTGCTACTCATAACAGCCCTCAAGAGAAAAAAATTGAAGATTTTAACCTCTCAAACTTCGTGTTGGAAGAGGAAATCAAACAAGATAATCAATTTGGTCTTCAAGCAGAGAATGAAGAACTCCCAAGTGATCCACAACCTTCAAATAACTACATTGATTTACCAAGGACTCTATCAACTCCTACAATTAATCTTGAGGAGTTTCATGTTGAAAGGGAGGAAGAAAATAAGGATGGAACCACTCCCATATCAGTCATTAAGTTGGAGGATCAACTATTTGTAGATGAGCAACAAGGTCAAAATCAGCTCACAAATAGTCACCTTTTCCAGGTCTACAAGAAGAACTTCATTCTTGGAGTTGGGATTCAGAGCAATGTGAAAACTTTGTGAATTAAGCCTTTCCTAATAAGATATCTAGCTTCATTGGAGAAAAATTCAGAGTTGCCACCAGTCATGGTCACTTCTTATCATAAGGATGAGTTTCAGAGTACCGAGGATTAACTGTAATGCCTCTTCAAACCAAATACAAAGCAACTAAAAGAGGAATTTTTTTTGTTTACAATTGATACCATGATGATTTTGGTGGGATATTGGATCCATGATATTTTTCACTCATGTACATGACCATGTTCATTTCCAAATCAGTCACATGGTCTCAATTTGTGAGGAAGGGAAACTACTTCTCCTTGTCAATATCAGAATTTGTTTGAGTTCTCCATTCCTTAGGTTAGATTAGGGTAGGTTGGTTTGATTCCAATAGAATAAGTGATTGCGCACACTCTACATTATTCACTTACGGCATGTATGACCTTTCAAGGTCTTTTGTACATAGTTTTTGCTTCGTTGTTGCTCTTGCATGGTTCATTGGAAGTGGCAGGATGTTCATGGGGGGAACCTATTTTAACAAAAATTCCAAGTGAAACATTTGGAATCAACATGTGCTTCCAAAATTTTGCATGTTCCCTACTTGTCAAGAAATTATCAATTTTAGTCCTTTGGGTACATCTCACAAAGAATATGCAGATTGTGTGGCAGTTTCATCCATTGTCTCAACAAATCAGTTTGCAAAAATGATCTAGAGAATTCGATAGGTTTAAAACAATTTTCCTACTTCTATCTAATTGTGTCAATATGGTTCTGTTATAAAAATTCAAAAATTCAAGAAAATATCATATCAAATCTAATGTTAAACCAGTGGTATTTAGTTGTTTAAGGACATGATTTTATAGGTTCAGATCAGCTTCTTAGGCCAAGTTACCATGATGAGCTCCATGCCTAGGTAGTGTTTCCTAGATTTAAGGATCACTGGTCAACTCATCTAGTAGGTAGATGTCCCAGTGAGTTCACCAAATTACTATCCATTTGGGACCCCTTTGGTAAAATGGAAAACTCTTAGATCTCATTGGACCAATGAAGTTGATAGAGCTTCAAGGTTCAATATGGAGGAATTCAGGTAATAATTTAGGTTTTGGAAGAATTTCCAGTGTTTTCAGAAGTTTGGGATCACTCGAAGATTGTTTTTCCTCTTCTGGGTTTCAAAAGGGCTCAATACTTGGTCAATTTAGAGAAAAAGAGGATAAAAATGAGAAGATTGGTCTTGGGGACACTTTACTCAATTTCACTAACTCCCTTGACTAAGGAAAAATATAAGAAATTTAGAAAAGAATCTAAGGGATTTGAAAATTTGTCAGAAATGACTTAAGAGCTAAAAAATAGCTCATCCATTTTTACCCCTGTAAAAATGGACAACTTGGAGAAAATTATGACTTGGGTAGTTGACATGGATTCAAGGTTGAATCTAGAGAAAGTTTAAGTAATTTCTATGTTTTTTATGAGCATTTTAGTTGAGTCCTAGGGACTTGGGATCATTTGGTGCATTTTTTCCTCTTCTGGGTTTCAATAAAAGGGCTACTTAGTCAATTTGGACAAATGGATATAAATGAGGAAAATTGGCTTTGGGGAAATTCCATCAGTTAGGTTTCTCTAACTCCCCATCTCTAAGAAAAATTCTATAAGGAACTCTAGAGAAAAATTATAAAATTGGCTTTTAAAAAGGGAAAAGATAGGTCACGTGAGGTAAGCTAAATCTATTGGATTTGGAGGTACAGAGGAAGTACAAGTGGGAGCCCACATTGGGCTCTTGAGTTCCCTGGCATTATGGTGGCATTACAAGTAAAGAGGTGAGTTCCTTTGTTTGTGGGGTAGGTGTTGAGGTGATAAGAAAAGGTACCACAAGGAACAAGTTCCCCACAACGGACAAGTTCTTGAACATGGTTGGATTACAATGGAGTAAACAATGGCTTGGCAAGATAAAGCTCACCAGTGTGGAGGAATTTTCAGTACATTAAGCAGGAAGGGTGGGTCTCAACCTGAAAGGCTCACAAGGGCAATGGGAGTTGGCTGTGGGGATGAGTTCCCCAATGAGATGTTGTGCAAACAGTGGAAATGGAAGAGTACAAGGTGCGAGTTAGGAGCTAATTCCAAGGAATGAGTTGAAGTCAGTTGCGGGTATCGAACAATGGAGAACAAGGGTTATAGGGAATAATGAGTTCCCGTGGTGAGCAAACAAATTGATGGAGAATCTAAAGAGTAACTAAACTCCACCGAGTGCTAGAAAATAAGTTACTGAGCTGGTAAGGAGCCAATAGTCATGGGAATCTTAATGATCCTATTAAAGTACCCTATTTCATGCCAAGATTGTTCCAAAAATAAAAAATCCGTAATTCATTAAATGGGGTAAAAACCATTGAAAATAAAACTAAGTGACATGGGACTATGAAGGAAATTAATCAAAACACAGAGGCCCGAGAGTTTTGAAATTGCCATAAAATTGGACCTGCACCAAATGGAGCATATCTTCTTCCACTAGTCAACCAAATTTGACAAAATTTGTACTTGTTGGAATCGTAATTTCTCTTACCTCTACACTCATGAAATAATAAAATAATGGTTTGAGGACTAGAGGAAAAATGTAGAAAAAAGACCCATATTCAAATGATCACTTACATGTGGTTATAAATGCATTAAATGCGACATGGGAGGCCATTTTCTTCTGAGAAGCTATAAGTACATGAAAGGGGATGGAGTTTTCAGGTGTCTCCATGCATTTTTAGCAGAATTCAATGAATTTGTTTGGTGGTTGAATGGGAATTTCAACTTATTTCTTCTCTTTCTCTCTCATCCTCATTCTTCCTTATCATTTGAAAAGAGAGATCATTTGGGCATGGTTGGACAATTTTCTTAATGTTGCTCTCTCTTCTTCAAATTAGCTTGGGTAGGATGGAGCCTTCAAGCCTTCTATTTTTGAAATTTAAATGGTGAATCATGCCTCTTTTCTACAAATGATGTATTGTGCAAATTATTGGAGCAATAAAATTGAATGTTTGTGATTATTTCTCAATCCTTGCATTTTTTTTCATTTCCTTTCCTCTCCTTTCTTCATGCTTGCTATTCTATGCATTTTATTGTTCTCATTACATGTTTAATGTTGTTGTGTTTAATGAAGATGGTTATGGTAATGTATTTTGGTTTTGATGCTTTTCCATCCTCTCCATTTCATTTTTCTCCATTTCCATCATTTTGAATTTCAACACCCTTTTCTTGGTGTTATCACCTTTCTATTGTAGTATTTCCTTGTTTTCATGCATTCTCCTTCTCCTTGTCTCCTTCGAATTGATAGGATAGGATTAGATAGTGTTTTTCTTGCATTAGGAGTAGTTTAGTGCTAGGATTAGGTAGAGGAACCAACCTTCTCTAGAGGTCCATCTCAAGTCTGCAAGTCCCACAACTTGAGAGATGGTCCCATGTTACCCAATTACACTGATAGCTCATGCACACACACATGAAAAATTAGAGGGTGTTGTAATTTGGTGATAACAGTTTTGGAGCACCCTGGTGGGACAACATAGAAGTCATATTGAAGAGTTTACATCTTCATTTCATCAATTTTGTTGTGTTCTTGATGAAATATCAACCTTTGGAGGCATGTCCAAGCACAACTAGCGACTCCATTGATCCAAAACAACCCATTTTCTAAGTTGCAGAACTTTCTTTCCATCCATTTTTCTTTTCATACCTTTCATTTTCCTTCCATCCATGAAGTTGTGCAATCATGACTTCATTTCCATCATGGGATTCCCATTTGCAGCAGAAGCAATGTCATTCAAATTCATCTCCAAGTTATTACAATCCACCTCCAGATCAGTTTTTTGATGAAAATCAAAATCAGTATGCATATCCACATGAGAAAGATGTAAATCAGTTTGGTTATTCACCAAACTATGGAGTTATTCAAGAGTAGGAGAATGCATATTTTGGAGGCCATCCTACACCTGGAGATGTTGAGTTACAGATGAAGGTTCAGAGAATGGAGGCAAGTATGGTGTAGACCAGGGCTACATCTCAATTGAAAGCATTTAGGATTGGTTAGGGTCCCTTGTCCATGGGTTGGCCCTATGCCAAGACACTACAACCCTCAACAGAAGCTTGATTTCATGGTTGAAATGCTACCACAACTTACAAAGTGGATTAAGGAGATTGAGGCTTATGAATCTAATGTTAGACAATCCTATCAATGGGAAACTCCCTACATTGCCATCTCACAACCCTCTTCTTCATTCCCCAACCTACACCATCTCAGCCTAAGTTTCAATTCCCTAACTTCCCATCTGCTGCCCCTATTGTGGATTCCATTTGTCCATCTCCTTCTCTTCCATCCCATCTTCAATTTTCTGCCCTTTTCTCTTCTAAAACTCCTTCCCCTCCACAAAAACAAGAAATTAAACCTTCCCTTCCACCAACAATAATGAAAAAATTAGTTGAATCCCAACCCACCCCTCCTCTTGCATTCCCAAACCCATTTTGGGAAGAACAAAATCAGAAAATCAGTCAAGGAGGGAAGAAAAATGAGGAGCCTAGCAAAGAAGAAATTACAATAAACTTGAAAGAGTGGGCTACAAGATTCAATATCAAGAAAATACCATTGATGACTAAGCCTTTAGTTGAGGTTAGAGTTGAAGAATAAGTGGTGAAGGAACTGATTTTTAGCAAATGACAAAGAAGAACAAGAATGATGATCAACAATCCTTGTGTTCCGAGTGTAGTGTTCACATTGGCACTATATTTTCAGAGGTTGTTGATCCATCACCAGTTGCAGAATCAGTAGAGGAGGAAGGAGAATCAGCTCCAAATCCACAAGAAGAGGAGCACATGGAGGAAACCAAAATTAGTTTCAGAGGTCTTGAGTGAGAAGAAGGTCATAGAAGAGCTTCATTCCTTCTTCCACTTTATCCTTCCAAAAATATGAGTTTTTGGATGATTTTGAACTCTCAAACTTCATGTTTGAGGATGAAGAGAACCATGGTGAACAAATTACAAATGAAAAACTTGAAGCCATCATGGAGGAGGTAGAACCTCCTTGGCATACTTGGACAAGACAAAGAGGTTGAATACTTCATGCTAGATTTGGAGGATTGCATTGATGGAGAAGAGAATTGAGCTTGTCACTTTTTCTGGAGAAGATCACCTATCTCCAACAAGTGAGCCTCATGCCACAAGAACTTTCAAGTAAATTTGTGATTCACAATAGTCCTCTTGAATCATGTTGGAGGAGTTTGATCTTCCAAGTTTCATGTTGGATGAGGAAGAAGAGAAAGAAAAAAGGATGACACCATTCCAAATAAGTCATCAAGAGAGAGAATCAACTATTTGTAGAAGCAAAACAATAGAAAAATCAACTTGCAAACAGTCACCTTTTCCAAGAATGTCTGCAAGAAGACTTCATTCTTGGAGTTGGGATTCAGAGCAATGGGAAAACTTCACGGATCAGGCCTTTCCCAATCAAGTACTTGGCTTCATTGGAGCAAAAGTCAGAGTTTCCACCAGTCATGCTTACTTCTGAGCATGAGGATGAGTTTCAGAGTTCCAAGGATCAGCTGCAATGCCTCTTCAAAACCAAATGCAAAGCAACTAAAAGAGGTATTTTTCTTGTTTCTAGTTGATACCTTGATGATTTGGGTGGAAAATCAGCTTGTAGTCATTTTTTCACTCATGCACAAGACCATGTCCATTGCCAAATCAGTCACATGGTCTAAATTTGTGAGAAAGGGAAGCTACTTCTCCTTGTTAGTTGCAGGATTTGTTTGAGATTTCCATTTCTTAGGTTAGAGTAGAGTAGGTAGGTTTGTTTTCAGCAGAAGAAGTGCTTGTACACACTCTGCATGTTTCACTTGAGACATGTATGATTTTCTCCTATTTTGTACATAGTTTTTGTGGTTGTTGTTGCTCTTGCACAATCCATTGTTGGAAAGTGGCATTGTTCATGGGGAAATCAGATTTTAATAGTAGTTCCAAGTGCATTCCAAATCAACATGTGTTCCACTAACTTCTGCATGTTTCATCCTTGCCAAGAAATCATCAGTTTTAGTTCTTCTTCATACTTGGAAAGAAATCATATTTTGGGAACAGGTTTCAAAGTTTCATCCTTCATCTCAATAGATCAGTTTGTAGAGGAAAGAGAAAAGAGAATTCCAGGAATCAAAACAATTTTCCACTCATCTAAATTTCAAGAATTTCTTATAAAGGTTTGGGAAATTCGAGCAAAGGGGATCAACTCCAAGTTTCAGTAGTGTTTAAGTGGCTCAAGGATAGGATTTTCAGAGTTTCAAATTAGTTTTTGTTTACCAGGCTGACTCCATGCCCAATGGATGCTTCAAGGCCACTGGTCAACTCATCTAGCAGGTAGATGTCCCTGTGAGTCACCAAATTGTTATCCATTTTTACCCCCTTGGAAAAAATGGACAACTCAAGAAAACTGACTTGGGCAGTTGACAGAGCTTCACTGGTTGAATCTAGAGAAAAGTAGGTAATTTCATGTTTTTAGAGAATTTGCAGTTGATTTGGGGACTTGGGATCATTTGGTGCAATTTTTTCCTCTTCTAGGTTTCAAAAGGTTAGTTAGTCCAATTTTGGACAAAAATGGATAAAATGAGAAAAATTTGTCTTTGGGGAATACTTTTCATATTTTTCTCTAACTCCCCTTGGCCTAAGAAAATTCTAAGGAAATTAGAAAAAATTTCAGGAAAATTGGAAAAAAATTGCCAAAATGGCTTAGTATTGAAAAACAATTTAGAGCGAGTTTGGGGCGAGACGGAAACAGCTCAGAGAATGAGGATGTTACCCGCATTACTTAAAGTTCCAGATAGTCATAAGTACACAATAAGCATTGGTGATTTCGAATGTTGTTTGCATGAGGTGGGATTGGAGGTTTTAGGCATGTAGAGGATAAGTTCCATGGGGAACAAGTTCCCTATGGGGACAGGTTCCCCATTTGACACATGGCATTGGGTCTATTGTAAGTGCACCAAAGGGAAAGGGCTCGGGTCTGAGCAACCAAGCTCAGAAGTTGGAGGATGGATTCTCGCAGTGGAGGTTAATTGTGGGGATTAACGTGTGGGCGTAAAGGCCCGAAGGGCACATGAGAGTAATGGAGACCATGGGACTTAGTTCCTCGTGGATGTCAAATGTTTAGGGAAATGCTGATGGACACGAAGGCCAAGTGTATAAGGGTGAGTTGGAGCGGTGGCATCGGCGAGCTCGTTGGGAGTGTGGGGAGCAAGTTCCAAGTACATGAAATTGCTCCCCAACAAGGGTTATGCAAAAATGGGGCCAATTGGAACATTATGAGATGCAGAGTAATAGCTCAAAAATTTGAGCCCAAACCAAAGGAGGTGGTTAAGTAAATAAGTGTAAGTATCTCGGAGCCAGGTGGCGAGGGAACAAGTCGGCTTGGAAATGGAGCCACCAAAAGCAAATTCAATTCCACATTTTCAAAGTGAAAATTTGAATTTTTGGGAACAAAAAATATCCGCAAGGAATAAATAAAACATGAAAATAAAATATTAAAAATTAATAACCAAGGACATTTCCAGCCTATGAAAAAATTAAAAAACCCAGAGGCCGAGAAAATGGAAAAAACCAAAAATGTGACCCTCCAAACCTGCATTCATATATCTCCTTCTATAGTTAACCAAATTGGACAAAATTTACTTGTTGGATTCGTAATTCTCTCCTCTCATCATCAAATCAATAAAATAATGGATTAGGTGGGTAGGTTGGGGTACAAAAATGTAAAAAATTATCCTCAGGTTTCAAATGAACTCCCAGGTGGAAAAATGCATTAAATGAGCATGGGTAGGCATTTTCTTCTTCTAGAAGCCAAAGTATATGAAAGGGATGGGTTTTTTAGGGTTCCCATCACTTTTACAGGTCATTCAATGACTTTTTTGGTGGTTGAATGGGAATTTCAATTTTCTTCTCTCTCTCTCTCTCTTCATTCTTTCCTCTATATATTGTAAAAGAGAGCTCATTTGAAAAGAGTTCGATATTTTCTGAATGTTGAAACTCTCTTCTTCTTCTCAACTTCTAGATGTTAAGCTTCAAGCCTTCTATTTTTGAGCTTTGTAATTGGGATCATGCCTCTTTCCTCTAAAATGAATGTATTGTGCAAACTCATTGGAGCAATAAAATTAGTGTTTGTGATTATTTCTCTAACCCTTCATTGGTTTTCATTACTTTCTCTTTCCTCTCTTCATGCTTGCAGGTATATTGTTGCATTTTATTTTTCTCATTACATGCTTATATGTTGTGTTTCTTAATGGAGATATTGTATTGGTAAATGTATCTTGGTTTATGATGTTTTCCATCCTCTCCATTTTCTTCTTTCTCCATTTTCATCATATTCTCCCTCAACTAGGATTTCTAACACCCCTTTTCTTGGTGTTATCACCTCTTGTAGTGTAGGATTTCCTTGTTTTCATGCTTCTCTCCTTCTCCCTGGTCTCCTTGGAATTGTTAGATTAGGATTAGATAGTTGTTTTTTATTCATTAGGAGTAGTTTAGTGCTAGGATTAGGTAGAGGAACCAACCTTCTCTGGAGGACCATCTCAAGTCTACAAGTCCCACAACTTGAGAGATGGTCCCATGTTATCCAGTTACACTAATATCTCATTCACACACACATGAAATAAAAGAGGGTGTTGTAATTTGGTGATAATAGGATGACCACTCCATAGTTTTATATTCTCAATATTTAGATATAGGGTCTTATATATAAGATCTTGATTCATCCTGGTGTGTTTTCTTGGGGTGTGTCTGTCATATTTGTTAATAAGAAGGATAGATCTCTAATACTTTGTATTGTTTACAAGCAGTTGAATAAGGTGATGGTTAATAACCATTATCCCCTTCAATAAATTGATTAACTATTCAATCATATATGTGGTGCCAACCTATTTTCAAATATTTATCTAAAATGTGGTTATCACCATTTGAGGATCACATATGCAAACATCCCTAAGACATTGGACTAGATAGGTCCATTATCAGTTCATAGTGGTACCCTTTGAGATAACCAATGTCCCACCCATATTCATGAGTTTGATGAATTGTTTGTTTAGGACCTTCTTAAACCATTGTTTCCTTATCTTCCTAGATGATATATTAATTATGTCACACACAGTGGAGGAACATAAGGACCATCTTTGATAAGTTCGTAATGTTTGAGGGAACATCAATTATATGAGAAGCTTGTTAAGTTTTCCTTCTTATAGATTGAGTTACATTATTTAGGGCACATTTTTTCAGGAAAGCATCGATCCCTCAATTATTACAGTAGTAAGTGATTGGACTACACCCACTAGTGTTATAGAGGTGTGCAGTTCCATGGGTTTAGTAGGATACTACTGAATATCACCCTAAGATTATTTTTCAACGAGATTCAATCAAGTTTAATAGGACATGCTTCACACATATTATGGATCACTAGTCTCACTAGGATGACTATTTATACTTAGTGGATTCCACCTTTAACAAATATCATAATTTTATTTACATGGTGCCCTACAAGAGATTATATGGATGAGCGTGTAGGAATATTTTGAGTTAGGATCATATTGAGGATAGGGTTGCAGCGGGTCCAGGAATGTTGCTGGACATGGAGATGTAAGTAGTCCTTATTATATATTTCCTTTGGTAGACACAAGGCAGGAAGAAGAATTATATAGATTCCCACATGATTGATCACAATTTTGACATGGGAACAAAGTTATTTCTGATATTAAAACCACATAATCTAGCCTAATCCATTATGGAAAAGGTTATAATATTATACCACGGTTAGCGATACCTTTTGACATCCTAGAACGGATCAAAAATAGATTATTATGTATCCTTACCACCTATCTTGTCTTGTATCTATGATGTTTTCCATGTATCAGTATTTAGGAGATATGTTGAAGATCCTTCTCTTGATATAGATTTTACATCCTTAAGGGAAGAGGAGGATAGTAGAATAATTTTGGAGTCCATGTACATTCTATATTTCATGACCCTAGGCCTTCAAGGTCATGAGCTTTATAAAGTTTTTATTATAGTGTGAGAAATATGATGAGACTACAACTACATGTGAGGATGCCACCATATTGAGGTGTCAATACCCTCATCTTTTCTAGTGAATTCCATAATAAAATCATGTTCTAAGGGGAGGGGAATGTAGTTCCCACTCATTTTTAGCACTATTGAGCTTGTAGTAGACTATAGTACTTGTTTTACTTTACTAATTTTCACTTGATTATTTCCACGGGGTTCCTGGACTTGTATTTGACCTAGAAATATTTTGAGACTATATTACCATTGATGGCACATGGTGCCAACTAAATGCAAGACTTATTATTTGGTAATACTATGGTGTGAATTTTTAGATGGATGGATGTATGATTATTTATATGGATGCATTATTATCATTATTAGAATGATTGTTATTAGTTGGAAATATAGATTTGAAGAATTCTATATGTTGCTCATAGATATATGATTTATATTTGTGTATGAATATATAGTTATGTTTTTCTACATATTATTTTGAGTAGGTACAATATGTTTATTGAGTGTGTAGGTAGTGTGCATGTAGACTATATATATATATATATATATGATTAAGGAAGGATAACTCACACGAGGTTCCTCGACCAAGATGGGTTACCCGAGCTTTAAAATAGGTCTTAGAATATTTGAAGAAACCATATATAATTTTAATATTATAATTTTCCTTGGTTATGGGTTCCCCATTTACATATCATCATTGCTTTATTTAATTTTATTAAATTTTTATTTTTTCTTAAGCTTGTTTTATGTATGGATCAATGATTAATCTTCATTATTTGTTATGGTGGGTTTTGATTTGATCTAGTTGTTAGGAATTTCCATTTATGAAAAAATTGGATTTGGCCTTATGGGCCCAATTTTTAGTGGTGTATGGGATAGGTAAACCTTGTCTCACACTCCTAAAATCTCCCCATACACCTAACCATGGGATATGTGTATGTTTTTTGGCATTTTGGCCACATGGGGACTCAAAAACACCCCATAATGAGCCTTTAAATTATTTTCACCTACTTAAGCATTTAATTTTATTGAAGGCTTAGAGTGGGTTGTAAGTTGAGTTGAATGACTCATCCTTTTGGTGTGAATTGCATTTAATTATTGATTTGGAGAATTTTTACTTTGTAGGTTTTTTTTTTTTTATGGACTTAATTTTATGTCAAAATCATATAAGGAGAATTTATAACTAGTAGTCGAGTTTGTAAATGGATGTGATTTTGGCCCATGTCATCTTGGAAGGGTCTTGTTTACATTTTTAAGAGAGTGTTGTTTAGGGGATTTGGGCATGCCACATGGCATGATTTTATTGACTTTTCTATTATGGTGAGTTTCTTATTTAATAAATCTTATTTTCTTATTTTGGGGTTATGTGTTTTGAATTTGGGAAGGTTATTTCTTATTTTTGGTTGCATGTTGGAGTGTTTTTCAGAGTGATTAACTTGATTTGGAATGATTGGGGGATAAGATGAGTGAGAGGTATGTCATATCCTCTTATTATCTTTATGTGTAAAAATATCTATTCTCTCTCTCCAAATCTCTTTTATTGCATATTTTTATTTATATTTTCATTTGAGCATGTGATTGAGTTATTGAATGTTGTTATAATTTTGTTTGTACAACAAATGTGGGGATATCAAGAGTTAATTTTGTGTATGGGGATTAATTATGTCATTTTGGAGGTATAACTATATAAATTGAAGAGGAACCGTGTATGAAATTTAATGAAGGAAACACATGAATGGTAGATTAGTCGTATTGGAAGTATAATTGATAATAATGTTAAGTAGAGATATAAATGTTGAAAAAAATGTTCTTACATGATGTAATCCATGGATGAACCATAGGGTAATCTACCTTCTTAGTGGAGTTATAAGTGGTATTGAATGACTTGTTCTTCCCCTTACAAGCCTTGTTGGTTTGGGAGTGTGTTTGGTTTTTATTTTTCATAGTCAGAAACATCTTTCTCATAAGTCAAATATAGATTTTCCTTGACTTTTTTTATGCAAAGTTGGATGTATGTGTATATGCATTAGTTGTTGTTCATGCTTCAAGATTTTTTAGTTGAACATTCCTTGTGGGAGTTGGTAGGTTTTTTGGGTTAAGGAGGAGGAAATTTTTCTTCATTGAATTATTAGAAGGTGAATGTTACCCTCACCTGTCTTTTGGTATGTATGTTGGCATGGAAACTAAATAGAGGAGTAAGATTTGATACAATGATGTAATTATATAGGTGTTTGGAATTGCATGTTTGGCATAATTTACCTTGTGTTGTATTTAATTTATGAAAGTGAGAAAGTTTATTATTGTATCATCTTCATCTTGTAATTGTTGTAAGAGTTTTTTATAAAGAGAAAGTTATTGTTATAAGGATAAATTCAGACTCTCCTCTTGAATGTGAAATCTGATATTATTTTTCTACATCTTATAAATGAATATTAGGAGAATGTTACTTAAATTTATGTTTTATCACCTCTCTTACTTTCTTTATTAACTCAAATGGAAGAGATAATCTACATTTCTTGTAATGTTATGGATCTTCCCTGTTTTCCTTCCCTGAAAGTGTTTGCAGGAAACCCTATTCCTATCCTTTGCGATCAAGGTGGGGATACGTTGATCGATGTTGCTGGTAGCAGAGGTCAGGCTTGTGTGCGAGTCATAGGAGGATTTATATTTGGTGGGATTAGTTTAGGTGGTGGTGGATCCTCCTCTGTTTCCCTTACTATGGTTGTTTTTGGTGAATGTGCCCCTTCTACCGGTGGTGTCCCTGAGGACCCTTTGGCTCCTCTTCTCCCTAGTGGTGTTGATGGCTATATGAGGACTACTTTTCCCTTAATATGTAAGTGTTCTTATGATGTGGCTTTGGCTTCTTCCTTTTCTAAACTCCTGACTATTGTTAAATATACTCCATTGGTCTCTCTTGGGGATTCGGTGTTAGAGGATGAATATTTTTTCTCCTCCTAGGGTTTGATTTGCCACTCCAATGGCCTCTATCATGGACTTCTGCTCCTTCATTCATGGATTTATACGAAGTGGCATCCTCTAGTTTTAGGTAGGATTGACATTTTCCCCTATGTAAGAGTTTTTTTATTGTGGGTTTTTGCTCCAGTGAAGATAGGGATACTATCCTCTCCAAGATTTGGGAACTACAGAATCATCACCTGCTGATGAAACCGTGGTTTCCAACCTTCAATCCACTCACCGTCACTTTCAATGTTAAGTCAGTCTAGATTCATTCACCTCATCTCTCGCTGCAGTTTTGGGGGAGAAAATTTTGTTTGCTATTTGCAATGCTTTAGGTAAATTTTTATCCATTAATTCCAAAACGGATCTCTACACTCACACTACTTTTTCTAGGATACTGGTGGACATGGATACCTCGCTTGATCTACCTACTTCTATTGACCTCAAATTCCTAGATATATTTTGGTCACAACCTCTTGACTATGAAGGTTTACCCTTCAAATGTAGAAATTTTTTTTCCCTAAGGCATCTTGCTTCAAATTTCTAGATAATAAAGTAGAAATTAAAAAAATAAAAGGTCCCTTGGTGGAAGGATTCTCATCAAAAACTTTTGTTTATTGAAGATAAACTTGATTCCTCTATGGATGGCTCAGCTAAGGTTAACAAAGAAAAATATTTATATGATAAGAAGACACAATCACCAGACGTTATTCCCCTCCTCCAGTTACGGTTGTTGGGGTTGTTTTGGTGGATCAGGTGCTAATGCTTCCTCTGGGAGCTACTACTGATTGTTCTAAAATCAATTTCAAGATTGAGGATCCCACTGTTGGAATTTTGGCTTCCTCTAACATTTGGATTCCAACTCACATAGATGGAAATGTGGATCCTAATAGAAGTGATGATTAGATATTTGTTAAAATAAAAAGGAATGCTTATTATTTCCCTAAAATGAGACTACAATCCCACATACGGAATCCTACTACATGTAAAATGGTTGCAGCTATGGCAGTGGATGTTGCAACCTTTCCATTTTTTCTCTTCTCGCTTATTGATCTTCTCTTGTGTCTTTATGGCCTTTTTCTTTTGTTACAAGTGGCTTTTTTCTATAATGCTTTATTGTTTTATCCAGGATTTAGGGATTTTTGTAGAAGGATACATGTCCTTTCAAAACCCCCACTTTTACCCTTTTCCAAAAAAACTCAAATGGAAGAAATATAAAACTATGTTTAAATTCTCTCTCTCAGGATGGATTTCATTGTTGTATTGTCTAATGGGGAATCTTGAAAGTTTTCCTGCATTCCTAGAGACTTAGACAAGGGGCAAGAAACATAATAAAATGAGGTTTTTGTGTGCATACTTACTTATTTAACCTTTTAGTTCAACTAAGTAGTATATGGAAAATTATACTCTCTACCATTTGGTTGATAACTACTATTTGAAAATGTGTTCTAAAATTGAATATCTCTCTTTTGGTTAAAATATTGTTATGGAATATATTTAGAGTTAGTACATTAGTAATGTTTGTTTACACAAGAAAATTGTTTGATTTTTAGCAATAGGAGGGAATTTGGGTTAGTTACACAACATATGGTAGTAAAATGTTATTGAAAGTTCATGAGTAGGATTTTTTTATTGTTATAAGTTATATTATGTTGGAAATTAATCTAAAATATTTATGTAATAGCTTGAAGAAATTATTTATATATATATGAAGGTTCTAACTAATATACTAATTCGAGTAATATAAGATTTTACTATTAATAAAATAAATTAAAGATATTATAATATATATGTGTTAAATATATTAATATAATAAAATTAAATAGATATTATATAGATATAATATAAAGGGAATTTGTTTTATTTTTAATAAATAAATAAAAAACTATTGGAGGTGATGGGAGTGGCCCTACACATCCCATCCCCATCCCCATGTTATTTGTATAAATAAATAATAATATTTATATTTGGAGGGGTCACGGCCTGCACAGGTCAGGACCCCCGTTTCATTTTCCTTTGGTTGTGGGGACGGTCGAAGCCATTAAGCTACCACCCACACATCCTCTTATGTTGTCATTCAACCCATTTGGCCATTTGGTCTCTCTATTTTCTAGTGACCACTCTGGCTGCACCCTCTCCCCCTTCCCTACACACAATTTCTTGGGAACACTCGCCCCTCCCTTCTTAGTCATCATAGGCCCTGCCAATAAAATCAATACACACACACATTTAAGTATATGGAAGTCTTCCTTCCTTGAAGTCCCTCCATTAGACTTGCACAAAAATAAAAAGAGAAGGAAACATAAGAAAATAAAAGGAAGAGAGAATGAAAATAGAAACAAGAGAAGTAAAAGAGAGTATTGTTATAGGTACTTAGGGCTCCTAGATGCCTTAGATCAAAGGGAGAGTGGTTTCCCAATCTGAGGACTTATATTTCATCCTCCTCTCCACTTGGGGTCAAGTTGACCATGTATATTAATTAGTGCCTTATATAATAAATAATATTTTTATTATTATTTTAACGAGATTAGATCTTAAATATGAAATGGGTCCCTATACAATACAAGATTTAATATCTTTATAATATAACATAGTGTATAATTAGAGACCTGGTGTCTAAATTTTAATGTAGGATAACTCATTTTCTTTATAACGTAACGTTAGTATCGGGGGCCTCATAAAATAATTATCCCATTAGAACTTAATAAACCGTTTTAATCCTTCGAAAATATAATTGATTAACTAGGAAAATAAGATGGTAGTTGTTAATCGAAGTATAGTTAAATTGATTTTAACAACTATATTATTGATGATTAATGGGTCAACTAGGACCAAATTAAATTGTCTCTCCTAGTGTTTAAACTATATCACAGGTTGTTTTATCATCTCGTATAACATCTTAGTAAGGAACATCATGAATTATAAATAGTTAACTTTGAACTAAATAAACATATAGGAAAATATGCCGGTTAGATTAATCGTAGATTCATTTTAAGAAATTAAAATATTGCATGATAATGGACCAATTGTTAGGGGGTCATATTCACTTAATTAATACCTAAGTAATTTATCTGTAAATAAAAGCATAATATCTATCTACGACATATAGAAATTAATCACATATTAACTTCCTTATGACCGCTCCTAGTCTACCTCGTGGAGCTGATACGTTCACATGATTATTGGCTTCATTAATCTAACCGTCTATCGGTTTTTCACGATCACGTCGCTTATATTTTCAAGTGAGGTAATTTTTTATTCACACAAAAATGCAAAAGGGTTTTTGTAATGTAGACTTTCCAATCTTCCCACTAATTCTTTCTAAAACTAACAAAAAAATGATTCCATAATTTTCTACCTCTAAACTTAATTGTTTGTGAGTAAAATTTTGGGGCATCGCACTTGGTATTAGAACTTAGGGTTAGAATGCTTGGGTTTTTGGGATAATTGAGTTATCTTCTATAATTAACTAGTGTATAATTATTTTTCATGATGTTTTGAGAGGTGGGAATATAAAGCACAAGGCATATCACATGACAAAGGACCCTTGAGAACTAGTGGTCGCTCCGAGGGGAGCAAGATTACGCCGTGAGTTACTTGAGTAGAATAGCTATGTAAGCACAGCTAGTCAAGATCCGCACTTGCAAGTATTGGCTTTTCCCTGGGATGCAACATCTTTCCATGATTTATGATTTGCTGGCAATATTTCCTCGACAGATATCAACATATGGATTGCAACTCATCAACACTTCAGCATCCTATGATTTACTGATGTCTATATTGTTGCACAACAATGGCTATGTAAACGTTGCATAGCTTTCTCACATCTAACATTTTGTACTTGCCTGTAACTGTTGGATCCAAACTAACACGGAGGCAATTCTTTCAAGAGGGAAGGACATTTTATCAGTATAAACCTTTGGTTTGGTTTTCAACTTTTGATCCCACAAAAGTTGTATTAGGATGGTGACAGCTAGACACACACAACCCCTTTGTAAAATGCATTTTCTGTTTGAAGCTAGGCTTTGGAAGGATCTTAATTGCATAATTTGCAGTATATTATAGGCACAGATGCGACATATCCAATTTCACTGATATGATTAGGTACTACCTATCTCCCGGTATTTTGGGGATTGTTTTGCCTGACTGAGTTTTGAGATAATCGTCACATGGGCATTTGTCATATTTGTCTGCATATGTAACACATAAATGAGCATTCTATATGTGATACATATCCATAAAAGAGCTTGATACAAATCAAACAGGATGAATTTGAGTCATTATGTTTCCAATTTGCTAAGATATTTCATCTTCCTCCAATTAATATTGAATCCATTCAACTCTTGCTCATTGATGCTCCAAATACATTTTAAGAAAATTGCAAATGAATGCTCTAACTTGTTCTACGTTAAATCAGACACCCATTCATTATAAAGTTAATGTTTCAATTAACTTTGTCACAAATTGCTGACATACAGATCTCAACATCCTCTATTTTCCACATGGATCTGTAAATTGTAGTTTTTAAAATGCCTATGTTTAAACAGATAGCAAATTGTTTAAGATCTTGTACATTCCAGCACAAAGAGAATATCCATTGTAGCTCAGTCGCATCCAGTATTCTTAATGTTCCCAATTTATCAGCAGCTCTTTAACTGTCAGTTGTGTTTTGACCCATGGTATATGAATCAAATTCCTTTCTCATAGCTTGTTTTGGACCCTTCAATGCAAGCAAGGTATCTTGTCACAAATTACCTCAAAAAATAAAGTGCATCGTCTCTCCTACACTTCGTACATTACATGAGATTTCTAAATTTCAATTATTAAGAAATGACAAGCAGTTGTCCCCAAAAGTTTGGAACAAATACTAACTTTAATAATTATAGAATATTATTTCCTCCAATGTATCTTGTGTAAGAGTGCCTTTTCACTCCAAGTTATCTTCATTAGTGGCACAACTCTTGCATAAACTCAATATTGTTTTGGAAGCATGGCCAATTTTAAGACCTCGTGCAAAAATGAAGAAGGTTACTGTATTCTCGTATTTCTTGGCCAATTCATGCCAATGTCTGCTTCCTTATCATCTAGCACTGATCTTTTCCCTCAATCCTTTTCGAAATCATGAATAAAGTTATTATGACCTCATATCCATCGGTCAATTCACCCCATTGTCTGCTTCCCTGTGATCTAGCACTGATTTTTCCACTCAATGTTTTCAAACATGCAAACCTTCCAGAGTCATCTTTATGTCTGTTCTGTAAGTTTTAAAAAAATGACTATTAATTTTTGTGGAGGGTGTGTTTAAGTCATCTGAAGATTACCTCCATGAGTGGCCATTACCCCAGTGTCATTTTTTCATTGTATTTTTAGTAATAATCACAAGGGGGGCCTACTTAACACACAAGCACCATAAGCATTTGTTAGTGAGGGAGAAACGGATAATGTCATCCACCACTTTGGGCTTCTTACCACCTATCCTCTTTCACCAATGACAGTGACAGGTTCCCCAATGCATGGAAAATTTGAGGAAAAGAAAATTTGTAAAAGTCTTCAGTAGTTTTCCCAATCTTTCTATTTCATACAATGATAAAAGACTGATATGGAAGAAAAACACTTCTGAAACTTAAGTTTTAAGCAAGTGGAAAAGGTAATGAGGTGTTAGAGGATATGTGCTAAGTAGTTTTAGCTTATGAGTAATCTAGAAAGTCAAAATAAAGTTGTAACTTGCATCTAATAATGGAGAAACAGTCTCCTATTATTTCACCTGAAATTTTCAAGAAAACATCTATAGGTGATGTCCCTTAAGTTGCAAAAAGTCTAAGGGTCATTGGGTTTTGCACTCAACAAATCTAATTGACAGAAATTTTGTAATTAAGACTGTAATTCGACAGGCCTAATTGATCATCTACAAGTGTGAGATGGGTAGAAGTTATAAGGAATTGGCTAATGGAATTTTGTAGACTGAAATAACACTAAAAGGGCAGGACAGGGTATAAGGAAGGAACAAGAGATCTTATTAGAAAGGATAAAGATGGTCCTCTAATATCAAATTTTATGATTCTACAAGCTCGAATTAGGTGTAACTGTAATAATACTGTATCAGGTCATCTCAATGAATGTTTGCATTGAATTCCCATGTCAAGAAATTGTGATAACCACTACTTGAGTCAAGAACTATAGATGAAGTTGAATAGATTGGGAACCAATTGAATAACAGGTCAGATCAAGAATGTCCATTGATTGCTTAAGATATTGAGTACAAAGCTGACAATACAGTCTCTTAATAGTCGTAACAGTTTTAACACTGTCAAGAAGAGGCTACAAGGAAGAATGGGCATAATGAAATCTCTAGAAACAATAAGTTGAGTTTAAGAATCTCATTCATGAATAAATGGTGATAGTGTTTAACCAAAGAATAGTGAAAGAATTCAACAGTAGTGTTAGAAGAAAGCAAGCCTAATGATTCAAATACTGGGTAAGGTTGATTGCAGGCATCGAAACAAGAGATGAAAGCTAAAGGTGATGGCCATGGTTGGAATTTGGAATCATCAACCAAAGGTCCTAAAGACCAAAATTCCGATTATAAGTCTATGTATAAAATCAGGTTCTTGATGTGTGTATTCTATCAAATTTTCTCCAGTCCAATGTGATCAAGACGTCCTTTAAAACTCGTTTGGTGAATGGGAGGGTACATAGAATTCATGCATACTAGACATTCTAGTTCATGGACACTGCTGACAACATCCACCAATGATTTCACTGTTGTGCACATATAATTTTTTAGCTCATGGCCCTCTGAATCTGGATCAAACAAATGGGGAGGATCTACAGAACCCGTCAATTCTTCGACACCAGTACAATGTGCAATATCCGATGCCATACTCCTTGACAAGGTAACCCAAAACCAGAGTACAGATCCTCTGCACAATGTGAGGTGCCAGGACACAGCCTCAAATTTTTAATTTCCCGAATGGTCCAGATCTACAGTTTTAAGACTGAATAAAACCCATTTTTCCATTGGTAAATATGATCATGTTCCGAGACAAAACCAAATGAATTAGAACAAAATAACCAGAAATCCTGAGATATTCCCTTCCACATTTTGCATACATGTCTACCAGGCAGTTGCAACTATAGCAGTCTAAATTCCTCTATCCATTATGCTTTGATGGATGTCCATACCCTGTTCCAAAGCTCCCATTTTTGCACAGGCAGGGAGGATGCTGACAAAGGTTGTGGAATTTGGCTTTACATCTGCCAATTGCAATTGCATGAATGTTTCTAAGTAATTATAACGCATTTTCAACAAATCCATTTTGGGCATATCGTGCAATCATTACTGTCCACGATACCACTTTTTTTTGAGGCATTCTGTCGAACAGTTCACGTGCCTTGTCTACGGTTCCACATTTTACATACATGTCTACCAGGACATTTGCAACCACATCTGACAAAATTCCTCTATCCTTTATGCTTTGATGGATGTCCATACCCTGTTCTAAAGCTCCCATTTTGGCACAGGTTGGGAGTATGTTCGCAAAATGTAAACTGATCGGGTTGAAGACCTGTTTGTTGCATATGGTGAAATAGTGTGACTGCCTTGTGAGGATAACCATGTCTTCTGTATGCTGCAATAATTGTATTCCATGAGAAACTGTCTCGTTCTTTCACTTGGTCAAAATACAATGTAATATGAAACTGTGTGCTGCACACCAGGGGGATGACCAAGTTTTACTATGTCCGTGCGAGGAGAAGAAGAGAAAATTTGCGGGCAGAAATGTAACGGTATGAATTTAGCTATTTCAACAAATCCATTTTGGGCATATCCTGGAATCATTACTGTCCACGATACCACATTTTTTTGAGGCATTCTGTCGAACAGTTCACGTGCCTTGTCTATGGTTCCACATTTTGCATACATGTCTACCAGGACATTTGCAACCACATCTGACAAAATTCCTCTATCCTTTATGCTTTGATGGATGTCCATACCCTGTTCCAAAGCTCCCATTTTGGCACAGGCTGGGAGTATGTTGGCAAATGTAAACTGATCGGGTTGAAGACCTGTTTGTTGCATATGGTGAAACAGTGTGACTGCCTTGTGAGGATAACCATGTCTTCTGTATGCTGCAATAATTGTATTCCATGAGAAACTGTCTCGTTCTTTCACTTGGTCAAACTCTTTACGGACATCTATCAAAACTTTGCACCCTCGTGAAACCATGCTCGTGAAAATACAGGCCTGCAATAATTGAAGATATGTAATCTTCAGAAGGGTTGTGTGTAGTAAGCAGAATGTGCCGTCAGCAACAGCCAGGTCAAGCACGAGCCTAGCATGACAAGCAGCTTACAAACAGGTAAAAGCCAAACGCATGCAAGCTGATAGCAGGTCGGTGGAGGTGGCATGGTGACAAGCTCCTCAAGCTCATGAGCGTCGTCGTTGGAGATCAAGTCCATATAAGCCACGCCTCCGGCGTAATTATGAGTTTTTAAGGAAAATAAATGAAATGAAGTGAAATTTTTTTGTATAGTATTGTGTATTTATAAATATATGTGTGTTTTGTTCTTCCTTGTTTAGCCTTGTAAGGGTGTTGTGGAACCTATACAAGTGATAATTTGGTCAGAATTTGAGATTTATCTTGTGAATGATTGAAAACCTAGGTGAATTCAATTTTTCATATACACCTAAATAACACTAGATAGTGAACAAAACTAATAGAAACCACAAGAAAATTGTAAGCTAAGGAGTAGAAGAAATAATTTTAAAACATTGTGAAATGACCAAGCAAAGATGGGACCAAAATAAGCTAAATTTTATAAAACCATTTAAACAAACCAAACAAGATTTTTGTATCTTGGGAAAATAATAAGAGGATACATGGTTATAAATAAATCAACGAGGCATCTAAACAAGAATAAGGAGTAATGTTTTGTGTTCCTATAAGTAGTAAACATATAATAACTAAGAATATAATTTTGTTAAACAAAACTAAAAATGAAGAAATTGAATGCTTGAACTAGGGTACTATGAATAAGTAAAATAGGAAGCAAACTCTAGAAAATGTAAGTGCGGTCTAAAGTGAATACAATAAGAGGAAATTATCTAAATGGCACTTAATATTTTAATAAGAAAGAGAAGTAAGGATTAGAGTCTTGATAATATTAATGATTTAAGAAGAAAATTATAATAGATCCATGAACAAGTGGTATGTGCTAAAAATTTAAAACTTAAATGGAATTACAATTAGGGGAGCAGTAAGAAAAAAATTCTCAGAATGATAGGATAAAGTGAAGTGTGGTGTATGATTTGAAACCACCAAATAGTAGTAAACAAGAGGAAACATAATAAATAAAATGAAAAGGTAAATTCCTAATAAAGAATAATAAAGGAAGATGATTAATGAATAAAAGATATCAACAAATAAAAGTGCACCTAAATACACTAGAAACCCTATCAAATAGTTAAAGCAAAATCTGAGTGAAGAAGGAACTGCCAGCTTCACATAACTTAAGAAAATGATCCTTTTTTACCTTCACATGTGAACATGTCATGGTGGCCTTGTTAATAGTATATTTGGGTTAGGTAATTAGGGTTTAACCTTATCCTTTCCAGTAAAACATCCTAGTTAGTAATTGAGTCTAAATGCATAATATGTATTGTGTGTATTAGGATCATTTTATGGTGATAAAAGGACCTTGTGTGAACCCTTGAATATGAAGCTCTCATAGTGTTATCGAAACCTAACCCTATTGTGTTTTCATATAGGGTATGAGTACCACTTTATTATAGGTGACAGTTTCACTAGGTTATTCTAAAATTTCCTCATTGGTTGTAGGACAGAATCAACCCTGTGGTGGGTGGATATCTTTAGATGAGTAGTGTGGCAAGCCCCATGACGAGAGATGATTGGACCATCATATTTTAAGATGATAATATATATATATATATATATATATATATATATATATATATTTAGAACCCTCCTTGTGACTTCCAAGAGGAATTATTATTTAAGGGGAGGGGAATGTAATGTCCATTTTCTCATAACATTGTTTGGCTTACAGTTAAGCTAAATATATGAATCTAGAGGTGTTTTTTTAATCATGGTTGTTTCGAAACAGGGTTCCTAACTTTTTGTAACTTGTAAATTTTTCTTGGAGATGATAAGATTCAATGATATTACTCCTATTAATATTTATATACATACATTCATACATCTGTGTATAGGTCTTGTTGTGTTTAAAAAGTGGTGTGTGAAATGAGTTGATTATAACCTTGATGTCTCTTGATCGTTTGAGAATACAAAAATGGACCTTGTAACTAAAACTATGATACAAATGATGGATCAACGTAGAAGGTTAGAAATGAATTTATACACTATAAATAACTAGATGTTGTGTAATTTAGTAAACCTTGAAATAGAAAGAATAAGAATGTAAGGATGAACTAGACTGGTCGTCATTATAATGTTTGGATATGGTAAATCATGGATATATTTGGTTCTAGAGAAGTGAATTTTGGAAATTTATTGTAAAAAAATAATTGATTGAGTTTTTTATGTGTGTGTGTGTCAAATTCATTTTTAAATGATGAATTGTGAAATGATATCTATGTGTTTAAATAATGCAAATTTGATTGGTCTATATGATATGTTTACTAAGTGTTGTTGGAATAATATCCATGGAAATTATGATAAAATTGATTTATGTTTGATAAATTGATTTTTGAAAATTATATATATGAGTAAATTGTTTGATTTTTAAGCCTAGTGCATAGATAGAATGGATTTACATATCATTTCGAACAGGTATGATATATGTGTTGAGTGTGCAGATGACAAACAAGTGTTTATAAAACTAGTACCATGAAATAAACCAAATAAAAAAAAAATAAAAGATGATGAATGAGGGCTAACTCACACGGGGCTCACCGGCCAACAATGGGTTTCTCAGGCTCAGAATTTGTTTGGGTGGATGTGAATGTGTGAAATGACCTTGGTTTCTAATGTTTTTGTTTTCCTTGTCTGTCAATTTTTTTTTTTTTTTTTTTTATTTCCCTTCATTTTTAAGACTTGGAGGGAATATGTGGGAGGTGTATGGGACAATTAAACCTTGTCCCATACTCCAAAAAAATTTCCATACTCTTACCCATAGGGTAGGTGTACCTTTGTAGGCCTCTTTGGCCACTTGAGGACTCAAAAGTATCTCATTTTTTTCCTCGAAATCTTGCTCTCTTTTCTAAGATTTGATTGTATAGGGTTTTGAGTATTTCTATCACATGTGGATTTTGGTAGGACACTTGGGATATATGTTTCATTTATTGTGATTTGAGGATTTAACATTTTGGTGTTTCTTACAATTTAATTCTTCTATATGTGAGCTATTTTATTTAATTTTTAATTTCTTTATTTATTTTCCATTTGAAAATTTTGGTTTAAGGGGTTGTGTATTTGTCAAGTCATGTAGAGTGAGAAGTAATGGGTTGTGAAAGGACCCATGTGTATGAGTATGAGTATGAGTAAAAGTAATGGGTTGTGTATTTTTCATGTTTGGGGATTTGAATTTTTTTTTGGGGGATGGAGCATGCCACATGGCATTATCCTTACGGATGCTCAATTTTGAGTTTTTCCTATATATAGGATTCTTTTCCCTTGTTTAGGGGAGCTCTCTTGGTCTTAAGAAGGTTTTTTAAGTTTGAATATTGCTAGGAGTTTTTAGATTAGTTGGAGTGCATGCTTGAAGGATTTTGGGACAAATAACCAATATTTATGCTTAACTAAAAATTTATTTCCTGTATGTAATGTTCATTATATCTCCTTACCTAGTTTCGAATTTGTGATTTTGGTTACCCACTTGGGTATGTGCTATTTTTACTAAGTGTTATGACGAAGCTTGTATGATTCCACTATGGGCATAAAATTGGTTTTGTGTGTTAGGTAATGTGACTTATCATTGTAGGGTTAGGTAGCATTCGAAGTGAGGGATATATTCCCTCTTATAGGTCTTGTTATAAAGGAACCAAGGGGAGGGGAAACTAGTCCTAGTGGAGCGATAAGTCATTGTAGGCATGGGAGGTATAAGAGTGGATCTAAAAAAAAAAGTCTTTCTTGCGGAGGAACCAAGGACTAGATACCCTCTCCTGGTGGATTGATAATTGGTTAGGGTGATATTTTCTTACCCTCTTCAAACCATAGTTTGTTTGATCGTGTGTGTTGCTTTCTTTTGTGTGGTTGGCATACCTTTTTTTGGTCCCCCTCATACTTATTTGGTTGGTGTGAACTATTTTAGCATAGATGTTGTGTTCATTCTGAGATGTGGTTATTTGTTTTTGAGTTGTGTGTGATTTAGGATACTTGTGGGGCAATGGGGATGAGATCATTCCCCCATTGCATGGTTGGGTGGTAAGTGTCACCAGATTCTTAATTTGTGTTGACATGGGAGTGACTTGATGAAGTTTATGAAGATGAAGGAAGTTATGAATTGAATATTTGATAATGGGGTTTGAATAGCCGATGCCTTCTTTCCATTTGGGAACATTGTAAAATTTTATATATGTCACGTTCTTGTGAATGCTAGAAGCATTATTATGTGTGTGAAAAAAATGTAGTGGATATTGCATTCTAGATATATGCAAATGAAATTCTCTCTCTCTCTCTCTCTCTCTCTCTCTCTGTGATTTCATTGTTGTATTGTCTAATGGGGCATCTTAAAAGTTGTCTTGCATTCCTAGAGACTTAGAGAAGGGATGATAAATATAATAAAATGAGTTTTTTTGGGTGCATACTAACTTATTCAACCTTTTAGTGCAACTAAGTAGTATATGGAAAATCCTACACTCTACCATTTTCTTAACACTACTATTTGGAAACATATTCTAAAATTGAATATCTCTCTTTTGATTACAATTTGGTTATGGAATATATGTAGATTTATTTTTTGTTCGTTTCGTTTCCGCAAGAAAATTGTTTAAGTTTTAGGAATATGAGGAATTTGGGTTAGTTACACAAGACATGGTAGTCAAATTTTATTGAATGTTTGATTATTCACGTATTTTCACTTTAGTAGGATTGTTGTATTGTTATAAGTTATATAATGTTGGAAATTAATACATAATATTGTCTATAATAGTATTAAGAATATATATATATATATATATATATATATATATAAAGGTTCTAACTAATATACAATATACAAACTAGAGTAATATATGATTTTTCATATTAATAAACATGCTAAACATACTAAATGCATGGTGTTACAAATCTTCTTAATGATCTTTATCTTGGGCTTATAATATATATTCAGATTTAACATGCTTTAATTCTTATAATTAGGAAGTCTCAAAAAAATGCATGTGCTTTTACCTCTTTGTTTGCCTATTACCCATGGACCATGTTCTTATTTGTCACGCCAGGGGGGGGCATGGACTCCACAGACTACGACCCTCCCCCCTCATTTTCCTTTACATTTGGGGATGGTCAAAGTCTTTCCCCATGCCCCTCTCCATACTCCCATGGGGAGTGGCTAATATATCACTCATACACCCTCCCCTTTTCCTCTACCACCACCCACATCCCCTAGCCCTCACTGTCACCTAAACTCTATTCGCGGCCCCTGTGGCTCTCCAAACCCATCTCAAGCTCGGACTCTCCCCTTCTATATGGAAATTTGGCCTCTTCGTTCACCAGTAACCACTCTAGCCGCACCCTCTCCCCCTTCCCCATGCATGGTCATGTGTGGGTTTCTTGGGCATAGTCGCCTCTACCTTCTTGGCCGTCATAGGCTCTACCAATAAAATGAATATATATATATATATGGAGGTCTTCCTTGAATGAAGTCCCTCCATTTGACCTACACAAAATTAAAAAAGAGAAGGAAAAATAAGAAAATAGAAGGAAGAGAAAATGAAAATAGAAACAAGAGAAGTAGAAGAGATTATTGTTATAGGTACTTATGGATCCTAGATGCCTTAGATCCAAGGGAGATGGGTTGCCTAATCTAAGGGGTTATATTTCATCCTCTTCTCCACTTGCGGTCAAGTCGACCATGTATATTAATAAGTACCTTCTATAATAAATAGGATTTTTTATTATTATTTTAAAGAGCTTAGATACTAAAATATAAGAGTTATTATCTTTATGATATAACATAGTGTATAATTAGAGACATAGTGTCTAAATTATAATGTCAAATAACACATTTTCTTTATAATGTAATTTCAAAGTATCAGGGGCCTCGTAAAATAATTTTCCCATTAGAACTAAATAAACCATTTTAACCATTTTGGAATATAATTGACTAACGAGGGAAATAAGAGGGTAATTGCCAATTGACTTATGGTCAAAATGATTTTAACTATATTGTTGACAATTAACGGGTCAACTAGGACCTAATTAAATTTTATCTCCTAGTGCTTAAACTATATAGTAAGTAAATCCATGAAGGATAAATAGTTATCTTTGAACTAAGTAATCCCTTTTAAACCCTTCAATTTAATGGAATAACAGAATAAACATATAGACAAATATTCTGGTTAAATTAATTGTAGAGTCATTTTCAGCAACTAAAATATTGTGTGATAATGGATCAATTGTAAAGGGGTCATATGCACTTAAGTAAGACCTAAATTAATCTTATTCGTGATGCAAAAGTATAATGGCATATATCTATGAAATATAAAAATAATCATGCATTCAGACTTCTTTTTGACCACTCTTAATCTACATCGTGGAACTGATACATTCATCACGATTATTGGTTTGGCCAATTTAATCATCTATCGCTTCATCGTGGATCGCGCCGCTTGTAGTGTCGAGTGAGGTGATTCGTTTTTTCACTCAAAATTGCCGAAGGATTTAAATATCATAGAATTATAACTCTTCCCATTAAGATACAACACTTCTAAAACTAACAAAAAATATTGGGTATAATTTTCTACCTCTAAACTTAGTTATTTGTGAGTAAATGAGACGTTCTGGTGCAGCTCACTTCCTGTGTCCAAACTATAAAAACTAATTACCAACCTATAACATGTTATATCTACCCAATTTTCCTACTTTAAGGCATAATCACTAACTAGGGTCATTAGCAGAGCTAATTTAACTATTAACCCACATTATTTGATCTCAAAACATGATTGACTTATAAGGAAATAAGTTAAATGGTTTGTTGCAGTGGTGCACCAAGCCAAAATTTAATAACATGCAAATTAAAACTTAGTTCTCATTAATTATTTCAAAAAACCTATCTTGTAATTTTTAGAATTAACATGTTAATTTGGTGTTTAATTATGGGGTGTAGGATAGTCATCATAGTCTAACACAATAAGGAATTATCTATCACTTTGGATTGTCAAGATGTATGAAAGACCCCTCAAAGTATCTAAGGTTTAGATTAATCATTCATAATTTTGGCTAAGTGTGGGTGCACACAAGGATGGAAGGTGTGTTGAATGAAGAGAGGATGTGTAGCTAAGTAAGTAGTCACAAAATCATGCACTTTAGACATTATTTATCCCAGTCTCATACTACTATTTAGAAGGTTCTTGAGTGAAGAAAGTACTAATTAACCCCCATCTTTTGGCCATCTTGTTTTATTTTATTTCATCATTACCGACCTCTTGCACCCATATGCCCAGTCAAATTCTGTCATCCCGCATCATTTTAGCCTTGATTGGGGCACCCAAATTAGTACTAGGGTGTCCGTGGGTCCTGGTCCCACCAGGGGCACCTGGTCCTTTTTGCACTTTCCCACCACTTTTTGGGCTCTTTCTAGCCATTTGAGATCTTTATCTTTCTTTTGGTTGGCCTTTTCGGGGTTAATTATGAAATTAGATCAAGAGAACCCTATAAATATAAAGTTATGAGACCATAATGAGGGACCTAGCATCACTTACTACTATCACTCATCTAGAGTTGCATCCATCTATTGCATTGGAGATCACTTGCATCCACATAGCTCCATCATCAAGGCACAAGGCTAGGACATCTGCATCACACTTCATAGGGGAGGGATTCTATTCTATTCCATGCACACATTCTATTACATTTTCTACACATAGTTATTGTTCACTACTTCACAAAGTGTGACTGGCACAAGAGCAACCTAGGGCATGTTCACACACACTTGCACATAGAACTACATTGGGTCTGAGATGTAGTGCAATGCTCAGTTAGTAAGTCCACCATTGTGGTAGCTGAGGTCAGTCTGACCCCTTCATATGCATTTATTTTTTAGGGTTTGATGCTTGTTTTGGGGTCTTGCAGGTCTTTCTTTCATCTTGGATTATTGGCGACATCTAAAGGAGCATAAAATTGATGTGACACACAAACGAATATTCCAGACCATCTCCTGGTCCCTATGAAGATCAGTTTCAGAGCTTTTTTCACAGACCAGGGCACCCAAATTGCAGACCAGAGCACCCCACAGGCACCCCAGTCCCTCTCCAGGCACTCCAGTCCAGCTAGATCCTCCAGATCCATCCTTTTTGGAACTTCTGTATAGTCGTTCCTGTGCTTCCTAATTTTTCCAGTCACCTCTTGCGACACTCTCCTCATTGAATCTTCTATTTCAGCTGAGTTATTTCCTCTTCTCTTTTGCACATTAGGGTTAGCATTTCCTTTTTCTTACATAGTTTTTAGATCATTTACATTTATTTTTACTACATTTATTACTTTATTTATAGTTGTTCATAGCTTAGATTAACTATCCCCATACTACATATTTATTCAATTTTAATTAATCATTTTGGTGAACCTGGCGCTTTCAACACTTTTGATCATGTCATCTCCTTATCAAGTTATGGCTCAATCTTCTTATCCTACCTTTGCACCCACTAAGGTCTCAGGCATAGTTACTATTTGTTGATTTCATGCGTGTGCATACCCAACATCCTCCTCGCTTTGTCACACCTAGGGATGATTCATCTATTAATGTAGTTACTACTCATCGTATTCATCTAATCCACCTACGTCCCCACCCGCATCCATTCCTCCACCCATTACTCCAGCACCTCCTCTGACTACTTCTAAGGGATATGACATAATTGAACAACTTAAAAATATGCCTACTAAGATCTCTCTATATGACTTATTGCGTAATGCACCATATTTTAATAATACGCTCAAAGTTTCCCTTCGTGCCATTCACATTGAAAGTGATAACTCTATTGTGGCCTTTGCACATCTTATACAGTCTCTTCGTAACTTACCTCATGTTATATCTTTCACTGATGAGGATCTGTCACCTTTTTCTAAAAGCAATCTATGTGCTCCTTTGCTTATCACTATTGTTATTAGCACTACTTGCATTAAAAGAGTCCTCATTGATAATGGATCAGCCATCAATTTATGTGCTCACTCTCTTTTAAAGCAATTGGGTATTAGCGATGATTTAATTTCTAAGAATTCTACCCTCATTCGTGGTTATGACTCTACCACTCGCTCATGTCTAGGGACTATCTCATTACATATTCATGTTGGGCCTAAGACTTTTCTCACTGAATTCTATGTTATCGATGCCTCCTTTCAATTTAATCTCTTATTAGGAAGGCCTTGGATTCACACAATGCACATTGTCCCATCTACTTTTCATCAATGTGTCAAGTTCTTGCATGATGGTTATGAACATACCATCACTGTTGATCCTGAGCCATTCAAATATTGTCACATAGATCCCATTACTTCTATGCCCATACCACCTTCGCAACACATTCCATATAGCATCCTTGACACATATGACATTGGTCAATCTAGCACTTCACAGTCTCCTTCTACCACTTGTAATGCTCCAGCTATATCCACTCACACAATGGCCATTATTTCACCTACAATATTTGTTCCTACTAATGTCCCTTCTCCACCAATTATGGCACCTTCTACTCACTCCACCTATGGTGCCACCTACTAACATACTTGATAATGCCATACCACATGATGATGTTCACACCAATGATTCTGAGGATTCTGATGATGAAGTTGACACTATCGAATTTACGAATGAATCATTAGGGAAACTTGATTTTACTCCTCTTGGTGTAGATGATTCTTATTTTGAAGAAACCTTTGTGGCTGATGGTCCAGGAGAGTATAGGTTCAAGACCCCTCCATCTACTAATGTTATGGTATTATATCGAGGATCTGTCCATAGTGTCGACACTATTTCATCTTCTCCTCCATGGGTTGCAGCTCCACTGCCTCCTTTTACATGCACATTATTCATCAATAGGACCTTTTGGAAACACATCCCCATTGACTCTACGTGCTTAGAAACTATTTGTACACATGACAGTTTGGCTAGGTTTGACATAACACTCAATGACATTTTACCACCTCTTCATTCACCACATCTCTATCATGGCTATTTTCACACTACAACATCTTATGGCTTGCAGATCTTTCATCTGACGGTCTTTGTTGCACACACCCCTCATGACTCTCCACTCACACTTGGATAGTCCTGGCTTGATTATATTGGTGGTACAATCAACACTCATCACTCTTTACTTACATTTCCTATGCCTTTTGGCTGTATCTCTATTCATAATGATTCTTCTCCTGCTTACATTCCAAACATCTCTCATTGGCATGCTCATGGTTTCCCACCAATCACCTTTACTGATGAATAATATGCAATGAATGTGTACACACTCCACCACAATGGGTCCCTATATGACCCTCCTCATTCAATAGCTTATCAAGTTTCTGATGTTGCTCCAGTAGGTTTTGATCATGACAATGATGATCTTCTTGATAGCAGCCCATAGTCATCTTTTCTATCATACATTTGAGGGGCATTACATTTATTACCCCCCCACTCACCCCAACATCTATCATCTTTTACATTTGCATATAGGCATTTTTACTCATCATACATGTTTTAGCATCATCATTACCCGATGACACACTCTTGTGCTTCGTTTCACACTTGACTGTTGAGGGATTACTACACATGAATCCCACACACTGCACCATAGGCATTAAACATTTTGTTTTATCACATATTATGTTTCATACACCATACATTCTACATTTAGTCTACAACATTTTGACATTCATGCATTTATACATTATACATCATGTTAGTCGTCATTATTAGCATACACCATTGTCTACACATCTTACATTATATACTATCTTATCATACATTATTCATTTCTACATACCATTCATATTACACCACATTTTCACACACATATTCTACATACTATACTAGTCTTCATCATATATGAGTCTAGCATTACATCATCCTACATACTACATTACTAAATTAGTACATGTACATTACATTATACATTTGCACTTTTATACATTCTACACATGTTACATTAGCATTACTATTGCATCACACATATTTACACATTCCACTCATCACATGGTCATTTTTATCATTGCATACACTACATTGTATTCTACGCATTGCACTCACTACCCTATGATGCACTTTAGTTCCTCGGTCCATACTCGACTGCCGAGGGTTTACAAATCAAATGGACCTTACACTCATCACACATTTACTATTCGACCTTTCATCATGTGACAATTAGGCTAGGCTAGTGACATACGCTTTAGGATAAATCATCACCTATTCTATCATTTTGTAGTGGTATACACCTTAGGTTACATCACCACTCCCTCTTTTCATCTTGTAGTGATATACACTTAGGGATAAATCATCACTCATCCATTCATCTTATAGTGATATATGCTTAGGCTAAATCATCACTTATACATTCATCTAGTCATGATATACACTTCAGATATAGGGTTCATGCACACATCATTTCTAGGTCGCATCTCATCACTACACTTACACATTCATCACAACGCGTTAGACACAACACACACTACTTTGACCATTTCCCGATGACGCACTCTCATTTACGGTTCATTCTTGACTGCTGAGGGGGAAAAAAATGAACCTCATTGCATACACTTCCATTCACTTGGGGGGCACTTGGATCCTATCATTCCATCTTGCATTCCATTTCATCCATCCACAACATACTGCATATTATGGCTGCTTTTACTCTTGCTTACATTTGTTTGTTTGTGGTCACTTTATTACACATGTTAGTTAGATTACTTGTATGTCATTTATCTATATCATCCACACATGCACATTCACATATTTTTCTAGTTGTGATCATAGATACAATCTCTTACATGCAACATGGATGCTCGCCTTCTACCCTTCCTACACTGGTCATTGGGGGCATCCACATTCATCTCTCACAGGTGTTATTGTTTCATTTTGTACTTAGCACTTTACATTACTTGGTTATACACGCTTTTTACATACTATTATTTTTCTAACATGGTAACAGGTGCTTCATGTGCAACATTTTTTATGCAGGGATATTTGTTTCCATACTTGTTTGTTACATTTCTGTTATTGTTTGCTTTTGTATGCGGGCCTTGCCCTATGTTTGGTGTGCACACTTGTTTGTTGTTTGCGGCCATGATGGCCTTGCATGTCTTGCGACATCGTGAGTGATGTCCCATGTTTGCAACCCACTTTGTGTGGCTTACTTGTCTTCTTGTGTTTACACTACTTTTCTTGGTAGCTTTTACATTGTTTATGTAGCTTACACATTGTTTTCTACATGCATGTTTGTTTACTACACTTGTCTTTGGCTAGCCATCCTTGTTTGTGTGTGCCTTGGTTTCTACCAAGACATTTCATTCCCCCTACAAGGTAGAGTTACAGAGTACATGTGGTTGGTCCTCTTTTGGGGCCACATTCTCCTATCAGTGACATCGCATGCACCCCCAAAGAGGGGGGCATCATTTGGGGTTTTTACATACTAACACAGAGATTCTACACTGGTTCAGTTCAGTTATATATAGCGAGTGGGTTCAGACCAGTCTACAAACCCCATACACAGTGGATTTTACAGGACATGGTGTCCTTAGCATTCTGGGAAGTAGTTACAGCTTGGAGGTTACAGTGGGTGTGCCTCTCTACACTACTTCGATCAGTGGCATCAGATCACCCAAAAAACTAGGACATACAAGATCTCTTCACACACATTCAGGAAGCAGTTAGATCTTGGAGCACATAGAGCATTTCCTCCCTACACTTCTTCAGCCTATGGCATGAGATCACCCAAAAAACTCACAGTACAGGATATCCTTCTACACTCTCTTTCTCGACATGGATCAGGTGCACATGTTCCATTTACATTTTCATTTACATTTGTGTATTGTACATTTACATACATATACATGTGTCTTTTACATTGCATTTTTACACATACATACATACATATTTGACTACTTGATCATTTTCTCCTTGCAGGTCCAGTCATATGAGAAACAAGCAGTCAAATGGGGGGAAACAACAACAACAACGTCAACAAAACACTTTGCAGCACACACTTTACTAACCATGTAGGTACATTACACACCACAACAGCTACACACATGTTTCCACCCTAGGTTCACTCTCATCACTTTTTCTTTGCACATTTTTCATCTTTAGTTTCCACACTCTTCAATCTTTTTTTTCATTCCACGCTTTGTCTAGTCCTTCGGCACATTTTTCTACTACAATCTTCATGGACATCAGGTACACATCTCTATCTACTTTATGTTACCAAGATTTCCACTCACCAACATAAAGTGGGGGAAAATGTAGTCACAAAATCATGCACTTTAGACATTATTTATCCCAGTCTCATACTACTATTTAGAAGGTTCTTGAGTGAAGAAAGTACTAATTAACCCCCATCTTTTGGCCATCTTGTTTTATTTTATTTCATCATTACCGACCTCTTACACCCATATGCCCAGTCAGCTTCTATCATCTTCCATTTATTTTAGCCTCGACTGGGGTGCCCAGATTAGTACTGGGTAGCACCCTGTGGTGCCCTGGTCCCACCAGGGGTGCCCCAGGTCCTTTTTGCACTTTCCCACCACTTTTTGGGTTCTTTCTAGCTATTTTACATCTTTTTTTTCTTATGGTCAGCCTTTTCGGGGTTAATTACGAAATTAGATCAAGAGAACCCTATAAATATAAAGTTATGAGACCATAATGAGGGACCTAACATCACTTACTACTATCACTCCATCTAGAGTTGCATCCATCTATTGCATTGGAGATCACTTGCATCCACATAGCTCCATCATCAAGGCACAAGGCTAGGACATCTGCATCACACTTCATAGGGGGAGGGATTCTATTCTATTCCATGCACACATTCTATTACATTTTCTACACATAGTTATTGCTCGCTACTTCACAAAGTGTGACTGACACAAGAGAAACCTAGGGCATGTTCACACACACTTGCACATAGAACTACATCGGGTCTGAGATGTAGTGCAACACTCAGTTAGTAAGTCCACCATTGTGGTAGCTGAGGTCAGTCTGACCCCTTCATATGCATTTTTATTTTTTAGGGTTTGATGTTTGTTTTGGGGTCTTGTAGGTCTTTCTTTCATCTTGATTATAGGTGACATCTGAAAGGACAATGAAGAATGCGATAGACATAAGTGAAGGTTTCAGATCATCTCCCAACCCTGTGAATATCAGTTTCAAAGCTTTTACACAGACCAGGGCACCCAGATTACAGACCAGAGTGCCCACAGGTTCCCCACTCCTCCTCTAAGTGCTCCAGTCTAGCAGATAGATCCAGATCCATCCTTTTTGGGACTTCTGCATAGTCATTCCTGCTTCTTCCTATTTTTCCAGTCATCACTGCGACACTGTCCTACGAGCATCTTCTTATTCTATTTGAGTTCTTTCCTCTTCTTCTTGCACATTAGGGTTAGCATTTCCTTTTGCATAGTTTTACTTAGATCATTTACATACTTTATCTTTATTATATTTATTTACTTTATTTACAGTTTTTCATAGCTTAGATAGGATGACTAAGATCAATCTCTATCAGTGTATTCAAAACACTAGATTGAAATTGGCATAAGTAGGTACCATCCAAATGAAGGTAAATTCTCAGAAGCATTAAATTAGCTCAATTCATCATTTAAATCTAAGTGGGAAAATTTCAGGATGTTAGCATATATATTAAGGATGCTAACATTGTGTTGTTAGTAATTGCAATTTAGACCATATCCTTAGCAAGATTTTTCAGTTCCAAGGACAACACAATTTCCATGGCTATTTGAAACAAAGGAGACGGTTGATCCCGTACTCAATACTTTCCCCATTACTAATAAATAAGGGTACTCATTCATCTACTATGTTAAATGCTATTAAGAAATAGTGTATTGGGATAAAGATATGTGATTACTAATGCTCACTGTTAGCCTTCCTATTGAGAATAATAAAGTGATGAAATTATCGAGTCAATGAAAATCCTTTATGTTTCAATAACAGAGATTGAAATAAATCAATATTTAGATTCGTACATCACATTGGGTAGGACAAGTTAATGTGGCCCTTTCTCCTTCCCTCTAAATTACCGGTTTAGAATTGTAAAATCACCTGAGCAGTCGATTTATCCCCAAATCATGCACTTTTTGAATAAAATAATTTCTTTTACAACAATCAACTTGGACTCAACTCTATAATTCTACTACAAATATTGGGTCCAATTATATCAAGATTAGTCCTTGCCACTCTAGAAGAGGAAACAAATATTTCCCAATAATCACAACTACTTAACTAAGAGATATCTATGACACTACAAACTAATTGTTTGAGGAGTTACAATTGTGGTAAGAATGAGTGAATGCAACACTTATATCAGATTCATCTTGTTAACTATATATGTGAGTTCCTTAATTAACTCTCAATTGAAAGATGATTAATCAATTCCAAAATATGTCAAAAGATGGATATACTGAATTCCTATAATCATGATGATTATAAGTTGTTTCATTAAATCTACTCCACATCTTCAATCAACTGGGTGTTAAGTCAATCTTGCATGATCCACATAAGTCTACATTGATGTACTAGATGATAGCATGTTTCATTCCATTTTCACCATTTTAACTCATGTATTGGGTAGATTTTATTTCATTTTTGCTTTCCATTTACAAGTCCTACATTCAAAGTGAGTCCTAGGACTATTTCTCAGGTCAGTCATGGGTGAGTCTCCAAAGTGAGTCCTACATTGTCAATGGATGAAAAACTCCTAATGAACATTGGCTTAAAATATGTTCTTCTAGAAACATATTTAACGCACATAAAGATACATTTTACCTCATTTGAAGAAGCACACACAAGATGAAAACAAAAAGGTTACGCACAAAAATTCCTTTAAAAATATACAAGAGTATTAATGTTATAAAAATGATGACACAAAAAAATGGGGGTTTAATTAGGAATTAGGAGATCTCATCACTCCCACACACTTAAGGTTTAGTAGGTCCTCCTACTATCTTTTCAAGGCCTCAACCATTCGTGTACAATTGATACTCATTGGAAAAAGTGGGCCATGTTTCCTTTTGTTCTATATTACAAAACCCTACAAATTTAATATCATATTATCTCTCTCACATGTTTTGTAAATTTCTTTAATGATGATCCTAGGTTAAACTGCTCCATCATGGTACATAGGTGTTATTACAAATGGAGGTTTGTATCTCATGCCTATCCATTTCTCTTACATTTCCAACATAATTTTACAGAGGTCCTTAGCCCTTTTAATGACCAATGGAGGTTGGTTGGGGAAATAACCTCCTTCTTGATTCCCAAACCTCTAAAAGTAGTGCATACCTTAGCTGACAAGAAAGAAAATTGACATTAAAAGTTGGGAGTACATACTCTCATGAATTTAAAGATAACTACAAGCATCAAATATTTTCCTTATACTATTTTCCTTATACTTGTCCACAATTTGCACGAGACAATAAACTTGGGCCTAATATCTTCTAAAGAATCTGATTGGAGTTGGGAGATCATGTCTCGTCAAGAGGCTTTCATTATATTCTTCTCTTATATATATGCACCTCTTTTCTCTCTTCATATAGATTGGTGTCTTAAGACCTGTGGAAAGGTAAATGATCTCAATTTCAGGTACTTTAACATACAAATTAATTAGAATTTCCATGTTAGTGTGTGGTTATTATTTATTTTTTTATTTATTTATTAGGATAATACTTACACTAATATCAGTTAGTCCGAGTTCTTCCCCACTTATCCTAGGTATTGACTAGATTTATTCACCACTTGATTTAGGTAGTAGTTGTACTTCCCTCCTCCTATATGTACATCTTTCTTATTGAATAATTCAAGTCATTGACATTTGTAATGTATTGAGCATTATGGATTATGATGGATTTCCATATATGGTATTTTAGCTCTTTCTATCTTTATGCAAATCTAATGTGGTGTGCTATTATCATAATGAGATCTTCACAGCTTGGAACAATATTCTTATCGTTCCTTTCATGGTATCAGAGCTGTTAGATGATGTAGACATCCATTTGTAAGTTTTTCTTTGCAAGCAAGGGTTTATTATTTTCATGTATTTATAAATTTTTAGCACTTTTCTGTAGCATGCATTTTTATGCAAAATGGAGTGTGACATTAGATTTGGAAGGTTCTAAAACCCTAGGATTGATTGTAAACTTGACCATGTTTTGAGACAGTCAAATCTGGACATTTTTAAAGGGTTTTTTTTGGCACATTTAGATCAAAAAATCTGTACTTAATTATGTACAAACATATTTTTTGACTCAAAAAATTATATCACCTTTCTAGGTTTTTTTCGAGAAAATTTGGGATTTCTCTCTATTTTTTGATACAGGTGCCAGAAAAAAGAGATATTTGTAGTCAAATGTTTGTATTAACAATTGTACTTTTTGGGTGCATTCTTTTATCCATTGGATATAAGCCATTGTGTACCTTCTAGATGCATTCTTTTACCCTCAGGATATTTCTATTTTAGATGCAATCTTTTATGCACTGGACCTAGATTTGTACCCTCTGGGTGCATTCTTTCATCTATTGGATATAGGTGTGTACCTTCTAGATGCATTCTTTTACCCTCTGGATATTTTGGTTTTGGATGCAGTCTTTTATCCACTAGACACAGATCTATGCACCCTATGGGTTACATTCTTTTATCCATTGGATATAAGTGTGTACCTTTCTAGGATGCATTCTTTTACCCTCTGGATATTTCTATTTTGGATGCAGTCTTTTATCCACTAGATGCTTCTGTACCCTCATGGGTGTATTCTTTTATCCTTTAGATATTGAGTGTGTACCCTCTGAATGCAATGATTTACCCTCTAGACATTTAGGTTTTGGGCATTCAGGATTTTATCCTTTGGTCGCAAGCATGTATTGTGTGCAGATGCACTCTTTTTACCCTTTAAACATTTGGGTGTCATGTGTACCTTTTAAAAAAACATCAGCATTAAAATATTATTTTAATAGCAAAACTTTGTAGAGCTCATGAACTTTTGACCCTTAAACTCGGATTAAGGTGATCTTTTTTTTTTTTGAATTGTGTATTTTTTCATAGATCTACGCATTAGTGACATTTTTATACACATATTTAAAATGTAAAAGGACCATTTTACTCATTGTAATATTTACATGCACTTAATTATAAAGTGACAAATTTGGGAGGGTGTTGTATATCACTTACATAACAAGAGTGGATGTTTTTCGAGTTGAGTACCCAACCGTCCTAAAATTTTGGGTGTTGCATTCTTGTATATATGGGTGTATACATTTATATCTCTCTTGCATTTGTTGAGATATTTTGGATCTCATATTTTCGAAAATTTTTCTTGGCATGGTGACCAGTCTCTCTTGTGGGGGAACTATTCTGGTGAAGCTCATTGTTAGTTTGTCAGTGTTCGAGTAGTTGATTTTGACAACTCATACAGATCTTTGGTATCACTCTACCCATTCTAAACAAATATGGGAGAGTGTGGTGTTCAATACCAATGATGTCTTTTTTTTTATTGTCCTGGTCGTAAATGTTAGCTTGGATTTTACATGGATCGTGTCTACTCATATTTATGGATGCCTGTCCTACCTTGGCCTTCGTTTTTCTTGGATCGTGTCACACCTGTTTGTAGCAGTTGATCAATACATATTCAATATTTGTATCCTTAAGAAAAATACCCTTGGATAATCTTGGATAGTGGCACTCCTATTTAGTTTATATCTCGTCTTTTGCCTTGTTTCCTTGGTTTTTCTTGGATCGTGGAACACCTATTTGTAGTAGTTGATCAAATTATGTTTGGTTTTTTTTGGTCATTCTTCGAACCATCACTCCATTGATAGTCTCCTTGCATGGAGCTATTCTAGGGATGAAATCCCAGTTTCAGTTGTTTTTTGAGTTATATGATCAAGTTCAATGGATTCAGACTATCAATGTGTACACCGCACTTCTTCAACATTGTATGACTAGTTTTTGGAGTTGAGCTTCTGAGGATATCTTGTAGTAGGGATTTTTATCTCTCTACTTTGTTATTACTGGTTTTGGGATACCTTGTGGTGTCCGTAATTTTCCTAGTTATTATACATGGGTACCTCATTTAGGCCTTGTTTTTGAGACCCACCTTATTTTTTGGCCCACCTAAGTTATGGCCTTTATACGGAAGGGTGTTAGTGTAGGTTATTATTTATCCTTTTATTTATTTATTAGGATAATTCTTACACTTGTGTTAGCCCTACACTTGTTGGTGTTAGCTTGCTTAGGTGTAACAGAGAAATGTGGAGTTAACTTACAAGTTGTGTTGAGTTAGCTTCTCAAGATCTATGTGTAGTTAGCTTACTAGTTTTTTGGAGTTAACTTAACTACCAATATCAGTTAGTGGGAGTTCTTCACCACTATTTAGGTAGTAGTTGCACTTCCCTCCTCCTATGTGCACATCTTTCTTATTGAATAATTCAAGTCATTCTATTGTAATGTATTGAGCATTATGGATTATGATGGATTTCCATATATAGTATTTTAGCTCTTATGTTTTTCAAATCTAATGTGGTGTGATATTATAACATCTCAGATCGCGGCTATAGGAACAATCAAATTGAAGATAAATCATATCCTTTACAGATTATTTAGGTTTAAAAAATTGTGCTCCACAGTTTACTCAAGCTTTTTATTAATGTGAAAAAATGAATCACTTGTGTTTATGAAAATTCATAACAATCTCTGATTAACAAAGTACAAACACTATAAAAATTGGTGTTCCTCCATGTGACACCCCATCCTAGTATAACCTTTCCTCTTGGCACTACTAAAAATTCATGAAAGAAAGCTAAAGAAAAAACACGCCCCCTGTAATGAGCCTCTAAAATCTATGACATATTCTTCACTCTAACGTTGCACTACAAAAGTATTAGCACATAAAATCTATGCTCACTCTGAACCATAAATCTACTAGTCCATCCTCTCAAAATAAAGAAATCAAGTCTCACCTCAGTCTCCTTCACGTGGGTTCTCATCACCTCCTTGGTCTAGGTCACGAAGATGTGTTCAATAACCTCCTTGGTAAGAATTCACATAGGAAAGAAATCATCACAATTAGCCTAATACTCTTTGCAAATAAGTTCTATTCACCTCCTAGGATTCCATTACATCCCTAAATCCTTTAGTCTCATAGCACCACTGATCTCAAGGAAAATGGTTAGTGCGCGAATCTTTGTCTAATTCACAAATATTCCAGATTTCAGAGGACTCTTACCCTTGGGAATATTTTTACGGGGTCGAAAGATTATTCATCATCACCTAAATTTTATGGGTATCACAGTTACTTATCTCCCCCTCATTTCGCTAGGCATTGAAACTAGGTAGCCGATCATATTCTACTATTAAATTCTTGCTTCATGCTTCCTAATTCTAAGCATCAATTCATACAAAAATTATCCTCTGTCGTGTATCCTGTGATGTGTGTGTAGTGTGCATGTGTGTCATACTTTACTATTGATAATCTAAGTCTGAAATTAAATCTCAAACTCGCAATCCTACTCTTTAGTGCTATATGCATTGAATGATCTACAAAAAATTGCATAGCATCACCCTTTTCAGGTAATCCATTTCCTATAATGATGCACTCTAGTTCCATGGTTCATACTTGACATGTTGAGGGTCTAACATTTGAATATGATGCTCACTCTTTACCGCTCTATGCTTCATGATCTCGTCTTATCGGTCGTGTAAATTTTCATATACCATTTTCTGATGACGTACTCGGTATTCTATGGTTCATACAGATAACTAACGAGTGGTTATTGTTTACTTAAATTAACATTTAGATCTCATACATTGGTCATCCACTTGGTAAAATGGCACATTGTTCTATCACATTCATATTGCATAAGAATTCCAAGATCAATTAAAAAGGACAAGCATATTACATATCTTGGTTGCATTTACTCTTGCTTACTTATACCTTACATGTACACTTTGTTTCCATAGCGTATACAAATACCATTAGGTAGCATGTCATATATGTTATCTATATACACATGCACATTCACTTGGTCATTAGTTGTATGCTAATGTAGACTTCGGTAGCATATCTATTACATCCTACAGACCGGATTATTGCGTGAATCGTAACTGATTACTAGTCCCATCGAGTATCATAGGTGCATCTACATTTTATACTCTTACGACATTATAACATGTGTTTACGGATCTGTCATTTTATACTACTTCTTAGAAAAACTAGCACACTACTTATCCCATCATGTATATACATGTCTTTACATACTTCTTATCTTTCTAATATGCTAACAGGTGCTTCATGTGCAACATTTTCTTTACATTAACTATTTTCCACCATGGTTGTCTGGTACTTGGCTTACTACTATTTTCCTATGGATGTCAAGTAGACAGGTGGGCTATTACTTATGTCTAGCATATTTAATCATTGCTTAGTATGTTTTTGGTCACTTTGGCCCTGATTGTCTTGTGACATTATGAGTGATGTACCATGTTTGAAACCCACTTTTGGTGGTCCATATCATATGCACATGTTCTTTTTACAAATTCTTCTATCATCCTTGGATTAAATTCCTTATATGCCAATATGAAATATAACCACCCTTATTTCTCAGAGATTGTTACTTATTTCCTATCAGAAAGAAATTAAATTAAACTTATCAGTTCATGATAGATCCTAATTCCCATTTTTGATACTTGAAACAAAGCAAGGAATGGCATAGGAGTGGAAGGAGCTAAAACACAGGAATGGGGGAGTATCAACGCAAGAATGGAAATTTTTTTTAGCACAAGAATAGGACTGGTGGGTATTGTAGGAATGGAGTGACAGAAATGAAAAATGGGGAAAGACAGGGGAAAATGATTTTCTATAAAAATAACACTAATTAGGTGAAGGTTAACCAATCATGATAAGGCAGCGACAGTGTGGAGAATAATTATGTACTTGAGAGAGATTAATTGAGGATGAATGAAATATTTATTAGGATATGATGTGTGTGTAAATATATTGGGAATGGAGGAGTCATCAGTTCACACAAGAATAATAATTATCACCTCATAATTAAACTTTACAACATTCAAAAGGGAGTATTGCACATACCTTGTCAATTATCACTTGTCAAATCTGATAATTAGTACTTAGATTCTCATTTTTTTCTCTCTCCACATGTTTGTCTCATAATTATTGATTACATGATTCAGGGGGGCGACCACCATTGTTGGTTTTCAGCCACCTACGTTTATTATTATTTTTCTCTTTTTTCTATATTTAGACGTAATGACCGTCATTTATGGTTTTTAATCAATACCTTATAATATGATGGCCGTCATTTATGGTTTTACACCATATCCTATTTATTATTTTGAGATCTAATTTAGCCCTAAATTGAATTGGACAAAGAAACTATTTCCAAACAATTCAAAGCTGCATTTTCTTGTAGCATCTTTTTGAATTCCTCTTTTGATGTTGGCTTTTGGTATAGCCTCAATAGATGACCTTTAACCAACATTAATTTTCTTTCACTATCAATTGGAATCAACTATATGGTTTCATTGATGAAGACTTCCTCAATTTGGTATGGACCCACCCGTCTTGTTTGAATCTTAGGTTGTCACAATGGTCCTTAAGCAGACCATATAATGTCCAATCATCCAAGTAAACCTGAATAAACTTATAAATGAAGTCTTGGAATGCTTGTACCACTATGTGTGAAAAGATAGCAGGCACATTCTTCAACCCAAAGTGCATGACTGTATATGGGAAACTTCCCCACTCAGTGGAAAAAGTTGTCTTCTCCTCCTGGTCCTCCTTTGTAATCCGGACTTGGTGGTATCCTAAAAATCCATCCGTAAAGGAATAGATTTCGTGCCCAGCAACTGCTTCCAAAATTTCTTCAGTGAAGGGGGTCAGAAATGGATCAATGACACAAACTGCATTCAGTTCCCCTATAATCCACATAAATCCTAATCCGTCATCTCTCTTGATGTTAATTACCATCGGATTCATCCATTCTAATTCTTCTACTACCTCAATGATCCCAGAAGCTATCATCTTGTCTATCTCTCCTCCTTAACCTTTACGTGTAAGTTGGGATTCATCCGGTAGGAACTTTTTCTAACCGAGCGTGCACCTTCCTTAAGTTTTATCCTCATCTCCCCCAAGGAATGGTGGATGCCTTTTAGCTCATGGTACCCACATGGGAATAAATCCTCGAATTCGCACAACAGATTAATGATCTTTGATACTTCCTTCTTTGTCCAATAATCCCCAATAAATATCTTCCTTAGGTTTTTCTCCTGAACCAATGTTAACTTTCTTTGTCTTTAAAGGCTCATGGTAGGCATGCACATGGGCATCTGCACTATCCACTACCTCGCGTGTTCCTACAGAATGGCTAAAACATCTAAGCTTTCTGATTCTTCTCCATCAATTAGATATAATAAATTTCTTTTCCCCTTCTCCAAACATGCGCACTCAAGTTGTAACTCTTTTGTTTCTTCAATCTCCTTGAAGCGCACCTCTAATATTTGTTCACCTAGTATTCCAATAGCCTATCTTCCATTCTGGTAGTATTCCCCATGGTAAGGCACTTGATACCTATCAAGGCCTTATCAACCGATGATTTGATACTCCAATACTCAAAGGCTTGAATAAGATCAGCCACAATCTCTTGCCAATCCTTGTCTGGCGGCATGTCTCCAAATGAATGTACTATGTGCGTGCACAACCTTGCAATGTAGAATACAACTTGTGCACCTAAAGGGATTGTGGCAAGGCCTTCGTACCTTCTCTCCAGACCCGTTCACACTCCTGGACATGGAAAGAGGTGGGCTCCTTCCCATGGTACTCCTTGATGATGGTGGGTATGTATTACTTCTCAAAAATCTGATAGAGAGAGAAATTCTTACCAAGCGCCACTCTAAAAGGATATTTTAATGCATGGCCCTCTAATGAGCTACTGTAACAAGCAAGACGTAACTCAGCATCTCCCTTCATTCCTTCTTGCTCTTCCACTGAGCTTCTATCTCCTGCATAAATATCTCAGAGATGTGAGTCAAGGGACATACCGTCAAAATCCAATCCGTCCAAGGCATCAAACAGTGTGTGCCTTTGTTACCTTGGTTACCAATCCTCTCAACAGATGTCCCATTAATTCATATGTCCCATGCACCCAATGGTCACATGCCAGACTGGTGGTATCACTCACTGACTGAGCATCTTCAAACTGGATAACCCCATTGATAGGGTGTACCATCTCAAGGTCTTTGATTGAGCGCACATAAATATTGTCCAAAACCTCTTCTCCCAATGGTTCAATATAGGGCGTTAACTTACCATCTATGAGGGGTATAATGACCCGCTCCTCTTTGTTCTCAAAAAATAATGTACCCTTTGTTGAACCGAAGGTTTGCATTATTCTTGTAACACAAGGGCACCCAAGTAGTGCAAGGAAATTTTCCACCTTAGCGAGCGCCAAGACTTCAAAGTCCCCACTAAACTTAGCTCCCTAGATAGTAATAGTTGCATCCTTCAAGACACTGATGGGAATTACCTTAGTCTTGTTTGCCATATATAACACATTTGAAGATGGCTATAATGCAGGTCTCCCCATCTAACGCCATGCATCCAAAGTCAAAACATTAGCCTCCACACCAGTGTCAATGAGTATATTGTTGAGGAGCCATCCATCCACAACTGCATTCAATGTAATCTCTTTATCTTAGTCGAGGCTGTGAGGGGGAAGGTTCACGTGCAAGACTTATCACCTTCAATCATGTAACGGAAATATTGACTAAGTACGAAGTCTGTGAGGGGGAAGGTTCGATTGGAACTTTGATGTAGAAAAGAATGTACTAAGCATAGCATTTTAATTTCTTTTTCTCTTTGGCATAGTTATACAAGCCTAGTGATGTGCATGACTGCAATCTACCCTCTATGGCTCTTGTAATGAAACAATGAATACAATTAGGTTACCTATTGCAATTAGATATGAATATTAGTGGGTTTTATGTATATTTCATTCATAGAAGTTCTCTTTCCTTTCATGACAGAGGTAAAGGACCCATGGGATCTAGAAATAGACATCCACAAGCACATGAAATTAGAATGGTGTCTGATCCTCTGACTACCCGAGTTGCTACTATTGATGAAGCCAATGAGATTGATTGGTGTGATAGATGCTTTCTACCCCATCCTCCATGTGAAATAAATCAGCAAGAAGAAGAAGTTGATAATGATGATGGCACTGATGATGATGTTTGCATGATGGGTTGCTCTTCAAAATCAAAACAAGGAGTAACTTCAACTGAAGTGATAAGTGCTCAAACTGCTGTAACGTTTTTGGATTGCATTCACCAGGTACCACTTCTTCCTCCTTCTCATACTTTTGAAGTAGATGTAGTGCAAGATTTTGAAATACCTAATAATGACTTTGAGTATTTAAGAGATTTAATGATAAAGAAGTATGATGGAGGAATCCCTTTGGAGGAAGATAGGAAGTTATTGATGAACGTTGTTGTTGCTCAAGAAAAGGATTATAATACTAGGAGTAGAGTTGTCAAAGGAGCAGGGCCTCAAGCCAAACCTAAAACTCCATTGCTTACTAGTATTCCTAAAGAGGCTCCTAAGAAAGATACACCTTCCAAAGGCCTTGCTGTCCCAAACAAGATTCATACTTCTCCTCATGCCCAAACTGTCAAGAATCCCATGCCATCTGATGAGTTTGTTAATCTCCCTTCCAATGCTTCCTTTCCAAAGAATGTTCCATATGACATTGCCCAAGTTTTGAGTCAAATCAAAGTTAGTGTTCCAATTGTTGAGTTTCTTAGGATTCCTGAGCACAAGAAGAGAGCATTTGAGTACTTGGGATTGAAAGAAGAAAAGAGTACCCCAGGAAGAAATGTAAACATTGTAGAAACTCTTCCTCCAACCATTGCAGACCTTGAAACACCACCAACATTGGAAGATCTTGGAGAAGCACCTGAGGTTTACTTGGGGACATATTTGGTTGAATCCCAATTAAATGTTGATCCATTTTTTACAACTTTGATCATTAAGGATAGACTGCTACACAATTGTATGTTTGATTCTGGAGCATCATGCAATGTCATGCCTCTTGAGGTCATGAATGAGCTGGATATCAAAGTGATAGCAACATATGGAAGATGCACTACCATGGACTCTAGAGAGGTGCCCGTTGTTGGATGTGTGAAAGGATTGGTGGTACAACTTGCAGCTTATCCAGGTAAGAACCTGAAACTTGATGTTGTCATTGTTGATTGCCCTGCCAAATGGGGCATGTTGTTATCAAGAAAGTGGGCTGTAAGTGTTGGTGGAAGTGTTCAGATGGATATGTATTTTTCCACCATTCCAATTGAAGGCAGCCTTGTAAAGCTGTATGGAGAGAAGAAAATGTTGCACCTCATTGAGGATCCAAATAATGCTTCTTATGAAGTGTTATATGTTGATGTGGATGCAGATAAATTTGTGGGGTTTGCTGATGATAGGGAGCACAAGATTGATCAGTGTGAATGTCTTGAACAAGCTGGTTTACCTTGGACCTTGTTATTTGATGGAGCTTGTTCCAAGTTTGGAAATGGTGCTCGAATTGTTCTGATCTCCCCAAGCCAAGAAGAGTTTGTATTTTCTTTCAAACTTAACATTGAATGCACTAATAACATTTTTGAGTATGAAGCATTATTATTAGGTTTGAGAATTGCTTGGAAGTATCATATTAAAGATATCATTGTCAAAGGAGACTCAGAACTGATTGTCAAATAAATTAGAAAATTGTATGTTACTAGAAATCAGAGAATGAAACAATACAAGCATGTAGTTTGGGATTTGATTGAAATGTTTGACTCATTTAATATTGTGCATCATGATAGAAAGTTCAATGCTATTGCCGACCAACTTGTAGTATTGGGATCTCGGTTTGATGTTTGTTCAATGTCCCCCAATTATGAATATAATGTTGAAGTACTAACAAGGCCATCTGTCCCTGACAACATAAAAAATTGGCAAGTATTTGATGATGATGCCCAGGTGAAATGGTTTCTACAGAACAAAGGGAGTTTTTTGATCAGTGTATTGATTGGGAGCCAATGGTGTGTGCATCAGAAGGAAAAGAAACTTTGTTTGGCAAAGACATCATCCAATTGAAAACTAATACCATTCCTAGAGGGTTGGTTGCTCTTGAATCAAACTTTGATAATGTTGATTACATTATTAACAGACATATAGCAACCTCAAGGGATGTTGAAGAGCATGACCTTGGCACAAAGGAAAAACCAAGGAAGATCTGGTTGGGAAGCAATCTGAACAAGAAAGAAAAATAGTCCTATGTCCAATTGTTAAGAAATATCAGGACTTCCTTGCTTGGTCCTATTCTGAACTGAAAGCATATAGAGAGGACTTGTTTCAACATGAGATTCCTTTGGAATCTAATGCAAAACCATTCAGACAAAAGAAGAGGCTGATTAATCCACTCCTCTCCATGAAAATGCAAGATGAATTGAAGAAGCTAAGAGATGGAGGGATCATTCAGCCAATAAGGTATTCTTCTTGGGTTGCAAACTTAGTGCCAGTAAGAAAAAAGAATGGTGATATCAGGCTATGCGTAGATTTTAGAAATATGAATAGAGCATCAATGAAGGATAATTATCCTCTACCAAACATGGAAAATATGCTGCAATTAGTGACTGGATCTGAGTTGCTTTCTACTTTGGATGGTTTCTCTGGATATAATCAAGTTGTTGTGAAGGAGTTAGAAAGAGTAAAGACTTGCCTTTACCACTCCATGGGGCACATATGTTTATGTCAAGATGTCATTCGGTCTGATGAATGTTGGAGCTACCTTCCAAAGAGCAATGGATGTTGCTTTTTTGCTGGTTACATTAATGATTTTATTGTTGTTTACCAAGATGATGTGACTGTGTTTTCTAGAAAGAGAAGTGATCACTTGCAGCACTTGGAAAAAATGCTAATAAGATGCAGAGAGTATGGCATTTCACTCAATCCAAAGAAGTGCCATTTTGGAGTGCAAAAGGCCAAGTTGCTTGGTCACATTGTATCAAAGGATGGTGTCATGATCGATCCCAAAAGGGTAGAGGCTATCAGCAAGGTTCCAATTCCAAGAACCAAGAAGGGAATCCAATCCTTCTTTGGACAAATCAATTTCATTAGAAGATTTGTGTCTAACTTTAGGCTGAGTTGACTCTCCCCATCACTTGCATGTTGAAGAAAGACCAGATTATCAAGTGGGAAGAAGCAACCATTCAGGATTTTGATGGGATCAAAGAAGCACTAAAGCATGCCCCTATTTTGGCAGCCCCAAATTACAAGAAACCTTTTCAAGTGTTTTCTTTTTCTTCAGAAAACACCATTGCCTCTATTTTGTTACAGAAGGATGATGAAGGGGCTTGAGAGACCAATTGCCTTTTTCAGTAAGGCATTGTAGGGAGTTGAGTTGAAATACACCATCATGGAGAAACAAGCATTTTCCTTGGTGAAAGCAACAAAGGTTTTCAGACCCTACATCTTAAGTTCTAAAGTTGTTGCTTATGTTCCCCACACCATGGTGAAAGACATCTTATCAGAGATGGAGGTCTCAAGAAAAAGATGCAGATGGGTGAACAAGTTGCAGGAGTATGACATGGATATCCAAACCACAAAATTGGTAAGAGGTTTGGGCCTAGCTAAGCTTATGGCTGAGAGAAACTGCAACTATTGAGGTAAATGAAGTAAAAAGGAGAAAGGGTGGATGTCCTTGAAAAGTTGGTAAGTTCTGAATGGTACAAAGATATAATATTTTATCTCAGACATCTATGCTACCCTGAATATCTGAGTAAAAATCAGAAAAGAGCTCTTAAGTTAGCCTCTCAAAAATATGTCATTACTGATTTTGGGTTAGCTTGGAAGAACCCTGAGGGAGTGCTCTTGAGATGCATTACTGAAAATGAGGCCCCCAAAATAATTGTTGATCTCCATGGAGGGGTTTGTGGGGGACATTTTGCTGGAAGAGTTACAGCACATAAAATCTTGAGGGTTGGTTATTGGTGGCCAACTCTCTTCAAGGATACAACTCTATTGGTGAGGAAATGTGAAAGTTGTCAGCATTTTTCTGGAAGAATGAAAGCTTCAGGCTCCCTTCCTTTGCATCCTGTGTCAGTTGAAGCCCCATTCAGACAATGGGGAATGGATTTCATTAGGGAAATTTCTGATCCTTCTAGTGTTGGTCATAAATGGATTCTTGTAGCCACTGATTATTTCACTAAGTGGGTGGAAGCAATCCCCACCAAGAAGGAAACACACCAAGTGATCATGGACTTCATGTTGAATCAAATCATATGCAGATTTGGAGTGCCAGCTAAAATTGTTGCTGATAATGCCATGAGTTTCAGAGCCAAACCTTTGGTGGCAATGTGCAAAGAGTATGGGATCAATTTGACATATGCTTCTAACTACAATCCCCAAGGAAATGGACAAGCTGAGTCCAGTAATAAAAACTTGTTGAAGATCATTAGAAGAACCTTGGAGCTGAACAAAAGGAAGTGGGGTGAGAAACTGAAGTTTGTTATTTGGGATGACAGAATCACTATCAAAAGAGCTACTGTAAAAGCCCATTTGAGTTGGTATATGGAACTCAAGCTCTGCTGGCCCTCCATTTGCAATTGTCTTCATTTTAGTTTGTTCAACAGATTGAAGACCAAGAAGTTAGTTCATATGATGCTCGAATCAATCAGATTATTGAGTTGGATGAAGAGAGAAGGGCATCCCATCAGCGGCATGTGAAGTTCAGAGAAAAGTTGAAGAAGCTATTTGACAAAAAGGTGACACCCAGAGCTTTCAACATTGGGGATCTTGTGCTTTTATGGGATAGTAGGCATGAAGATAAGGGCAAGCATGGTAAATTTGATACATTTTGGATGGGCCCTTATTCAATTGATATTTGAATTGGTGAAAATACCTTCTTCCTAAAAGACCTAGATGGGAAATTACTTGAATTGCCTATTAATTGTAGGCATTTGAAGCATTTCCTTGGTTGATTTCTCAAATCAAGGTATATTCCATTTGTACAGTGTATAGTTCTTTGTTCTCGTATTCTTTTGTGTTTTTGTTTTTTTGGTCCTTGGTGACCTGGTTTTGCTGGTTTCTCAGTTCATTTTTTGGAGGATGGTTGTGGTTGTTCTACTCTGCAAGCTTATTCTTTGACTTCATTGCCCAATGGTTTATTTTTGGCACTTAGGGAGTGCCCATCCCCGATTTGTTCTTGTGGATCTCACAGGGAGTTGTCCCATCCCTAAGTCAAAGAAATGTTGGTGCTCAAATTAGTCTCGCTCCATTTTACCTCATTTGAAATGCCTTGAGTTTTTGTAAAATCCTTGTCTGAAATGTTTTTTCCCTGTCTCCCGTAATTTGTTGGATCTGTTTTTTCCCATGGATCACGTATTATCCCTTTATATCATGGAAATATCTCTCTCCAAATTCTCTGAGAATGGTAAAACCAATTTATACTTCTATGCCTTTGAAAATCCAAATCCAAGGTCAAAAAATGTTGAGAACCATGATTCACTTGGTTTTGTACTAAAAGTTTCCATCCTTAGCGAAAAATCAGATTTGGGCTGAAATGGTGAATTCTCTTTGTTTTTGACATTTTGACGGGTGTAGTTTTCCCATCAAAATTACTTCTCGACATCAGTTGAAATGTGGCCCTTTTGGTTGGTGCAGCTCTATGCGGGAACTTTAAAAATTCTAAGGCTTTTTGATTCAACCTAGGCATGTCCATAGTCCACTCAATTCTGAGGTTCTTTTGGTACTTAGTGTCACTTCTTCTAATTAGGGGCAACAGGTGGAGGATTTATGAACTTTTTTTGCTACTTTGAAAAATATTTTGAACTCACCCCGTGGCCCTGCCAGGCTCTGATAAAGAAAAATTTAAGTGGCGGGCCTAAAGACACATGGAGGTGTTGTTCATTTTTTATTTGATGCATCCCGGAGGGTCCCACATGGTGAAATTTGCCTTCCCATATTAAAAATAAGCCCTAAGGCCCGCGATTCAAGAAAAATCCTAAAGGGCCTGGGACACTGCAAAATGAGGTGACCATGGCATGTTTGGGGATGGCCCCTGAAGTTTTATTTTGAAGAAGCTGCAAGGAGGACACTTGGAGGCTTCCACTCACTGAGACACATTTTTGCTTGGACAATGCCAAAGGAAATTGGGGACCTTAAACACATTGGTGCCTTCCACTGAACCTTCAAATAAGTTTAAAATCTACCAGACTGAGACACTTGTTGGGTCCTGCATTGTTTTGGGGTCTCTACTTTTTAGACCATCTCAAAATGTGCCATTGAGACATGTGGTCAGGCAGGGAAATGGAGAAGTGGAGCTTCAGGGAAAATTTGGAAAATTTTCCTTTTTCCAAAAATGAGGTAAAATAGCAGAATCAAGCATGGTTCCTCTAGAAGCCACATTGGGACATGTGTCAAGCCTATTTTCTAAGGGCGGAGGGGGGAGAAAATGTCAAAATTTTAATTTTTCCAAAGTTATAAAATGTCAAAAAGTGCTCCTAGGCCCATTTCCAATCACATTTTTCCATGTGGAGGGCTCAGATTAAAAGTTGAAAGGAAAGATCAATGGTAGTTGTGCATTTCATTTGATTTTTTTTCCATTGAAGCTCTAGGATGTTTGGAGATGCATTTTTTGCATCATTCTTCATCAATTTTTTGGCAAATTTGTGTCGTTTTGGTCTACAAAGTTCAATTGAATCAATTTGGGAGCTCAATTTGTAAATCTGAAGTACTTTTGAAGTGGATTTTTTCTCAGGCTCATGTAAAAATGCAAAATTCTAGATCCAGAAGTTGCAGAGTAAAATTTCAGAGGAAAAGGAGGGAAAAAGGATGAAATGATGAAAGTGCAGGCTAAAAGGTGAAAATGGCATTGCCTCAAGAGAAAAAGGGGATGACCTGTCAAGTCCAGCTATGCAGAGGCTCTGAAAAATGATTAAAGGAGGAGATTTCTCACATGAAAGAATCAGAATGATTAAAAGGACTCCCAAAAAGTTGTGGCATGAAATCCTAGTCATTAGTCGAGGGCCCAAGAAACGTGATCAATTCATAATTGGTCCACCTGGCAGATTTTGGATCTGAATTTGTTAAATGTCTCTGTCTGAAACAAATTGGTAACAAGCAAAGGTCCCTCAAATATTCTTCTCTTTTGAGGGGAAAAGGTGTTGCAAGCACCAAGGGTGAAGAATATGCCTCTAGTTAGAACAATGATGCAAATATTTGCAATGATTCACCTTTTTTGAAAACACCTGGCAACCTTTTTGCAAATCTATTGAATGTCACTTTCTACAAATCATGATCTGATATGTGCAACAAATGTGCTTCAAATATTCCTCTTTTTGGGGGGGGGGGGAAATTAGATGTAAAGGGTGTATTATAAATGCAATGAGATTACTCTTGCAAATGGTCGGAGTATGAATTCTTGAGAAAGAATCTAAGAAATTTTCCTTCCTGAGAGGCCAAAGCTAAGATTACCTGTTATTTTCTTCTGTGTTAGATTTTCTATCATGTCAAGTTGGTTACAGATGTATAGCCATTGATAAGCACTGAGATTGCTCTGGAAGCTTTCCCCTGCTGATGAATCTAAGCAATTTTGGAATTAATTTGTGTCTAATCTCTAGCAATTTTGTGTCTGCTTTATTTTCAGAATGTCTGCAAATAGTTTCTTTCATTCCTATTGCAATCTTATACTGATTTTTTTGTGAAATCACACAGGATCTCATCCCTGTGACAGTTTAATGGTATTTGCAATTTCATTTCAAGAAGAGCCTTCATCTTGGATGAGATAAACAAATTTAAAATCAATTCACTATCATTTGTTGATAAAGATTGTCTGTAAGTCTTCAGGTGTACCTTAGGCATGATTAATCAGAAACTTTAGTGTTTAATTGAGTCTTCCAATTTGATCCTTCGTGTTGGAGTCTCAAAGATTATGTGAAAATGTGCTGATTTGGGCCTCCATTGAAGCACACCTTCTGGTTGAAGGAACATCTTGACTGTTCTGAAGCTTTTTGTTGTGAAGTTGTTCATTATTGTGAAGTCCCTCCAAAGATCTGGTATAATCAACTTTATCTTACTTCATCTCCCACCAAAATCATTTAAAAACCATTGATCCACCCTGAACTACCCCTATTTTCCTTGTGTATCAACAAAGGAACAAAATATACTTGCAAAAATATGCAGAACAATCAAGATTTCTTAATGTCTTTAGTAACCTTTTCCTTGTATTGAAAATATCTCCATAATCTAGAAGTGACAACTCGTGAGAGTCAGATTTGGTGTGTTGATCATATTTTCCCAAGGTCTTCTCTATAAAATTTGTGTAAAAGAAGGATATCTCCATCTCCTTCAATAACAGAGGTTACAAAATAGGTTCTCTTACCTTGGTTGAAAGGCACAACCTAAAATAGTTAGGATAAGATCACATCCTTTTAAGGTGCTACCCACTTCTTCAAATCCTGAGTGCTAAAAAGTCAGATAGATTGCTTCCCTAGCTACAAAATGACATACATAATCATCTATCTACCTCTGAGTGTCTTACCAAAGCCATGATGATGCTTGGCCTTTGAAGGACACTTAATCTAGGCACCAATAGGAGGGATATGATGAATAGCTATAACAGTTGTAAATGAAGGCCCCTCGCCAGTTAGAGTGTATAAATTCATGCAGGGACCGCTTATTCTAGAACTATCTGAGGACTAGAATAGTCCTCTATTAAAGGTTGATCACTTTCAATCATAGGAACTATTTTCTCTTCTTACCTTTGATTTCCAAATGCTGTCCAAACTTATTTTTTATTTTGATTTGTCCTTCACAGCTCTAGAAACAATTTTCTAGCTAGATTTTTCTTAAATAAGGACCTTCTTCCTTCAATCTTTATAAATCTCAATGGAAAATTTCAATTACTAAAGCACGAGGCACTACTATTTGCCAGAAATTCTAAACAATGTGTAGCTACCACTAAGGTCTTTCACCTTAGATGTGTAAATCACATAGGTTGATATTTATCTGTATTTGTAAAAATTTTCCCAGCAACATAACTAGAGTGGTGTTGGTATTGAAATCAATTCTCCCTTTGAAGTCAAGAAGCATTAATATGTTGAGTGGGATGCTTAGAGAAAGATAGATCATAATTTGAATCATTTTATAGATGCGGAGGGATCTAACTATCTCTTTATTACTCGAGCCTGGGAAAAGTTGGATAGCACCATGCTAAGGGTTTTACCTACCCTACTACTTTATGTTCTGCCTTGAACCAGGGTGAGAGGACCATTTTTGTAACCTATATTTTTACGGGGAAAATAATGGACTAGAAATATTTGACTTTCCTTTTCAAGACATTGAGAAATAACCTTTAGTAGACATGGTCAATGCAACATAATCTAGCTCGCATGGGTTGTCACCCTAGAAAATGCAAATGTCTCCTAGACAAGGTTCATGTTACTAAAGACAACAATAAACCAACTTGGGCTAAAAATTGGGTTAAAATATAATTGGAGTTTCCCACAATAATCATCTTGGGTGGCAAAGGATGCCTTAATGGCGACCAACAACTGGTAAATTAATAAAGTAAACAAATCCAATCACAAGAACATCTCAATTAATTATGTTAAAATCTAAGATTCGTGTGCACCACACCCCTGATAAGAACACTTAAAACATCTGGATCACAATGGAACCTCAACCAAACCACCTTGCATCCAAGTGTAAATAATACAGTTTCACATAAGCAGAGCTAAAAACTCATAAAAAAGAAAGGGTGGTTCTTGTAGGAATTATTAGTGGGATATGGATGTTACCATCAATATTTTTTTGGGGAAGGGAAAGCTGCATATGTAGGATAAAGTTGATTGATATGGGGAAACATCTTGTGAACCATAATTCACAACATTGATTATAGAGTTAAGGCAAAAAATCTTTGAGAACTTTTAACAAATGTTGGAAGATCTACCAAACTGGTGTATGATGAGAACTCAAAATTTCCCGCTCTGATAAGAGTAAAATTTCAAAATTTTGAGTTTAAGTGTTTCTCCATCTCTGAAATTGGTGCAAGTTGTGAAATTGAAACCTCCCACATCCAAGCCTTCCATCAATTGCAATCTCTTTTGATGTTTTGGGTCATTTTGTACGGGCCTGTCTTTTTGTCCCAACTTTTTGTCCCATCTGTCCCAAGTACGAAAATGCACTCTGTTCCCCGATCGGCCGAAATCCCCGAAGCTGTCCCATTTTCGGGCCCGTCATGAAAATTTTGTCCCAAGTGTCCCAAAACTTATTTTGCGTGTTGTTCCAATTTCGGCCGAATCATCCTTCCCGCGTACTTCGCACTTTCCTGTCCCAAATGTCCCAAAGTTTAAAATGCGAGCTTTCCCAATTTCGGCCGAATCATCCTTCCCACGTACTTCGCACAATTTTGTCCCAACTGCCCCATTTTAAAAAGTGCGAGCTTTCCCAATTTCGGCTGAGCCGGTCAAGTCGCGTACTTCGGAACTTTTTGTCCCGAATGTCCCAAGTCCAAAACGGGCCCTTTGTTCCAAAAACACCCGAATCGCGTATTCAACATTTTCATCCCATTTGTCCCAAATGCATTTGTGCGTCCTCTCCCTGTTTCGCCCGAACCGGCCGAGCCGCGTGTTTCGCGCATTCGCGTCTCACATGTCCCAAGCGTACCTAGTGTCATTCACACTTAGTTTTTCCCGCTCGCTCCAAGTATGATGCTTTTCAAATTGGTGGTTGTGTATTCAATGCGCATTAAAGTCATTTCTCTCTCCAAACGGCTATATAACGAGCATTCCCCTTTGCATTTTCGCATTGCTTCCATGCTATCTTTTGCTCGAACCCTCGCCATTTGAAAACCTGCGCGATTCCCCCTCCATTTGCAAATTCCTTCCAGAAGTCTAGGTTGCAGCTCCGAGGCTATCAACATGAAGATCAAGTTCCAGGGACAGGAGCAAATTTCTCCGCTTGAATCTGCCGTTAGCAATATAGGGGACAGTGAAGCTCGTCATCTCGACTTCGGTGATTTTTGGGCAAGAATGACAGATGCAAACCCTACACCAATGGCACAGATGATTAATGATAGTGGTTTAGCTTTTGCCGGAGGATTCCCAATCTCAGTACAATGTGCTGATACAGTGCTTTCATGTGGAGCTCACTTCGACCCCGATTCGAGTGAATTGACAAATGTACATGGGGAACTCATTGCCAAGCTGGACGCTGCCGCCATTGGCGCTGCTCTGAGGATTCCGGAGATGGACAATGCTATAGTCGTCTCCCGAGGATCAAGCACAGGCTATGTTCGACCAAGACAGTGACAAATACAAGGCGCGAGTGGCGAAGTCTTGGTTGAAGAACCCTAAGAAAGGTGCTTCTCGCCTAACCAAAACCCTCTTCTGAGCAGATTTCAATGAAGAACTGTCAGACTTCATAATCCTGCTGGCTCGGGTTATGGGTTTGCCCTCCACCAATGAGTTTCATTTCTGGATGTGCCCGCTCATCAGCATGGTGTGCCAGGGAACACAAAATATCAACTGGGCAGAGATCATCAGTATGAATTTGGCTGAGCAGCTATCCAACGTCCAGCAAACAAAGAAGTTCTATATGACTTCATATCTGATGTATACCCTAGCAGCATCCAGGCAGTGGTTTGGTTTCTCCTATATAGATGCACACAAAGATGATCCAGTGTATGCCTATTGCCCGCAGTTCACCTTGGAGACCAGCAACCGCAATTTCAGAAGGGTCAATGATGCTTTCACCATGTACGTGGTCAGATTGCTCGAAGGTGATACTGCTAGAAGGTTTTCAGATGAAGCCATGAACCTGATATCGCAGTATGGAGCCTATTTCATTCAATTCAGGAAATTTTCCTATATCAGGCTTGCTGGCTATGAAAGCACTCCTCTGCGGCTTCCCATGTTCTGCAATGACAAAATGGCTTTGATTGAAATATGCAGGCAACTAGACAAGTTGCACAGAACTTGCAGAGACAAGAAGATTTCTGGCTTGCACTTTCCCATCTCTCTGGGAAACTACACATGCAAAACAGCTCTGGATGCTCAGAACATAGAAAGAGCCCTGGTCCCTATCACTGTTCATTTCTTCAAGCCAAGAACCTGTTTTGACTTGAAGAAGTTCATTGAACAGAACATCAAGATAGTCTATCATCATAGGGCAGATACAGAAGACTACTGGGCTGACTGTGCAGATGATTTTGAAGCCAGAAGAAGGCATTGTGGCAGGTTCTCCCTGCAATTGATCCAAGAACTCAGTCTGTACCAAGTTCCTGAAGGTCTCCAGGATGACAATTCTGAGCTATACTCTTATGAGTATGAAAATGTGATTAAGCACACCCCTCTGGAGGACCTGGATTGGAACAAGAAAGAGAGAGATGATCTGGCTGAGATTCTTGCTCCAGTCTTAATCAGGACTAGGGTCTGGTTCAGTAAGAAGATCCGAGAATTCAAGAGGCACTCAGGAGAATCTAGCTCCAAGGATGATTCGACACCCATAAGAGAGGCATCAGTTCCAGAGTCTGGAACACCAGTGAAAACCCCTCCTGCCTCAACAGCTCAGGGGACCTGTAGAATCTACTCCTTCTCCATCTACCCAGGTATACAAGAAGAAACTCAAAGAGGTAAAGAAGGAGCCTGCAGAGAATGATCCTCCAAGAAAATAGGTAGAGTTGCCTATAGGGCCAGAGAACATCGTTGTTCTCAGTGAAAGTGAAGAAAGTGAGATGCCAACTCCTGCAAATGTTCCTGAAGATCCAGCAGATAAGGACAAGGAGGTCCAGAGCACTGAACTTCCAGGTACTACTGATTCTTCTACTGCCATTGCCTCCAGTGCTCTACTCACGTCTCAGCTTGAGTCAACAGCTGCGCAGACCCTGAGTGTCATGAGCTCCCTGTCTCTTGGTCCTCTTGCCCCTCCTGCAGATTCTTCTTCCTCTTTTGCTTGGGTGCAACCTCTGGTCGACAAAAGGAAGAGGAAATCCTCCTCTCAAAGCTTGGGACCAAATTTTGATGCTGTAGCAGCCTTGTTGGGCACCACTCCTTCTCGTGCCAAGAAAGCCAGAACCACCTCCAGAATTGTGTCTGATGCCCAAGGTCAGCAATTCTTGGAGATTGCTAAGCCTACAGTAGACAAATCAGAATCAGACTTGCTGACATCTGACTTAGAGCTTTCAAGGATCCCTATGGGAGAGTCTACTCCTGAAGGTGAAATTCACAACCTCCAGGAAACAGTCACAAGAGTCATTGGAAGGGTAGAGAAAGGGCAGCAGACTATTGAACAGCTGGAAGAACAAGCCCAAGTTCTCACAAGTTTTATCAAGTCACTCTTGTCTAAGGACAAAGTTTTGGACCCCACCCCCTTGACTGCTCTACCGCCTCCTGTAATTCTAAGCCAAGATGAAGTGCAAAGTATCAAAGATATGCACAAGTATTCTGTCTATGGCAGAGCTATTGAAGCCATGGTGGATGACATGCTTGTTGCTGGGCTAAACTTCATCGATGAAGCTTTTAAACTACATGGAAAGGTAGACAATTTGCAACAGAAGCTATCCTCTACTATTGGGGTTATGGATAAAGAGCTTAAACTCTGGAGCAGTTGCATTGTAGACCTTCGCCTCATGGGACAGACAGATGAGAACATCTTACTGGCGAACAAGATTTTCGATGATGCCAAAGACAATCTATCAAAATCCTGGGTCTACAGCGTAGAGTGGAAAATCAAAGTCTTGGAGGAAGCTGTGGGAGAAATGAAGAACAGTTGGCAGAAGGGAGAAGCTTTCAAGACACTGGCAGCTGCTGCTTTCAAAGATATGCATTGTCATCTTCAAGATGAAAACTCTGGTGCTTCCTTGTCCTTGCAAGAAATCAAAGCTCAGTTCAGAGCTTTTGTCAAAGATCATCTATTCAAGGAAAGCTCCATCTCTAAGGAAAAGATGAAGGAAATTTGTTCTCTTCAGTCTGCCATTGAAGAAGCAAACAAAGATTATCATACTCACGTCGAGTTTGATAAAGAGATGGAGAAATGTCTGGGATTTTGGACTCAGTCTGCAGCTAACACGTCAGTCCCTCGTGGCAGAGATATAGCTGAGTCATTGAAGAAATTCAGGCAGCGGATTCTAAAGACAGTGGGTCCCTCCCAGTAACCGGCCACCTGTCTCCTTCTCCTTTCTTTCCTCTTCTTCCCTTTCTTTTCGTATTCTTTGTAATCAGTTAAGGTATTGTAACCGGCGGTCCTTAACTATTCTTTAGTTAAAAGAAACGGTTACGAAGAGTAACTGACTTGTAAGCTATATAATGGCCTTTCCACGCCATTTTGAAGAAGAGGAAGAACTTGGAATATTTGCTGAAAGTGTAAATAGATCTTAAAGAAATCAATACAAAAGGGCTTTTCATTCTTTGTCTATCTGATTCTTGTTATCTCTGTGTTTTCCTTTAATATTGTGAAGATCATTTTGTTCCTAACTCGTTTAGTCTCTCTGATTGCATACTGTTCAGTTTTGCTACAGTGATCTTGTACAACCAAGAAGGAACTTTGTGTCCTTGATTAACAAATCTGAAGAAGGTTATTTATGGAACTTTGTGTCTTGAATTTAATCTCATTCAACCATCGCAAATGATCTTGTCTCAAAATTCTTTGAAGCTTCGCATACACGAAGAATTATTCTGCTATCTATAATTCTGAATGTTGCTATTCTGCTCATCTTCTTATTCCCCTTCCTCAGTCCTGGTGTAACTGATAATCCTTGTGGAAAACACTTTCGTAATATCCAAGTTTAACCATAAAACAATGTTCTGTACATTTGTAAATAAGTTCGTTTCAGAATAAGGGAACCTCTCCCATTAAAGAGGAGGGACTTCTTGTCCCCTGACTGTTGCTCTTCTAAAAAGTCCTATCTGACGACCAACAAATGGAAGAACATCCTCCACTTTCAAAGACAGATATATCTTGGATAGTATCTGCTATCTGTAATCTTGAAAGACATATCCACTTCCTTAGGATTTGCACTGAATCTTGAGAATCAGGGGTGATGTGTCAGGCCCTGATTAGGCATTCATAAGGACGCTATTTGAGATTGTTGATCCTAAAGATCCTACATGAAATGGACAAGATTTTGAAATCTCGAGTTGTTCTAGTTGTGTTTATTATAAGGCTTATCAAAATATGTCCCATTTTCTCTACCTTGCAGATGATGTATTTTCATCTCTTTAGACTTGAACATTAGAAGACTCCTGAGGCATTGAAGAAATTTTGGATTTTGAGTAGACCTAGTGTGCAAGGTTCAACAAATTACCAATGCCCCTTCATTTGTAATGAAGAACATAATGTGATGGAAATCCCCTTAGGGTCTTGAGTACTTGATGGGGAGATTTCATTGGGTATTGTGCCTACCCTTTTCCAAAGGATGAATGAGTTGGAGAAATTTTTCTTAACCTTGGAGAATAAACCATCAAGGACCATACCTTCTCATCCTTCTGAAGCATCACCATTTTTTGTGAAGAAATATAAGGGTGAATCTAGCTCCATACCTCCTACTCCATCTGCTCAAGAATAATTTATGGTTGCACTTCCAGCTTAGGGTTCCAAGCCATCCTCCACTTTCAAAGCAATAGGGAAAAAGGCCTTCCCTAAATGAGGTCTGCACATGAATCAATGGGTTTCCTCTTATTAGAGGAGGTTACAATTGCTCAATTTGTTGGATGGACCTATGACAACTATTTATGAACTCAGGTGTTTGGGTATGTCTCGCACATTGGTAGGAGACATTGTGTTTGTTTAAAAGGAATTGGGGATAAATAAGTTTATTCATAGGAAAAATAAGATAGTGAAGAAACTTCCTCTTTTCAAAGAGGATTTTATTATTCTGAATGATTAGGTTTATTTTTCATGTTTCCATTTTTTGATACAATTCTTAAAAATATATGTAACGTTTTCTACATGGAATGGGGCCCTTATAGAACCCGATTTTGGTTTTTTCCATAATACAAAAGATAACAAAAAAATTCATTAGTTTACATGATTCATGATGGATTTAAATTCTTATCAAAGAAATATAAAAGTCTAATGAATTGTATCAAATTACATACATATCTGAAAATAAAAACTTCAAAGTGATAATTAGTTTTTTATCAAACAAGAGTAATAATTAAAACAATATTAAAGACAAGTTCAAGGAAAATAAGCCTATGCTTGTTCATAAATATTCAAGTCTGTATCTTTATCTTCTTCATCTTCATATTCCTTGGGTTTCCTATCCACATATGCAAGATACTTATAGAATAGTTCTTTAATATACTCTTCACCTGGGCCTATATGGTGCTGAAATATTAAGGCTTTCATACTCAGTGTATCGAAAAATTGATCCATCTTCTGTTTATATTCCCATTTTTTTAATTTCATTACATGGAATATTCCTTTCAGGAGTTTTTGCATGTTCTCTCAATCTTCTAGTTGAAGCCTTCATTGAGTTTACTTGTGTTTTCATTCACCCAAAGTGCTTTCCAAAAATTTTAAATTGCTCATATGCAATTAAAAATAAAAGATGACGAGTTTTGTTTGAATTATTAATAGAAAACATTGCACTGATGCATATACTGGAGAAGAATTACAAAAGCTTCAAGGATAAAAGGGAAGAATATAGGCAATAGGTAGCACCCGTAGGAAAATCACAGATCAGCAACTTCCAGATCCAGATTCATGAGAATCAAAGGCAAAAGAATCAACTGCATGTAGAATATGGAAAAAGAACAAGACTGGGAGTGTTGCAACTTTTTGTAATTTATTTTCTCTTTCTTCTTCTTTCTCTTATTTTATCTGACAAAGTAATTGAGCGATCAATTAAATTATAAAACTTAAGTGATTGGTTTAAAAGTCATTACTTGAAGAAGTCAATTACTTGGAAATAGGTGGCAGACATGCAAGAATAGAAGGTTCTATTTTAGTTGCATAAATCATGCATGTCATGCAAAGAGGAATTCCAGGAGGGAGATTGCTCAGTTGTTTCCTTTTTTCATAGCTTCCACATGTGGCAATTCATTAAAAGCTTCCTATTTGTAATTTCCCTCTATACACTATAAATAGAGGAAGAACCTACGGGTTAAAGGATCAAGAATTTGTAATCAACATTCTTGTGTTCCAAACTTTGATATGAAACCCTTGATATATTTCTGAAAGCCAAGGAATTGAAAGGAGGAAGATTTCCGGAGAACTTTGTGTCAACAGTGCATTTCGTTTCTTACTTCTGTGTAGATCTTTGCATAAACTTTGTGTTATCTTAGATCTAGATTTGAAAATTCCTTTTCTTAAAATTTTATGTTGTGAGATCTATTTGTTTGATCTATGTGCATGAGACAAATCTGTTAAATATTGGTTGGATTGCACATCTTCTTTTCTTTCTTCTTGTGATTCAATTATTTCCCTTCTTTAAATATTTTTTCTTTACAGTTGCTTACTTGCTGCAAAAATATACCAAGCTATGGCTCATGAGCTTTGCAATTAAAGTAAAACCCATGAATAGTTACTCAGATATTTTAATTGATAGAAATCTAACATGGGAGCCTCACTGGTAAATGAGGGAGATTTATCTCATGACTGCCTAGGTTTTCAACAGTGTAAAAATGTTAGCCAACAATTTTTGGCGATTCCGCTAGGGAACAACAAAAATTAGTAGGCCATAGATTTCTCTCACTAGTTATTTTTATATTATAATCTCTAGGACCTGCACAGAACATATTCACACAGTCTAGAAGAGCTCTAAGGAAGGATTGCATCATTTTTTAGATTGCAAGAGTAGTTTAATTTCAGTCATCCTCCTCAAGTTGGAATTCATAGATCCAGTCTTTCACTAGTGAAGAAGAGTGCAAAATCCTCTGGATCTTAGGATCGTGTGTAGTAAAATCCAGCAATTGGGTTTATTTACTCAGTCTATTCTCAAAGTAGAAATGGTCCTTTCATGATACAGAATCAATCCACTTTCCCCTGCAACACATTGACCATTGGGTGTAGCCGTTGGCACCTTTGAATGAGAATCCTCCTATGATGATCTACCTAAAGGGAAACTTCTCAAGAAATAATTTTCCAAAATTATTTGGAGAGGATGAGAGCTATTCTGATGGAAAAAAAAATCTTTGATGACAACTTAGATATTCTTTAGATCCTTCTGGAGTGCTTGATTCGAACATGAATGGGCATCCCAAAATACTCATAGAGACTTATGTCTTGAAGATTTGATAGAATGGATCTACAGAATCCTGGAGAAATATCTTGACCAGCTGAGATACTATTGCAGGATGCATTAAAAAGGTTACATTTGCTTGTACAAATCTTCCAGTACATTGCATCTTTATGGTGGGATCATGTTTAAGTGATGGGCAAACAAAGAGTACATGATAAGGTTTAAGATTGGAAAGAATTCCAAAGATTACTAAGGAAAAGTTTCTAGGTTTCAGATTCTCAATTGACGAGTTATTCAAGAATTCTTGATCAATGCTTTACTTCCTAATTTAAGCTATCAACTGCAAAGAGAATGTCCTGTTGACTTGTTAGCAGCTCAAAATATGGCACTTGAAATTGAAGATGACCTCATCATGGATAGAAATATTAAGAGAAACAAGTTTAGAGCTGAAAGTTCATCTTTATGCTACTACTTCCGATTCACTATTGTAAAAGTTGGCAAATGAGGTGTCAGTAGATGAAGAAAATCAATGGCTCAAATGGCTCAGGGAAATGTACTTCCCACACAACATAATTTCAACAACAACAACAACCGGGAACTACATTGCTAGTTCCCAAAGATGCAGCGGAATAGAATGAGCTCCTCAACATGGAAGATGAATGAATAAGACCAGGAAGAGGATCAATTGATCAGGAAGATGATTTTGTAGGTGGACTGGTGAATCAAAACATTAATTACCTAAACTACAAATTTGAACATGACTATGAGGAGCTTCAAGATGATCATGGTCATGCATATGCCCACATTTACAGCAATCACAAACTCACCAAGATGAGGGTAGCATTAGTTGATGAACAAAGAAATGGAAATCCCTTTACCTTCTTCCTTTTCTTAGAAATAAGAAATGTGAGTTCTTCATCCTGAACCACAGGAAACAACTCAGGTATATGAATTTATACCTTCCTTTGACATTGTTGATCATGTCAAGAAAACTAGGATTCAAATTTCAGAAGTTGAATACCTGAGAGCCTTTCTTGAATAGTGGTAAATAGGCTAGTCAAATATGTACAACACCAGGACAATCCAATACATAAAAAGGTATTTTTCCTAAACCCAAAGTTACTCCTCCCTAGAACAATGTTGCAGTTGTTAAGGAACATCATCTTCTGAAAGAGTATAACCTTTCTATGTGTCCTTGTTTCTTAATGGTTTCAAGATAAGAAATTAAATTCTAGATTCAACGTGCTTCTAAAATTGTCATGCCAACTAAATTTGCATATTCTCTTGGGATTACCTTGAAAAAGCTCATAAAAAGGTGTTACTCCATGGAGAGACAAGTACTTTAATTAGAAAAATCAAAGATGCACAAGCTATTTGGAATCCTTTACCTGATAAAAGTTAAAGATGACAATATTAGTTGCAGGATATTCAAGAGTCCTATGGGATGTTTTACTGAGTAGAAACTTCTACAAAGAGATGAGAGGAGAAGTAAAGATGGATTGGTCCTGTGCTAATATTCCTATCAAAGGAATAAATCATAAGCTGAAGCTAGAAAAGAAGTGTGAAGTAAGGATGGTTACAAAATCTGAGGATCCTATGTCTCAGAATTCCTTTTCAGATGAATCTGCCACCCATGTGGGTCTATTTCTTAGATGGATGGATAAAAATGTACCAGTAAACAGAACTTTGACCAGAGCTAGACACCTAAGAAGAATGAAAAAGTTTGGACACTGGAGTTTAAAAGCCCAATTGTTCTTTTGGATCTGGATTGATTCTATTAATATCTCCAGATCATGAGATATTCCCATACTCCCACAAAAGGATGTTCAAGAACACCAATCATATGGTGGAGTATGAAATACATTATTGCTAGGAATGGAGAAAGCTAAAAAGAAAGGAGTAAAAATCCTCAAATTGAAGGAGATGTTGAACTTCTAGTAAAGAAGGTTCGAGGGAAAAATCAATTCAAAAGAGATAAGATGAAGCATTACATAGATAGAGTGCTTTTTGATACACTCGATTTTGCAGCCTTCTCTATCAACTTCATTCAAATAAATCATGAATTCCAAGGTAGACTCTTTGGATGTCACAGCTGCACTATTGAATCCAGATAGACCACCGTCCATATTCAGATAAGGAAACTATAAAGTGGAGATGGTCTACTGCCCCAAATTCCCTGATAATGTTAAACAATGGCAGAATTTCAATGATGACAAACAAACATATACATGTCTGGAACAAGACAACTTTGGCAAGTTGTATGTTGAAGGGAGTAAATCACCACCATGACAAACAATCACTAAAAAAAATGATCCAGGTTATGATGATAGTAGTGGAATAATCCAATGAAAAGGTAATAAAATCCCCAAGGGTTTAGTTTCCTTAGTGAAGACTTTCGAAAAGCATGATCAATGCTTGAAGAAGAACAAAGAATATGGTGATAGTTCTTCCTCGGAAATGTAGCCATTAAATCTGGGAATGAAGGAAGTTGATGCAGAATTATTTACCATAGAGAGAAGAAAGGATGAGCCACCACAAGATGAAGTTGATAAGGAATTGCCCAAGGTATTTGACAAGAAGGCTAGAGAAAGGAAGTTTGAGATTGGAGACTGGGTACTCTAGTGGGACAAGAGACATGAACTAAAGGGCATGCACAACAAATCTTATTCACTCTAGAAAGGCCCCTTCATGATCAAGAGAGCTACTAGAATGGATACTTTCTTCCTTAAACTAGGATGGAATTGAGTTACCACTTCCTTTCAATGGGAAGCATCTGAAGTTGTTCAAGAAAGGTCAGATACAAGGTAAAACCTGTTTGTATATAAATAATTTTGTTGTTTTATTTTCTTTTCTTTTTGTTTTAGTTTTGTTTTTGTGGCCTGACCCCAAACCCAATGGACAAGACATGAAACTAGATATTATGGGATCTCATCTTCACTCCTTTCATTTTGACAGAGGTAAATATGTCCACAGATGGAGCCAACTGGTGTCCCTGAGATTTCACCCTGAAATTTGGGACTACCCCTTTTTAAAAAATGTTCTTTTCAAAGTAACAGGTCAATTTTTGTTTGTTTTTCCTACATTTGTTTGCATTTCTCTAAGGTAAATGAGAGTCATAAAATCCAAATTCCCCAAGTAGCCACATGCCAAAACTCACTCTATCCCTTCGTTAGATTTTGTCTGAGAGAATTTTATTTATTTATTTATTAAATAAAAAAAATTATTTTAAAAATAGATTGAGCTAAAATTGGAGGATTTAGGTTATATAAATAACTTCACCCCATCATTATTACCATAGAAAATTCACTCGGGGGGAAGAATTTTTATAGATCAACTAATTGGAGAAATTTTTGAAGCAATTTCCATGGGAGCTTCTTTTGTTTTGTTTTATTTCTTTTTGTCTATGTTTTGGTTTGTTTTCTTTGGCAATTCCTTAGCCTATTCATTCTTCCTTTCCAGATCTTTCCATAGGCCTAGGGTTTTGAAAATTTATCCAATATTTTTAATTACTAATTTATCTAAAGGCGATCAGAGCTGCAGGATTCTTTCAACATTGTAAGAAGTCACTTGGTCCAAAAAGGTGCAAAATTGGATTTTATGAAATAAGAAAAATATTTCCATCAATGCGTAGAGCTCGAGAAAATATGCACTTTTAGAGAAAGCGACACCTAAAACGGAGCCACGGAATGAAATTTATGGCACATTCAAGTTTTTGCTACTACATCTTCTCGGACCCTTTCCAAAAATGGAAAATTTTATTCTATCCTTGTGTTTTCTTCACCAAAAATCCAAAAAAGGAAATAAATGCAGTCTTCATGCCAGTAAAATTTTCAAGGTTGCCTTCTGCATGTCCAATTTCGATACTGCCTTCAGTGACAAGTTTTCACGCTATTTTAAAGGCGTAAGTCACAATGCAAGTCACACTTTTGGAAAAGAGCTATCTTTCATGCAAGTCACATTTTTTGGAAGGAAATCACTTTAAGCTTCCAATGGGAATTTTGGTAGTGGCAGGCAAGTAAAAATTTCTTGCCTGCCTTATAGGTTACTTTTTCCCATTAAGTCAAATTACTTAAGCTGCCAATGGGAATTTTGGAGGTGGCAGGCAAGGTGAATTTCTTACCTACCTAATAGGTTAAAATTTCCCATTATGAAAGATAAAGTCACTTAAAAAAACCAATGGGAATTTTTACCTTCCTAGCAGGGTGAATTTTCCCATCATGAAAGTTTATTCACCCATGCAAGTCAAAAGTGGAGAATTTCTTGCATAAAAGTTGCAGGGTTTAGAAGAATTCCCATTTAAAAAATAAGTGGGAATTTTGGCAGTGGCAGGTAGGTAAGAATTTTTTGCTTTCCTAGTAGGGTGAAAATTCCCATGTTATGAAAGTAAATCACTTAAGTGAAAGATGGAAATTTTTTTCTTCCTTGCAGGTTTAAAATTCCCATTGCTTTGCCTTCTTATTCATAACATGACTTCTAGCCAAAAAGTGCAACCTATTCTAGCATAGCTAAATAAAAGATGACTTTTTTAATTGCTGCCAGGAAGCATCCAATTTTGGTGCCTAGGGTTAGAGAAAGGCTTTTTTTTATTATTCAGAGCATCTACATGTTGATGTGAGTGCACAAGTGAATAAAATAATATTTTTAGCTTGCTTGACATGCAAAAAAGTCTAAAAATAGAGGGAAACAGGCTTTATAATCAGATCTCGGTGAAGAAATTAGATATTCATGCCATGGACTACATACTTGTCTGAATTAATTGTAGGAATACTCCATTTATGCTCATATTGGTGAAGAAAGTAGAATTCAATATTTGATACAATGAATATATCTTTAGAATCAGAGGAAGAAATAGATCCATATCTCATAATTGCAAAGGCTTTTGGAAAAAAATCATCCTCTTGTTTCTAATGCAGCCCATGTGGAAGTCATTGTATGGAAAATTCCTTTCAGGAGCTTGTGCATGTGCTCCCAATCTTCTAGATGAAGCCTTCATTGAATTCGCTTATATTTTCCTTCACCCGGAGTGCTTTCCAATAATTTAAAATTGCTGATATCCAATTAAAAATAAAAGATGATGAGTTTTGTCTAAATTATTTATGACAAACATTACACTGGTGCATATAATGGAGAAGAATTGCAAAAGCTTCAAGGATAAAAGGGGAAGACATGTCAGAGGTAACACCCGTAGGCAAATCACAGTCATCTGCTTTCTGATCTGATTTGGTGAGAATCAAAGGAAAAAGAGTCAACCACATGTGAAAATTTGGAAAAAGATATCAAGATTTCAGGAGTGGTACAACTTTCAAAGTTCTAATTTATTTTCCTCTTTATTCTTCTTTCTCTTATTTTCTCCAAAAAAGTAATTGAGTAATCAATTAAATTGTAAAACTTAAGTGATTGGTTTAAAATCCATTACTTCAAGTTACTAGAAGAAGTCAATTACTTGGAAATAGGTGGCACCCCTATGTGATTTAGGAAATTCCATTCATTCCCCCTAGGTGATTTTAGGAGTTCTTTAAAAATGTAAATTTCAGGCAGTCATAGGAAGGGCTATCGCTGGCCTTCCCAGGACTGGATCAACCCCTGGAGTGGAATGGAAGGGAAAAATTCAACATGGAGGTGAATTGAAGACCTTAGAACATCATGGAAATTATTTTGGAAGGTTTGGGGAAGTTTTGAAAGACTTGGAGCAGTCTGAATAAAAAATAGGGTTCACAAGCCTAGGCAGTACACAGGCCTAAAACAACTGTTGAGCTTCAGAAGAAGATTCTGGGAGCTCTGGATGGAGTTAGGAGTAAAAAAAAACATCAAAAAATATAATTCCAATCCCTACAATATGATGAAATCATATTTTTCACAACACCTTGGTGCATAGGGTTTGCAGGCAGTTTTTCTCAGGCACAAGTAGAGTACCAAATAAAAAATCCATTTTTTTAGGGATCAGATGGAAGAATAAAGACATGATACCCCCACCATTGGATTCAAAATTCCATTTCAAGTTAGGATCATATAAAATTTCACCAATAAATTCCACAGAAGCTCAAGTTATCATCGTTCCAAGTTACCCTCTTGGAGACAGTTCGGGAGTTAGTCAATTTTTGGGAGGACACGTGTCAGCACACAAGAGCCTGGTGGGATTTTATGTCCCCTACGTCCCTAAGGTCAGGTACATCAACCTTGGAAAAATTTTCCCAGCCCCCATGTGACCTCTGGGACCCTCATGTGACCTTCAGATTTGACAGTTTAGCCCCCAAGTGCATTTTTGGAGCTCAAATTCCCTGTCGTCGGATCGAGGACACGTGTCATCCTCTTGCTCACCATGGAATTTGATGTCCCTCACATCCCTGAGGTTAGGGACATCAAGACATGAAAAATTCACCCAACTCAAACTCAAAAATTTGAATTTTTTTCTAACTGTTAGTTGCTTCTTGTTGCTTCTCACTGCCAGAAGAAAAGTTGCAGAGAACACCAGTCCACCACTCCACCATTGCCAAAGCTCAAACCAGATCCATCACAACACATTATCCTTCACTCCATGATGGCACATAGGTCACAGAAGGAATATTGATCAAACCAAGAAGAAATAATGAAGAACAGAGGAAAAGAAGTCTGAAAACTCCATTGCCATAAAACCAAGAATCGAACATATCTTGCAAACCATTGCACGGATTGACAAACCATTTTTTGCTGAGTTATTATCTCTTGAAGGCCATTAAAAAATCATATTCAAACCTCCAATTTTCAGCAAGGAATTCTCACAGTGAATAAATTTCACTTCCGGCTCCACGAAGAACAAAGTTCAATTTCCCATCAAACCGGTTGTCGGATTGAAGTAAAATTTCACGTGAAGCACCAGAAGAAAAAACCTATCGCAATGGAATTTATTTCATCGTGAATGGAAAAAAAAAATAGACCTGAAAATTTCAAGCTCCATTAATGGCCACCATGACATAGTAATGGAAAAAATCAGCGAGCTACCTCTCCGCTTCTCAGGGTTCCAGTGGGCGAAATCACCCAAAAATTGGAGGAAATGATCGTTGAAAAATCTAGTTTCACGTGAACTAGTTTTCACACCATGAAGTCCCTATTTTTTAGGGATATGGAGGGCTGTGTTTTTTTATCAGCATTCTTCCCTCTTTGAAGAAATTTTCAAATTCCTGAAGATCCAGCGGGTGAAATCATCCAAAATTCAGAGGGAAGGGTCTCCAAAAAATCTAGTTTCTCTCAAACTAGTTTTTACACGACGAAGTTGCCAGTTTCTTGAGATATGAAGGACTGAATTTTTATCAGTATTCTTCCCTGGTAGCTCCATACCCAAAGCTCTTACAAGACATAAATTTCAATTTTTCATTTCTGAGCTTTTTGGAAAGTGAATCATGATGAAAATTGGAGCACGAGTTCGTGACGAAGATTCGAATCCAAAAAAGTTGTTCCCATCACAAACAGAGGTCATTTTCACCACTTACTAAAAATATCATATGTTATATTTCCTTGCATGCTATAAATGATGAGTCCCACTGAATTGCAAGTTTTATCACTCAGGACAATCAGAAAAGGGGTAAAATGAAAAGTAAGACAAAAAATGACTTCTTCCCAAAATAGCAGGTCCCCAAATAACAACCTGCTAAAAATAGAAATGTGCTAAAAATAGCAATATCTCAGTAACATAAGAGGTTGGAATATGGTAGATAGTTCAAAAGGTGAAACTGGAACAAGACAGGTGATATGTCTCAGAATAGCAAAGCACAGCTCATATTCTAAAAATAGAAAGTTTTCATTTCAGAGTGGAAAGTTGCATATGACTTCATTTTCACTCACCTTACTACTTTTTGGACTCCCTTTTGGATAATGAGATGGTTTCATGAGTTGAAAAGGAGGAATGAGAACTTCATGGAGGTCCTGGAAGCATCATCTTGAGAGTGATGGTTTACAGAAGCAAAGCAAGGCATCGCAAGGCACATCATCTGAATTCATCTTCATCACTTAAGGAACCGAGTGATCCAAAGTGAATTGGTCAGAATGATTTCAATGAGTCAAAGGGTTCATCAACCATGTTTCAAGGAGGGTCATCATGGGCATCATATGTGTTCATCTCAAGTTTGCAGTGGTAAACATCATAACAGTGTTTCTAGACACTCATTCTATGGTCCAGGATGTCCATGCATCATAGAGTTTGCGGTCATCACTAGATTGGGAAAATGATTCAAAGTTATTCAAGGGAGAAATCTTCATCAGTGTAGAAGATCACCAGTGGAAGAAATCCTCACTCAAATTTCATGGTTGCATCAAGGCATTCAAAGCATTTCATCACAAGGAGTGTTTTCCCCTCCATCCCTTCCCTCTCCCTCTCTTTCCCTCTCTTTCCCTCTCTACTTTATCTCTCCATTATAATTCTTTGTTATGCATCATCATTGTATTTCATCCTATTCACTTAAGTGACCCATTTTAATTGTAAAAAGTATCTTCTCAAAATTATAAGAGAAATACTTAATTCATGGAAAACGAAAGGTCACGAGTGGAATATGGAAATGAAGAGTCATGTGAGGGAGGTGAAAGGTCAATTCAGATTGCTATAAATTGTAATGAGCTCTTCATTCCAAAGGGTTCTTCTAATTCTAAATTCTTCTAGCTGGTTGTATTCTTGTAAGTTCATGAGAGATATTTTTCTCCCTTGTGAGTGAAAAGAGTTAGCCACTTCTCCCCTATTCTCAATGTCTTCCATTCTCAAACTATGTACAATTTCTACTTGAGCATCAATACAAGAAGAAGGAGTTTCGAGCCTTTTTTGACTAAGGGGTTTACTGATACTTTGTGTTCATTAAATTCTAATTGGTCTTGTTGTTGTTTGCAGTATTGTTTCTTCCTAACTTTAGTGCATGTGATGAAACTTCTAACTAGTGTGTGTAGGAATCTAATTTTCTACCTGCAACATTAGTTCCCCTACCTCTTTTCTCACTCCCCTTTCCCACTCTTCAGAAAAAGTCTCCCCTAGCAAGAGATTGCTAGCTTTTTGCAGGGTCAGTGGAGTGCCCCTGTTGGATCCCCAACCACAAGGCCACTAGGAAAATCCACCTTTACTCGCACATGCATATACGACAGCTGCACTGGTTAAGTAGAGGGACATAGATTCCTAGAGCATTGGAAAGAAATCCACAAGTTTTTCCACCCAAAAAAATTTCTTTCCGACAGTTTTTTGGCACCCACCTTAGGGCAGATTTAGTATCATATGCACCCAAAATATGACCGCAAGGTCTAAAAATTAAAAAAAAAAATCATATTTCAAAGGAAAATCATTTGTGAAGGTGACTCCATCAAGGAACGAACCCCTGTCACATTCATTTCCCACATCATGAAGAAATTTCCAGATTGGAGTGAAGTACCAATGAGTGACATTGAAGAAGAAGAAGAAGATGTCTTCCCAGAAAAGAAGATCATTGATCAGCCATGGTTCTGGACTAGTGTTGACAAAGGAAAGAAGAAAGAACCTATGTCACCAATGAAGAGGAATGGATTCAAAGGAGACATAAGCTAAGGTGTGAAGTTTGAGAATATGTCAAATTCTTGCAAGAGATGAACAAGCAACTTGAAGCAGCCCATAGCGAGGAAGAAGAAGAGGAGAGTTTTCCTATAGAGGAAGATCCTGAAGATCATTCATACCATAGGGTTTTCATACCCAAAAGGTTCTTGAATGCCACTGCTGAAGAAAATCCTATCCTTGAGCCTTCTGATGAAGATAAAATCAACACTCAAGAAGATGATGAAAGACAGGATGGTGCAAGATCCACCGAAGAATATTTTTGCAATCTCACACACTCACTACAAAATTGAGAATTTTGTCCTTCTTCCACCATTCTCTAGATGAATTCATTGCATACGGTGATGAAGAAATGAACATGTTGAAAAGAGAATATGTGGAAAGACTTGAGAGCATAATAAAAGGAAATTCTGACCCCAAAGTCTTTGATGAAATTTGGAGGTATGCTTTAGCTCTACAGAGAAGATATGAACATCTTGAAGCTCCACATCAAATGGAGGAAGAAGATGAGATGTGCCCTATGGAAGAAGACCCAGATTTCTGCCCATATTATGAGGCTTTCATTCCCAAAATATTCTTGGATGCTCCTGAAGAAGATCTTATCATGGAACCTTCCGATGAAAGCCAAAGCAACATCATGGAGGAAGAAGTAGAAGAGACGAAGATAGAATCACCATTCAACAATTCCATTTGGCTTGAGTCACAGCCCATGGGGGGAATAATATATTCAACAAAGGAAGATCCTTGCTGCATAATGGATGATCCAATGCTCTCCAAAGACTCCACCAATGATGAAGAAGATGGCCAATTCAAAGTAAGCATGGATGATCTCTTTTCAAATTTTGATCTTTCAATTGATGATGAAATGGAGAGATGTGAAGAAGTGCAAGAAATTCAGCCAACATCATGGTCTGAAAATGATGAATTCAAGATGGTCATAGATAATCTTCCCTCCTATTTTGATTCTTCAAGTGATGTAGAAATGTTTCATGAAGAAATGGAGGAAGTCAAAGAATCAAACTCTCTTCTCGATGCAATCATGGATGATAAAATGGAAGAATCCCACTCTCTTTTCAAATCCAAGGAGAACAAACAATTTAAACACAACCTCTACTCACTCGGGGAGCAGAATCATCATCACAGTGAAAACATAGCCTTTCATCTTTCACCTGAGCAAGAAGATTCAATAATGGATGGTCAAGATGTAGCTGAAAATTCTTCTCATACTGTTGCCCCAACACAGTTCTCTACTTCTTACCAAGAAGAAGATGATATGGATTTTGAGCTTGAAGGAGTGCCCTTTCCACAAGCTTGAACATCTTCTCCTTGTTACTAGGTGTCATGAATCAAGTATGCCCATGTTTGCAAGAAAGTGAATCTTTGGCAATGCAAAGCATGGAAGAGGTGAATGAGGATGTTTCAAATAAATCATGGGCCCATATGGATCATATTTTTAACCATCTCCTAGAGGAAAAACAAGAAGATTCTTCCAATGAAGATAAAAATGAGCCTATGGAAATTTCAGAAGAACTATTCATACAAGATATCTTGAAGGCTGCAGAAGAAACTGAAGATCCTCAACTCAGTCTTGAACTCTTAACCCAGGCCATGGAGATACAAGACAGGTATGAGTCAATTTGTGCTTCCTATCTTGGTAGACCAATTTTTGATGTTGAGATGGAGCAGTTGGATAATCTCAATGACTTCCATAATAATTTGGTTAATGAGAATGGACATGAAAGCATGTCTTTTTCTTCCACATCGTGTGAAGAAGTTCATGAGTGCAAAAGAAGAAAATTTCATGAATCACCTTTGGACATCTCTAGTTTTGAAGACAACACCTCCACCATGGAAGAAGATAACAGGGAAAACATTGAGCTGATTTGCATTGAAGAAAGTTGTTCAGAACATGGCAAAAATCTGCAGCAATGTTTGGAGTATATTCAAAACCAACTCACTCCCACCATTTCAGAATGGTCCATCAATGAAAAACAAGAGTTCATATGGAAAAATCCAATGAAGGGTGAAGAATGCTTACATGGCCAAACCAAAAGCTGCAATTTTGAAAATGATATCAAGATGCACTCCAAACAAATGCATATTGGCAACCATTTCTCTAGACAACAAAGCTGGAGTATGCATGATTCTTGCCAAATGATCCAAAATCAGACTGCACTCACCATCCTCCAAGCTCAGATTCACCTTGAACATGTTCCCATGCTGCAACAATATCTCAAGGATGATGAAGATCTCCAGCTCAATGATTTAACCTCCATGTCTGAAAACACTTGCTCAAAGAAACAAAGTGGGATGTTCAGGGAAGTTCTTGAATGGGAAGAAAACCAGTTTTTCCTCACTCCTAAGTGTTTTGCTGATATGAGAGACAATTTGAGGTTGCAATTCAAATAAGATGAATTTTTTCATGATAGCAGAAAATTTTCCCACTCTCGAAGACATGGAGGGATGGTGTCTCATGTTTGCGGGACATCAAGAGGAATCTTCAAAATGCAAAAGTTTCAAGAGGTTAACCAAATTTTCAATGGATGAAGAAACATTCTCAATACAGTATGAGTACAAGGATGGAATTATGGTCAGCCTTCTTCTTCTCAAGCCATGCAAAGCCATCACCAAAGCATGGTTTGATCATATAATAGTTTTTGTGCTTCAATGGTCATACTTCAATCCATTATTTCATGATGGCATGTACTTTTCTCAACCCATTGTCGGGTATGTGTATATCCTTTTCCCACCTCTGTAGATTTCCCTCCCCTTGTATATAATTTCCTTTTTGTGGTGTGTTTCCCTTTATGTTGTGTGTCATGTGTTTCCTTTCCATCATTTTGTGTGTGTGTGTGTGTGTGTTTTCCTTCTTCGTTATCCTTCTCTCTTGTAAGTTGTACATGACTCCACAGGGCCCAATGGATAAGGCACTGGTCAATGGATTATATGGTCTAAAATTGAGATTCTGGATTCTCCATGTCATGTCTTCACTGCGCTCAGTCCATGCCATGTCCCCAAGCTAGAGCCAATATTGTCGTGCAAATGTGTAATAGGGAAATTGGAAGTTTCCAAGCACGACAACTATAAACTTGTGCTTAAATTTTCATGTTTTATCATTCCTAGGCACCCTAGGTCAAATCTGTCAGTCTGGTCACCCCCTATTTGATGTCAAATTGGTCCCCTAGGTGATTTAGGAAATTCCATTCATTCCCCCTAGGTGATTTTAGGAGTTCTTTAAAAATGCAAATTTCAGGCAGTCACAGGAAGGGCTATCGTTGGCCTTCCCAGGACTGGATCAACCCCTGGAGTGGAATGGAAGGGAAAAATTCAACATGGAGGTGAATTGAAGACCTTAGAACATCATGGAAATGATTTTGGAAGGTTTGGGGAAGTTTTGAAAGACTTGGAGCAGTCTGAATAAAAAATAGGGTTCACAAGCCTAGGCAGTACACAGGCCTAAAACAACTGTTGAGCTTCAGAAGAAGATTCTGGGAGCTCTGGATGGAGTTAGGAGTAAAAAAAACATCTCTAGAAATATAATTCCAATCCCTACAAGATGATGAAATCATATTTTTCACAACACCTTGGCGCATAGGGTTTGCAGGCAGTTTTTCTCAGGCACAAGTAGAGTACCAAATCAAAAATCCATTTTTTTAGGGATCAGATGGAAGAATAAAGACATGATACCCCCACCATTGGATTTAAAATTCCATTTCCAGTCAGGATCATATAAAATTTCACCAATAAATTCCACCGGGAGCTCAAGTTATCATCGTTCCAAGTTACCCTCTTGGAGACAGTTCGGAGTTAGTCAATTTTCAGGACACGTGTCAGCACCAGGAGCCTGGTGGGATTTTATGTCCCTGAAGTCCCTAAGGTCAGGTACATCAACCTTGGAAAAATTTCACCCAGCCCCCATGTGACCTCTGGGACCCTCATGTGACCTTCATATTTGACAGTTTAGCCCCCAAGTGCATTTTTGGAGCTCAAATTCCCTGCCGTCGATCGAGGAAACATGTCATCTCTTGCTCACCATGGAATTTGATGTCCCTCACATCCCTAGGTTAGGGACATCAAGGACATGAAAAATTTCCCAACTCAAACTCAAAAATTTGAAAAAATTTCCAACTGTTAGTTGTTTCTTGCTGCTTCTCACTGCTTCTCACTGCCAAAAGAAAAGTTGCAGAGAACACCAGTCCACCACTCCACCATTGCCAAAGCTCAAACCAGATCCATCACAAAACATTATCCTTCACTCCATGATGGCACATAGGTCATAGAAGGAATATTGATCAAACCAAGAAGAAATAATGAAGAACAGAGGAAAAGAAGTCTGAAAACTCCATTGCCATAAAACCAAGAATCAAACATATCTTGCAAACCGTTGCACGGATTGACAAACCATTTGTTGCTGAGTTATTCTCTCTTGAAGGCCATTAAAAAATCATATTCAAACCTCCAATTTTCAGCAAGGAATTCTCACAGTGAATAAATTTCACTTCCGGCTCCACGAAGAACAAAGTTCAATTTCCCATCAAACCGGTTGTCGGATTGAAGTAAAATTTCACGTGAAGCACCAGAAGCAAAAACCTATCGCAATGGAATTTATTTCATCATGAATGAAAAAAAAAACCAGACCTGAAAATTTCAAGCTCCATTAATGGCCACCATGACACAGTAATGGAAAAAATCAGCGAGCTACCTCTCCGCTTCTCAGGGTTCCAGTGGGTGAAATCACCCAAAAATTGGAGGAAATGATCGTTGAAAAATCTAGTTTCGCATGAACTAGTTTTCACACCATGAAGTCCCTATTTTTTAGGGATATGGAGGGATGTGTTTTTTATCAGAATTCTTCCCTCTTTGAAGAAATTTTCAAATTCCCAAAGATCCGGTGGGTGAAATCATCCAAAATTCAGAGGGAAGGGTCTCCAAAAAATCTAGTTTCTCTCAAACTAGTTTTTGCACGACGAAGTTGCCAGTTTCTCAAGATATGAAGGACTGAATTTTTATCAGTATTCTTCCCTGGTAGCTCCATACCCAAAGCTCTTACAAGACATAAATTTCCATTTTTCATTTCTGAGCTTTTTGGAAAGTGAATCATGATGAAAATTGGAGCACGAGTTCGTGACGAAGATTCAAATCCAAAAAAGTTGTTCCCATCGCAAACAGAGGTCATTTTCACCACTTACTAAAAATAACATATGTTATATTTCCTCACATGCTATAAATGATGAGTCCCACTGAATTGCAAGTTCTGTCACTCAGGACAATCAGAAAAGGGGTAAAATGAAAAGTAAGACAGAAAATGACTTCTTCCCAAAATAGCAGGTCCCCAAATAACAACCTGCTAAAAATAGAAATGTGCTAAAAATAGAAATATCTCAGTAACAAAAGAGGTTGGAATATGGTAGATAGTTCAAAAGGTGAAACTGGAACAAGACAGGTGATATGTCTCAGAATAGCAGAGCACAGGCTCATATTCTAAAAATAGAAAGTTTTCATTTCGGAGTGGAAAGTTGCATATGACTTCATTTTCACTCACCTTACTAATTTTTGGACTCCCTTTTGGATAATGAGATGGTTTCATGAGTTGAAAAGGAGGAATGAGAACTTCACATGAAGGTCCTGGAAGCATCATCTTGAGATTGATGGTTTACAGAAGCAAAGCAAGGCATCGCAAGGCACATCATCTGAATTCATCTTCATCACTTAAGGAACGAGTGATCCAAAGTGAATTGGTCAAAATGATTTCAACGAGTCAAAGGGTTCATCAACCATGTTTCAAGGAGGGTCATCATGGGCATCATATGTGTTCATCTCAAGTTTGTAGTGGTAAACATCATAACAGTGTTTCTAGACACTCATTCTATGGTCCAGGATGTCCATGCATCATAGAGTTTGCAGTCATCACTAGATTGGGAAAATGATTCAAAGTTATTCAAGGGAGAAATCTTCATCAGTGTAGAAGATCACCAGTGGAAGAAATCCTCACTCAAATTTCATGGTTGCATCAAGGCATTCAAAGCATTTCATCATGAGGAGTGTTTTCCCCTCCATCCCTTCCCTCTCCCTCTCTTTCCCTCTCTACTTTCTCTCTCCATTCTAATTCTTCATTATGCGTCATCATTGTATTTCATCCTATTCACTTAAGTGACCCATTTTAATTGTAAAAAGTATCTTCTCAAAATTATAAGAGAAATACTTAATTCATGGAAAATGAAAGGTCATGAGTGGAATATGGAAATGAAGAGTCATGTGAGGGAGGTGAAAGGTCAATTCAGATTGCTATAAATTGTAATGAGCTCTTCATTCCAAAGGGTTCTTCTAATTCTGAAATTCTTCTAGCTGGTTGTATTCTTGTAAGTTCATGAGAGATATTTTTCTCCCTTGTGAGTGAAAAGAGTTAGCCACTTCTCCCCTATTCTCAATGTCTTCCATTCTCAAACTATGTACAATTTCTTCTTGAGCATCAATACAAGAAGGAGTTTCGAGCCTTTTTTGACTAAGGGGTTTACTGATACTTTGTGTTCATTAAATTCTAATTGGTCTGTAGTATTGTTTCTTCCTAACTTTAGTGCATGTGATGAAACTTCTAACTAGTGTGTGCAGGAATCTAATTTTCTACCTGCAACATTAGTTCCCCTACCTCTTTTCTCACTCCCCTTTCCCACTCTTCAGAAAAAGTCTCCCCTAGCAAGAGATTGCTAGCTTTTCCATAGGGTCAGTGGAGTGCCTTGTTTGGATTGCACATATTCTTTGTTGTCTTACCGGATTCAATTATTTCCCTCTTTTGAAAATATTTCTTACAGGTTCTTACTTGTTGCGAAATTTCCTAGCTATGGCTCATGAGCTTTGAAATTAAAGTAAAACACATGAATAGTTACTCAGATCCATAATTGATAAAAATATTACATGGAAGCCTCACTGGTAAATGAGGGAGATTAATCTCATGATTGTCTAGGTTTTCAACTGTGTAGAAAATCTAGCCAACACTTTTCATTTAGAGCCCCAGTGTCCATACTTTCCCCACTAGAAACTCCTTGAACTTATGAATTGCTCATTTCTGAAGTAGTTTAGCCTTCAGAAGATACTTTTGAAAGTGGAATTTCTAACTCAACAATTGGTACATGGGTGGATTCCTTCACTCCTTCACCTAATTGGATAAAACTTGTATATTCTACTACTTATTTTTCAATAGATGCTTCAAATTCCTTGAGTACATGAATCTTCTCATTTATGTCTATGTCAATTATTTCAATTGGCTTTTTTGGTGATTCATGCAATTCATCAAAAATAGGTATACTCACACCTTAAACTGGGGTTAAAGCTAATTTCTTCAACTCTTTTTCTTACACAAAACTATCTAGTAGATTAAGTGGGTCATTACTTGGGGATACTTGTTCTTGAGTAATATAAGTTATTAATCCTCTTGGAGAAAAATCTGAAGATGGAAACACAAGTTGTACATTTGGACTTGCTTGAACATATTTTTGTTCTGGTGGTGGATTTTCTTGATGAACCATGGAAAAAAATACTCCTTCTTTTTCGTTAGTGAGCATGGGAGGATCAATCACTTCAGCCTTCTTATGCTTGTGTTTCTTAAATACAGATTCATCTTCTCTTACCAAGGGTTGTTCAAGTACAACTTTGTACCTTTTCTTTTCCCTTTCAAACTATTTGATATCTAGTGTTACCCTTCCCTCATTACTTTTTTACTTAGATTGGATATTAGCACTTGGCATGGCTCATCTCATCAACTTTTTCAGTACTCTAGGATTTTGGTAAAACCTCTTGAGGGACCTTTTGTGTAGATAAGCCCTTTCCTTTTGTTTGGATTGGTACTGGAAAAGTGATATGAGCTTTTTCCGTAGATGTTAGAAACATTTATTATGTTTTATGCTTCAATGCAGACATGGAGCTTCATATCCCATTGACAAAAGTGGTCCACTCATCAAAAATTCTGTTAGTAGGTCTTTTTTATGGTAATTGAGGGGATTTTCCTCCTAATGGATCCATCTTATCAACACCCTCCTTCAAAGGGGGAAGATATTCCTTCAAAATATCTAATTCCCTAAAGTTGTTAAGCACCCTTGTATTCTAAATGGATAAATCTATGTTATTTTTTTAACCAAGTCAAAGTTATCCTCATCACATGAAAAATCCCACCATACTGATCATCTAATTCCTCCTCATACCATTTTATGGGGGTCATTGGTTGTCCTTATACCTTTTAACAAATATAAAATTGACTCACAATTTTCTGGCCATCCATGATTCCCTTAGGAACTATAACAATTTTAAAATCAATGACCTACGTGAGGGTCATCCTTGAGAAATCATTGATTCTGATTTCCTCTTCATCTCCACAGTTCAACCAACAGTCATCAAAGTGAGGTTCATGCTCAAAAGAATTTTCCAAAGTATTGACTACCCATCTAATGTCATAGCTAGACCTCACCTCAAATTTCTCCATATCAAACCTTTCCATTTCCTCATCCATCAACCTATAGTTTATAATAGAGAAGAAAGAATACCTTCCAATCCTAGTGGGAAATTTGATGTTTGTCTTATGTCTCCTAGAAATAATCTTGTAAATAGGTGTTAATTTTATTGCCAACTTAGAGAAAGCCATCTTGTCATCTAAATACCTTGGTAATTTGCATGGTTGTCCCTCAAATCCACTGGATCTTATGTAATTGAATCTCCTATAGTGAATAAAGAAGCAACCATATTCCACTATCGTATTTTTCAGCTTCTTCTGATATTCTATATTTCTCCCATTTGGGTTTGAACAAGAACATGAAAGGTGAAAAAAATGTATCATTCACCAATCTTACATTTCCTTTCCAATTACTCAATTGTAATTGGGGATAAAAATCAACCATTTTGTGTTTTTTGAAAGGGGCATGTGGTATAAGGCTGTGGAAACGTCTACGGCTTGAAATATTGTAAATTATAAATGTCATCATGTGAAACTCGAGCTTCCCAACACCACCCATCTTGATCTTTGCAACTAGTGTTAGAATATCCTCATGAATTGAATAAGCAATAAGGGTTGCCCAAAAAATACTCCCTTTCCTTTCTAAAACAATCCACATATATGGGAACATCCATTCTTTGAATTCATCTGTTGTTTCCAAACCAGCCATCCTACTTAGCAACACGACTACATCTTACACTTCTAAAAATGGTGCCCTAGCCAATTCCTTGGGAATTCTGGTAGTAACCTTCTTATCTGCTAACAAAAACTTAGTGTTTATAATTTTAGCATAGTCTCTCTTCTTTGATTCATAGTCTTTAAGGGCTAATTCAAAACCTAGGGTTATCAAATTTTTGATTACTGGTAAGTTCAACATTATCCTGAAAGCCTTGGGTGTTAAAGTAAATATTGGTTCACCACTTCCATCTAAGACTTCTTTATTTTCTAGATTATAGTTCATGGCACAAAGCCTCACTAATTAAGGGAAATGCACAGAGGGAGGTATAACACCATTTGAAGCAATTTTACTAGCCTCGGTTGCTTCCATAAGTTCACTTTTTTCCAAGATATTCAATCTTTACAGGAAATCATTCAAATCAAAATTCATTAAATTTGTGTCTGTAATCTTATCTAAATCACTGGTAACTCCAGATTTGACATGAAAACCTGATGGAAATGTCTTCATATTTTATGCCCTAGCTTCTACTTTCAATCTCTTTACAAATTTTGGAGTAAATACAATGAAAGTACGAGAGTTGTCCAATCCTTACTAATTTCATGTGGAATATTTCATGTAATCCACCTTTTCTTATTAGATTTTCAAGCCTTTAGCTTCTAATTGATGCTCTTTAATAGATTTAACTTTTTCCTTTGAAAATTTTGAAAGAAAGGGTATCCAAATCCTCATATGTGATAATAAAAATCTCAAAGTGTTTGAATACTTCAAACATATTTGCCTTGATTTGTGCAAAAAAACACATTAATGGTGGTAGCCATAAATGCATTAAATCATGGCCATCCATCCTACCTCCCCTTTTTAAATGTGGGCAAGCTACGTGGAACAATTCTGTGTTATGAAGGTTCAGGTAGTCTTTTTATATTTTTGCACTAATTTTTAAATGCAAACAAGTTTACACATTTGACCTGATCACTCACCCATGAATTTTTTTATGATCTTGACACGTGTTTAAATATTTAAGGTGACAGAGCTAAGATCCCTTTTTACATATCTTTATATTTTCTTGATTGAACACAAAAGTACCACTTCAACATGAGGCCCTATTTCTCTGACCTTTGTTTAAGAATATGCCATGTGTCCTTGGCGGGTCTCGGAGATTCTTTTGCACTTTACACCTTTGCCAACTTAATGTTAAGAAAAAATTATTGGCCCCAATTCCCTTCTCTAATAATCTTTTAACTTAGTCGGGCCTCAAGACTAAGTTTACATTTTATAAATATTATGCAATTTTTGTGACTTTGTAAATTAAGCCCGCAACACCACAACCAATGGGAGCATGCCACGAATCTTTAGGTGGAGGAGTAGAATATGAAATTTGTAATAATGGCCAAAGGATGATATAAAAAGATATTTTTCAGGGTTACACCTGATTCATGATCAAATTTTATAGAGACTTACAAAAGCAACAATGACTATTATGTTCCTCGACTAAAAAATAGGATTTACACCCTAAACACAAGGTTTTCAATCGCATTCATCATGCCTATATCTTTAAATACAATTTTTTATATGAGAAAAATGATGAAAGTAATTTTTTTCATAGGCATACATTGGATAAAAAGAGGTGAGATCAATTTGAGCACCAACACACTTGACACTATTGCTTATCATGTAACAATTGCTTACACATTCGACTATGAACCTGAGAGAAATGATCTTATAGATGACATTACATGATAGCCAAGTTCACCACACATACATTAGGGGCATAATATTCACATCCCCCCACCTCACTCATCATAGCATTCCTACATGTATCATCCTTGCATTTTCATACAAACATTTTCATCACACGAACTAGCATTGACCATTACCCGATGACACACTCTTGTGCTTTGGTTCTCAGTTGAGTGTTGAGGGCTTATGATAAATTAACCCAACACACTGGACTATAGGACACACACACATTGCAGCTATTCATACATCATACATCATACATCATACATCATACATCATACATCATACATCATACATCATACATCATGCATCGTGCATCATGCATCATACATCATGCATCGTGCATCGTGCATCACGCATTCATGAATCCTACATCATACATCATACATCATACATCATGCACCATACACCATACACCATACACCATACACCATACACCATACACCATACACCACACACCACACACCACACACCACACACCACACACCACACACCACACACCATACTTGTTGTCATTATGTATATATCATTCTCTGCGTCTAGCATCATACACTCCTCATTACATATACTACATTACTAGTCTATCTACATACATTACATGTCACTTCGTTACACTTTACATATTCTACACATCTTGTATTGCATTCTACACATCACATATTTACATATTCTACTCATCACTTGGTCGTATTTCATCATTCCATATACTACATTGTCTTCTACATGTTGAACTCACTACCCTCTGATGCACTTTAGTTCCTCGGTCCGTACTCGACTTCTGAGGGTTTACAAATCAAATGGACATTCAATCATCACACACTTAATATTCAACCTATCATCATGGAAAATTTCTACGATAGTGACACACGCTATAGGCTAACTCGTCACTTCCTTTCTCCATCTTATAGTGGTATACACTTTAGGATAAATCACCACCTCCTTCCATTCATCTTGTAGTGACATACACTCTAGGCTAAATTGTCACATATTATATCATTTTGTAGTGGTATATACCTTAGGTTACATCACCACTCCCTCCTTTCATATTGTAGTGAAATATGCTTTAGGCTAAATCGTCACCTATTTTATCATTTTGTAGTGGTATACACCTTAGGTTACATCACCACTCCTTCTCATCTTATAGTGATATACTCTTAGGGATAAATCATCACTCACCCATTCATCTCAAAGTGATATACACTTAGGCTAAATCATCACTTATACGTTAATTTTGTCGTGATATATGCTTCGACTATAGGGTTCATGCACACATAATTTCTAGGTTGTATCTCATCAATAGACATACATATTTATCATAGCACATTAGACACAACACACTATTTAACCATTTCGAAATGATGCACTCTCGTTTATAGTTCATTCTTGACAGCTGAGGGGGAAAACCAAATGAACCTCATTGCATACATTTCATTTCACTTGGGGGGAACACAACTAATATCAATTCATGTTGCATTCCATACCATCCATCCACAACATACTACATACTATGGTTGCTTTTACTCTTGCTTAATTTTTCTTGTTCATGGTAAATTTATTACACATACTAGTTAGTTTACTTGTATATTTATCTGTATCACCCACACATGCGCATTCATGTCTCTTTTTAGTTGTGATTGTAGATACATGTCTCTTGCACGCACCTTGGATGCTCACCTTCTAGCCTTCCTACACTAGTCACAGGGGGCATCCATCACCGTCTCTCACAACGGCTATTATTTCGTTTCATAGTTATAACTTTACATTACTTGGTTATATACACTTTTGACATACTAGTATGTTTCTATCATGATAACGGGTGCTTCATGTGTAACATTTTTTATGCAGGGATATTTTCATCCATACTTGTTTGTTACATTTTCTGTTACTGTTTGTTCTTGTATGCAGGATTTGTCATATGTTTGGTGTGCACACTTATTTGTCATTTGCAACTATTATGGACTTACATGTCTTGCGACATCATGAGTGATGTCCCATTTTTTCATCCCAATTTGTGCGGCTTACTTTTTCTTTTGGTCTATTTACTACATTGTTTGGTAGCTCACACAATATTTGCGTAGACTTTACACTATTTTTTATATTCATGTTTGTTCACACTTGTCTCTGGCTAGCCTTCTTGTTTGTGCATGCCTTCATTTTTTCCAAGAAATTTCTAGGGTACAGCTCATGTGTTTGGTCCTCTTTTGCAGCCACATTATCCTATCAGTGACATCGCATGTGCCCCCAAAGACAGGAGACACCATTTTGGGGTTTTTACAAACTAACACAATGATTCTACATCGGTTCATTTCAGTTACATACAAAGAGTGGGTTCTTACCAGTCTACAAACCTCATACACAATGAATTTTACAAGACATGGTGTCCTTAGTATTCTAGGAAGAAGTTACAGGATTGGAGGTTACAGTGGATGTGCCTCACTACAATAATTTGACCAGCGGCATCATATCACCCAAAAAACTAGGATGATACATAAATCTCTTCACACAGATTTAGGGAAATAATTATAGATTGGAGGACAAAGAGCATTACCTCCCTACACTCCTTTTTTTGGGGTGGTGTGAGATAACCAAAAACACTAACAGTAGAGGATATCCTTCTACACTCTCTCTTTCTTGACATGGATCAGGTGCACATGTTCCATTTACAATTTTCATTTTACATACTTTACTTTTACATGTGTCTTTTACATTGCATTTTTACACACATATACATACATTTGAATACTTGATTATTTTCTCCCTGCAGGTTCGTCTGTATGAGAAATAAGCAATAAATTGAGGGAAATAACAAGCAACACTAAAAACAATGTCAACAACAAAACTTCGCGACAAAACACATTATACTAACCATTTTGGTACATTACACACTACAAGAACTATACACATGTTTCTGCACTAGGTTCACTCTCATCACTTTTATTTGTGCATTTTCATCTTTAGTTTCCATGCAAATACATTATTTTTTTTTTCATTCCATGCTTTTTCTAGCCCATCAGTGCACTTTCTACTACAATATTCATGGGCATCAGGTATGCATCTTTATCTAATTTATGTTACAGATATTTCTACTCACCAATATAAAGTGGGCAAATATGTATTCACAAAATCATGTACTTTAAACATTATTTATATCGGTCTCATACTACTATTTAGAAGGTTCTTGAGTGATGAAAGTAATAATTAACCCCTATCTTTTGGCCATTTTATTTTACTTTATTTCCTCATTACCAACCTCTTGCACCCATATGCCTAGTCAGCTTCTATCACCCCATGTTATTTTATCCCTGAATGGGCCCCCCAGATTAGTACTAGGGCACCCATGGGTGCCCTATTCCCTTTTGCACTTTCCTGTCATCTTTTGAGTTCTTTCTAACCATTTTAGATTCTTATTTTTTCGATGGTTGGCCATTTCAGGGTTAATTACAAAATTAGATCAAGTGAACCCAATAAATATAAAGTTATGAGACCATAATGAGGAACCAAACATCATTCACTACTATCACTCATGTATAGTTACATCCATCTATTGCAATCGAGATCACTTGCATTATAGCTCTATCACAAGGCAAAATTTATGACATTTATATCAAACACTTCATAGGGGGAGGGATTTTATTCTATTCCATACACACATACTATTACATTTTCTACATTTAGTTATAGCTCGTTACTTCACAATGTGTAACTGACATAAGAGCACCTAAGACACATTATGCACATACTCACCAGAAATACATTTGGGTATGTAATGTAGTGTAATGTTCAGTTAGTAAGCCCAATTTTGTGGAAGCTGAGGTTAGTATGACCCATTCATTTACATTTTTCTTTTTTAGGGATTGATGCTTGTTTAGGATTTTCTAGGTCTTTCTATTCATCTTGGATCATTGGAAACATCTGTTACGGGATAGTGAATCTGATGTTACACATAGCGAGGGTTTCAGACCACCTACTAACCCTATAAGATTCAATTTTTGTGATTTTGGGTAGACTTGGGAACCAATTTTGTAGACCATAGTGCCTGTAAGTGCCCTAGTCCCTTTCCAGGTGCTCCAGTCCAAGGAATCAGTCCATATCTACGCTTTTCAGAGCTTCTGCATAGTCATTGCCACCTCTGGATTTTCCTATCCCCTTTGTGACATAGTCTCGGGAGCATCTATTATTTAGATGAGTTATTTCATCTTCTCTCTTGCACATTAGGGTTATCATTTCAATTTGCATGGTTTTTCTATATCATTTACAAACTTCTTTACTACACTTATTTATTTTATTTACAATTGTTCATAACTTGGATTAACTATCCCCATCATACTACTTATTATTCAATTTTATTTAATAATTTTTAGTATGGTTGAATGGTTATTTTATCGGTAATGAATGATGAATGGAAATGGTTTAGAGTTTCAATAGAATTATTCACCCCCCTCTTAGTCTCTTGTGCTTCCAAAAATTGGTATCAAAGAAGGTCCTTGTAAAGTAATTTTAGCAACTTGAAGAAGATCCTTTGAAGCAAAAACAATGCGTAGGTCTTCATATATTGTATCAACATTGAGGATAAATAATGTAGTAGAGGAGTTAGAAATTTATGAGTACCAAAATCAGAGCAAAGACATAGAAGATAAACATAGTGAAGCCATTCTTGCTTTGGAATCTCAAGTTGAAAGTTTGACTAAGGCCCTAAAGGAGAAAAAAGACTCTTGTTTCAGGTATGAAGATAAATTAAAATTCCTTGAATCAAATTTTGAGGACACTTCTAAAAATTTGAGGATGTATGAGAATCTTGAGAAGATATCCAAAGCTCTTGATAAGTGTTTAGAAGGTCAAAGAGACTTAGATGATAGAAAAGGCCTAGGGTTTCAAGGAACGCATGATCATGAAGATGGTACAAGTTCTAAATCAGATATGAAGGCTACTAAGATAACTAATTTTAGAATATCTAACTCATTTAGATAACCTAATGCTACGAGATATAGCTCTTCATTTAATGGATATTGTTTTGTTTTTCTCATGATTTTGGTCATAGAGCTAGAGATTACAAGAGAAGGTTATTTGGAGATGAAGTAGCTTTTTTTAAGGGTGAATGTCACTCATATTGTGATTATTAGCATAGAGCTAAATATTATGGATGGAATTTAAGTGTGTTTGAGCCTATAAGAAAGATAAGTTTTCTTTTCTTCAATTGTCAACAATCAAGTCATATTGCAAGATTTTGCCAAAGAAAGAAGAGTTTCATTGAAATGACTGATCCTATGGTCAAGAAGGATGTTAGGTCATATTATAAGGGTAAGGAAATGGTTCATCATACTACTAAGGTCAAGAGAACTGATTCTCAGCCAACCATGTAGTATATGAAGGTTGTCAAGGAGGATTATAGTGCTAACAAGGTGGAAAACAAGTTGCTCAAGGCCAAAACAAGTTAAGGAAGAATGTTTACACTTATTGAAGAAGATCATATGTGTTTGAATGCCTTTCAAGTTCCCTTGTAAGACATATTGAATAAATAGGGACTCTAGGATACCTCTAGAGTTTTAAGGTACAGAAAGTGACTTATCTCTTGTATTTATGTTAGTCCTTGTCATTGATAGGGGTCTAAGTGTGTCTTGTTTTACTTGTTTGAAGTATTATGAACTATTTCATGTAAAGAAAAGAGTATCTAGGTCTTGTCTGAGTATATATATGTTTGAGTTTGAAGTCATGATGAGTTAGATTTTGATATATATTTGAAATTTGTTTTGTTTGTCCTAAATGTCTCAATATATCAGTTAGTAATTTGTGTTATAGCATTTCATGTATTTGAGGAAGTCTATAATGTATTGAAATGGTATGTCTTGGTATGTGACTCAAGTTGTATGTTGCTCATGAAGTTCATCATGCTTTTATTGCACAAGTATTTGTTTCAAGTTTATGAATGAGGGTCTTGTGTTATCATGTGTCATGGTCATGTTATTGAATTATTTTGAATCCTTTATTGTGAACTTGTGTGAATTCAGTCATGATGTCTTGAGTTAGTAAATTTGGATCACTCAAATGGGTTCTTCATGTTGATAACAATCTTAAAAGGTTTCTAATGTGCTCTGAGCCTATGTTACTAAGTGATGAACTTGGTTAAAGTTTGGATGTTGCTAATTTTCTATGAAGAGTGTAATGGGTATAATGAGGTCTTTGTCCCAGGGGGAGTCTCTTTTTTTGCAGTATAAATATCCTTCATCATGTGTATCCAACTGTTCCCTACCCAAGAAGGTTTCATAATGCATGTTGAGTGTTGAAACCTATTGAATTTTTCAAAGTTGATGATCAAAGTACAAATTTCATTTCTCAAGGAGATTGATAGGAGTCAAGGTAAAATATTTCAAAAGGATATGAAGAGTCTAGAATCTATGGAGAAGACAAGTTGTCACTAAAAAATAGCACACAAATATGTATAAATAGTGGGGGTATGTAGCTAAGCTCCTTATTAAGGAAGTTGTCACAGGAAGAATTGCAAATGACACATATATGTGTGTTGATCCTTGTAAGGTGCATAAAGATAATTCACAGGTATGATTTTACTACAATTGTGTTGAAGAAGTTGTCAAGATGTATGATACCTAAAGCTTTCATATATGTTTAAGTATTATGAATCATATGTCCATGAAATGATGAGAAAATGAGTTAAGGACTTAGTTCCAATGTGATCAAGTCTCAAGTGAGATGAAAAGGTTTAAATCCAAAGTCCTTAGACCTCCATATCTTTGAAAGCATCAAGGTGACACAATTGAATGGTTTCAATGTAATTGGTAAAGAATGGGGACATATTTGATAGTTCTTATCATCTTGACAAGGATTTAGTTTGTCATAGTTAAATAATTTTAAGCATGACCATTAAACTTGGAGAAGTGTAAGATGGAAAAAATTGAAAATTACAACATGATATAGGTAAAGAGTGTTTCTAAGACATGTAACAAGGTTTTCTGAGATATGAAGAAGGAAAGGACAAAACTATAATGCTACAGTGATTTTTTTTAAGCTTAAAAAATGTAAATGTCTCGGTGTAGTGTATAAGTCAGAATAGAAGTACACTATACTTCTAAGATACATGAAGATATGATGCATGGTATTGAATAACATAAAGGTTTTTAAAAGATTTTTTAGGTATTTAGGAAGAGATAATAACTTAGGTACAAAATGTTGTTATATATTTAAGGTACTGAGAGACGGGGTGAATCAGTGCTGATAAAACTTACAATCAATTTCTTCTTTTCTGTATCTATTGTTGTTAACTATTATTGATTATCATAAACATGAAATATTAACCATGAGATTATAGAAATAAGAAGCATACTCACACATTCACATGAGGAGACTAGAGATAATGTGGGTAAACCTTTCTGGAAAAAAACCCACTGAAACCGTTGCTTATATTACTTAAAGCAAGTAGTTGAAATGATATTACGCATCCTACAAGACTTGTTTAGTGAGGAATCAACCCCACAAGGAGCACAAAACCCTTACACCTTTGATGATATTATGCACAAAAAATAAATCAAGTTATTATGATGTATTAAAAGAGATTTATTTAGTGAGGAACCAAACTCAAAAAGAGAACCAACCCCTAATTTAATCAGCTACAACTGATCTTCTACGGGAACCTACCCACAAGGAGGCTACAATCCCATGGAAATGCTAAGCTACAAATTAGACTTATTGTTTTTTTTTTTTTGATCATCTAGTTTCCATGTTGCACATACAATATATTATGATTACCTTTATTTTTCATTCATTTAAAATCACTCTTTACAGTTATATATGTAATGTTTTCCTTACCTCCCTATAATCTCTCTTCTCATTTAACTTATGAGAATTTATTCTTCTCTCTGGACATCAGTTCTTCATATTATTATGTTGTCTCCTTTTGCGCACATCTCTTTTATTTATCTCTTCATTAGATATCTATTATTCTTCCACATTTCCTTTCTTCCTCTTTGCAATGAATTTTTCCTTAGCTTCTCCTTACTCTTCTCTTAAGCATATCTGCATCATGTAGCTACCTATTTTTTCCTTGCACAGCTCTCTGCTCATCTCATCTTCATTAACATTGGATGTTCAATAATTGTTTGAGTAATATGAAAATATCCTTAGATCAACTTCACTTACTCTCTTCTCTCTACTCTTCAAATAGAAAATTCTTCATCTCTTCAACTCATGAGAGTTCTCATGCTGATTCTATCAATGTGTAATGCATCAGATCAAATCTCAAACTCTGCCCTCATACCTACATTACTCTGACCTATTTTCTTCTTTTTATCCTTCATCTCGAATGCATCATTTTTATCTTAAGCCTCTTCTCTATTGTTACTCCTTTAGTTCGGGTGCATCATTTTCCCACTCTAGAAACTTAGCAAATGCATCCAAATTTCTCTATATGAACAATTCACCTAATCCACCACTTCATCTCATGTGTCATGTAATCTCTCCTACTTTGTTACCTAAGAATATGGAATATTAAATTCATTCCTCTCACTCCATATTTTAATCCTTCTATATTTGGCTTGATTACACCTTCTATGCATCTACCAAAAATTATATATGAGACAAATCCTAAAAATAGATTTATTGTATTTTTAGGATTTCCTCATGATTAGGAATAAATGAGCCCCTTTCTTCTCCAATATTTAATTTACACCTTATAATCATGAATATTCATGGAGAGTGTAACTAAATTACTTTAAATCCAATGATAATTAAATAAATAGTGGCCTTCATCACTCTTTGTGGAGTTTCCAATTGAACACGCAGCTATAATCTTTTGACAATCAAATCACCAACAATTTTGAAGAACAAAATCTTACTTGTCCATGTTTAAATCAATTTGATTGAACTTGAGCTCTATCTAGTTCATATTTCCTCAATCCATGGATTTTCTTAACTTATTTGAAATTTTTCCTTGTATCTCGGCTCTTTTCTTTGTCCAGTGGAAATTCTTCCTTCCCAGTGGCTTTTTAGTTATCTGCATATTTTTTATGCTTCTTGTGGCTTCTACAATGTATCAGAACTATACTTCTTGTCCTTCATCTTTCTACGGATTGTTCCTTGTATGTGGCTCTTTCTTCTCATCTACGCTAACTTCTTGCAACTTTGTTTCACATCCCCGACCCCATCCTTTTATGTATGACTTTGTTATTTCTATGGCTTTTTTCCTTAGCAACTTTTCTTGTTCCGTGCAACTTTTCCAGTTACTAGTGGCTTTTCTACTTGTCCACAACATTACTCATGAGTTTCTTTACTCCATGGATTCTCTTTACATATTTCTAGTTCACACAACTTTACCTTCAAGCTATTCTTACTTCTGTGGCTCTTCCTTCCCATCCATAGCCTTCCCTTTCTCTCATGCAACTTCGCCTTTGGATCCTTTTACTTCAGCGGCTTCATTCCTTTTAACGCGGTGCTTGCTAAGCTTCTGCGACATCACTTTTAACACTTAGATCTTGTTCCTTGACTCCTTACATTTTGGTGACATCATTCCTTAACTTGTGGCTTCTCCTAAGCTTTAGGAGTTCATATTTGAGTTTTGCAGCTTCATGCAGACTTTTGTAGCTATCTTTGAACTTCATTATATTTCTCGTGACTTCGGTGGATATCTCCTCATCACTACGGCTTTCCAAAAAATTGAATAAGTCTCTTAGAACTTGTACTTGATAATAATGAATCTTATTTTACATCCAAATGACCCTTAATGTCCTTATTTGACTTCAAAATGCCCAATTCACTTTCTTAAGGCTACTGCATACTACATATGCTTTCCTGATTCATTTTGTGACTCTGATGTTTTCTCTATAAGATGAAAATACCAATCAACATTCATCTTCATTTCTTTCTCACTTTAAAAATTAAAGTTTTTTGCCATCAATGTCACGTCTTCCACGTTCTACAGTTTTGACATCAATGAAAACACATACCATAATGAAAAAGGTTCAAACAAGGTATGGTGCTTGGTGAAGAGTGATTGAATCATCTACAAGTGAGCTATAGGTGGTAGTGTCTTACTTTAAATATCCAAGGGTTTCTAATAAAAAAATTGTTCATTGAGGGTACAAATATGGTGAAGACCTACAATGACTAAGAGGAGAAAAGAAACTAAGGATTTATAAGGTTCCTTAGAACTTTGATGTTGGACTACAAGGTGTAAAATGCCAATCTATATGCATGTATAGAGATACTAGGCTAGGATGCTAATTTTAAGATGGTTGTTTATCTCTCAAAGAGGGTCTATCAAGTGAATACTTTTGTAGATGGTAATTTAAGCCATGAGACAAGAAGTACAATCTTGTTAACCATCTAGGTTAAGATACAAAGATATGAGATGTTGTAGACATATCTATGTGGTACAATAATGATGCTATAGGTTTGGGGCTGCATTCTATAGGTTATTTGCAAGAGGAATTTGTTTCTATGAGTCCAATTATGAAGAAAAAGATGAATGTTTGTATCAAGTGTCAGTAATTTGAATGACTGTGGAAGATGTGTTGTTTAGAAACAAGGGAAATCTTGAAGATTTTTCTTGTTGAGTCAGAGTACAAGTTGATAAGGTATGTTCATTTGGACTACAAAGAGTTTTTCAGTCTCTCTTGAGGATGTTTTATAGTTTTCATGAAGCTATAAGTAAATATGAAGCATGTATAATTGTTTGTGCATGATGGAGTCTATGTAAAATGTTGATAAAGATTGTTGTATGACTTAAATCAAATATCTGGGGTTTAAGCATTCATTCTTAGAAGTTGGTGATTCTATTTAATAAGTTCTTGTATCAAGATCTAAAGGAATATATTGAAGGTAAATGTGTTTCAAACTTTTTAAGGAAGTGTATATTCTATCATAGTAGGTATGAAATCAACTAAATGAGCGTATGAAGTGATATGTGTCTCAGAGTTAGTGAATATAGTGGTACATTGCTTGTAAAGTTTTCTTCTCAGGTGAAGATTGTATGTAAAGATTGTCTATGAGTTGATTATATGGGTTAAAAGAGATCTATACAGTCTATGCAGTGTTTCTCACATCAAAATGCAAGTATATGACATGTGATTTGTGCTCTAACTTGAAATGATCAATTTTTTCTCAATTAAGGACCTATAGGCATGTAGATGTCATTTTGGAAAAGGGAAAGTTTTCTTTGATGGACTCATAGAGTCTATGGTGGTTCTCAAGGTAGAAAAATTCTTTTGATGATGTGAAGGTCTTATCTATACTCACAAGTTGTCCATGTAGTTGCTTCTACAAGTGGATGAGATATTGTTGCCTATCAGGATATAGGAGTGTATATGTTTTCTCCTTAATAGTACTTTATTTTTATATGTGCTAGAAAAATGATAACCTAAATTTTTAGGTAAGATGGATTTCTTAATGGTTGAAAGTGTTCAAATGGTGTAAAAATGTGCCTCTATAGGTAGGGATAGTATGCATGGTATCTTCATGATAGGAGAGCATGAGAGTATGCTTATATAAGGTGATGTGAATGTTCTCAAAGTCATTTAGGGTATGTTGTGAAGTTATTCCTCCTAGAACAAGTGATTTGAGCTTATGGAATGCATTACTTCATGTAATATGACTGTTAAACACTAAGAAAATGGTTTAGCGTAGTGGAAAAGTGTCTAGATTGGTTTCTTGTCAAGAGAGCAAGGTAAAATGCTTTAATTTGTACTTGTTTACTAGAGATATAGGTCTTGAGTCTAGGGGGAGTTTTGGATTACATGGTCAAGGTGTGGATGATGTTCTAGAGGTCACCAAAGTTGGTTGAAATTATACTAATATGATTGAACATAGATCTCAATCCTAGTGTGAAATGAAGAGCAAGAAATGACAAGAGTCAAGAAAAATATATGCCTAGAAAAGATGGTGTAAGCTCATGAATGAAGGTATGGTTGATTTGTAGGTTCACATATGGCATTATTGGAATACTAATGAAGAATATGGTACATGTACAAGTCTTATATAGTTTCTTCTTGAAGGCAAAAATAGGGCTTGAGGTGAAAATGACTAGTTTTACATATCTATAAGGAGAATGATGATTTTTTTGGCTCAAAAAAATATAATATAATGTTTTAATCATGTTTATTGGAAATATTAGTTAATTTATATGCTATTCCTAGGGGTATATGGTAGTTGTATGCTTGTAAAGAGGCTAAAAATCAGTGTTTGAGTGAAAATTGAAGATTTTGAACTTGATTAAGACCTTTTCTTGATGTTTATAATCAAGAGGTAATCGTATGAGGTTGAGAAGTGTGAAGATCATATATATATAGATAGAATTTTTCATTACTATAAAAAGGAGGAGAAGTTCAGGTGGTTTTCCATCAATGATAAAGGGGGAGATTATTGGCATGTTGCTACATAGGTGTTGTCATTGATGCAAAACCTCATTAATGAAAAAGTGGATGATCATGTAGGCTTAGATGATGCTCAAAATGATGATGACATGAAGATTCAGGTATGTTATTTATTGTACAAGTTGATTAAGTGAGGATTGTTTGTTCTTGCAAGCCCAATCATGTAATCTAGCTTTCTTAGGTGATAGTGCATGGTGGTATGAGATTCTTCATTTTATTGAGAATCATGTTGAAATTATGGAGAGTATGTTTTGAGAGTTCTTATGAACTCATATGAGCTTCATGGTGTAGATATAGGTTGGTGACTATGTTTTAGGGGCTTATTTGGAGCAAGTATGGATGCTAAGAGGTATGATATTGAGGTATGGAGCTATATAAGCTTGTGGATGCATTTTTTCAGGTTTATAATGATGTATTAGGTATTTATGTACAATTATGAGTGCTTTCATGATGGTTTATAGTGTTCTTTCAGTTGACCCTAGCTTCTTTAGTATAAAACCCTTAGGAGTAGTTATAAAAATGAGATAGGATGTAAATATTGAGTGATATTTTTTGAATGGTGATGATTGTAAATATTATAATTCTGTGTCCAAGTGTTTTGCAAAAAAATTCAAGTTTCCATGATGTGAATTTTGCAAGATATCAGGTTTTTGGTGAAACAAGGTCAATAACATGTGCATTTCCAGCTCGAATTGGAACTTCTGATGCTCATCTTAAATTGTGTGATTTGTATGGGACCTTGTGTCTTTCAATAATGTTTATAAATTGATTTTATAAGGTTTTAAAAAATAATGAGTTCATTTCATTGTCACATTTTATAAACGAATGATAAGAAGGTAAACAACTTGTTATGAGTTTGAAACCCTAGCTTAGAAGTAGTTTGTGATATTTTATTCCTAAGTGGCTCTAATTTATTCCTAATACATGGATGATGATTGGAACATGTAGAGTAATAATCCTCCATATTTATATAAAGGTATGGTATAGGTTATGGTGATTAGTGGGACCCACTCTAAACATGACAGTTTTTGAAGAAGTTTAGTTTTGGGATAAGGTTGTCCAAAGGAGTTACCAAATAAATTGGCATTATTTTGTGTATGTGAGTTTTTAATTGATGTAAAAAGAGGTTTCAGGTCATGAGGATGCATAAAATTTGAAAATTGTGCCCTATTTAGGTTGACTGGTCAAAGGGAAGTTTTGAGGTAGTTAAAGAAATCTTCAGTAAAATGGACATTGCAAGAGCTACAACTGACGTTATGAGGTGACTCAAGTTGTGTTGGAAAGATAATGAAGAGATAGTTCCATTTATATAATTTTTTATTCATTATTATGAGTTTTTATATGGTTTCCATATCAATTTGCAGACAAGAATATTTTTGATTAACCAAGAAAGAACTATTTTTGATGAATAATTGAGTTGTTTGGAGAATGAGATGGATTGGGTGATGTTTTCTATCACCTGGAATGTGAAGAGGGATTAATTTGGAATAAAATTAATGCATTTTTGAGGTCATAAATTTTTTTATAAGGGTTTTAATAGGTTGATTTTTTAAAACTATGTTTTGGACAACTCCATTATGTGAAGGAAAAAGTTGATGTATTTTGAACCAATGGTTTTTTAAAGACTTATAAATTTATTATAAGTTTTATAAAAGTTGTTTCATTTCTATGGAGTGGTAAAATTATGTATTTTAGATGATTTGGTGTGGTCTTGAGGTCTAAAGGTGAAGACAGGGTCTTGAAGAGTGTTGGAAATAACTATTTTTAGAAGGATAAGAACATGTGGTCCCATTTAATGAAAGTTTTTGATTAGTTGATGAATCTTGCGACCATTTATTATGTTTAAATGTTATTTTAAAAATGTGTGATTAATTTTAAATCATGGATAACGATGGTTTTGGTGTTAGGATATATTTAGCATTCTAATGCATGGGTTTTGAGGATTGTTGGTGCATGAAAATTGGTTTTTGGCTTGGCTGACCTACGTCGGTCATATGGGACCATTTTAATGAAGGTTATGGGATATTTTTAATATAATTTTTTTGTGAAATTTTTGTAAAGACTGACCCATGGTGAGTTTTAAGGAAGAAAAGAATATTTAAGTTCTTGTTTGGTTTATTTTTCATCTAGTGCTCTTGGAAGGAAACATTCGACCTAGAGGAGTGTAATTTATAGGTATATGTGCATCAATTGAAGGTTGAATAAGATAATTACATGTTTAGGAAGATTAGAGAGAATTTTTGTATGTGTTTAGAGCTATTCCAAGTGAAAAAAGAGCAAGATTTTGAGAGATTGAAGACCTAGAATATGCACTAGGGTTCGTGAGCTGAAAAATTGATCTCCATAAGTTATGGAAGTAGAAAAATCAGAGGTCAAACATATTCAGGAAGCTGAGTTGGTCCTTAGTCATCCTAGGGTATTTTATCATCCTTATGGGATTGGTGATACTTGTGAATTTGGTGATTCAATTAATTTCTTTATTGTGAGTAATATCAAAAACGTTTTAGTGGGGTTTCTTCCCCATGAGGTTTTCCCACATATATTTAGTGTTCTTGTGTACTCTCTTACTCTTGTTCTTGTGTATGGTGTAATTAATGCTTGAGTAAAAAAACATATGGTCGTTGTATGGTTGAATGGTTATTTGATTGGTAATGAATAATGAATGGAAATGGTTTAAAGTTTTAATAGAATGATTCACCCCCTCTCTCAGTATCTTGTGCTTCCAAATACGTTAGTAAGTCTCTTTTACATGACATATTATGTTGATCCTTTGGTATAAGGGATAACATCTAATTAAATTATATTAAATTGAATATTTTATTGATGTTGGGCAGAGGAAAATCATCTTTGGGGAAATAAAGTTTCATGTGTTTCGAAGTCCATGTAGATGCATAATTTTTCAGTGGCTTTAGTAATAGGCATGATGTTGGAAACCCATTATGGATAATAAATAGGTATTATGAAGTTGGTAGAAAGAAGACGTTGAAGTTCTTTTTTGACTAATAGTGTGATGTGAGGATGCATCCTACGAAGTTTTTTCTTCATAAGTTTAGACATCTAAGATGGTAACAGATGTTGTGGATAATGATGTTAGGGTCTATTCCTAACATGTCACTATAGGACCATGCAAAGGATTGATTGTTTAGATAAGAAAGCGGTGAATTGTTGGAGTTCACATGGGTCTAAGGCTTGGCCAATTTTGACAATGTGCAGACTCTTATGGTGTGCTGATGTTAACATTGGTGGTTGATTTGTTGAGAAGTGTGGTGTGTTGAGGAGGAAGGGTTTTATGAAGATAGTTGTCCTCAACACCCATGTAAGTTAGGATAACATTATCATCGTCGAAATGGAGAATGATCAATAGTGGGGGAATATTCCTCTATCATATGTGGTAATGTTAGAGGAAGAGTTTTAGTTGTTTTTTAACTTGATAAGTCAAAGGTCCAAGTGTGATGACATTGATTAAAAAACATGTTATGAGGAATAAATACGGTGTCATCAATGTTAGAGGATGGGTGTATGATGATGATGATGGATGTGGTTGTGATTTTGATATTGATGGTGATACATTAGAAGAAGGTAATTTGAAGCCTTAGGCCATGTTTCTCGTGAGGTTTCTTAGGTCTTAAAAGGGTAAGTCATGTAGAACACTACTCATATCGACCCTAGACCAAAGCCTTTCCATGCACAATAGTGAAGGTAAGTTTGAGAAAATTAAGGTTTATCCAAGAATGAAAAGTATGAGGAAAATGGTTTTGCATATGGTTGATCATTGAGGTGAGATGATGGGTTCGATGCCTCCATACACTAACTTGTGTTCAGAGGAAAGGGAGCCAAAGGAAATGACATTTCCTATGTTGGGCTCGTAGAGTGGTTGTTTGTCAGGTCTCCCGTATGAATTAGGTGTAGGGAGTGCATTAAGAGCTAGAAGGTGATACTCCCCTAGTGAGAGATGTTGCATGATGTCTTCAAAGGAATGATCATTTGGTAGTTTGGATGAGGGGATGGAAGAGCTTGTTGAAGATTGATATGAAGACATAAAGTCTTGTAGTGGAAGTAGTGTGTCGTTGGGTTTATAGTTCATGTGGCATGGCTTGAAGGGATTAGGTTCGGTGGGGACCATGAAGATTTTACCCTCATGTTCATAGTTTTTATACATCTATGCAATGTTGATGGGATATAACTCATAACATATATCCAAGGATGACCTAGCAGCATGTTATACTGGAACTCCTTCCAAAGATAGAAGAGCTCATGAAGGATTTTAATGCCTATTTTGATAGGTAAAATGACCATGCCTAATGTGGGGGTGACAATGTCATTGAAGGAACGTAGTGTGACAGGTGATTGGGCAACTATGGTGTCAGGTAGCTGAAGTTTATTGAAAGGCATGAGATGATATTATGTTAATACTAGTGTCCATTTTCAATCATAACCCTCTTAACAAGAGTGTCATTGATTTGGGTGGTGAAAAATAGAGGAAGATCATGGTCTTCAAGTTGTAAGGAAGGAATCTGAGAGTCCTCAAATGTGATAGCAACAGACATTTTAAGGGCATCAACGAGGTTGGAAAATGGTTGGGGGTCATCTGATGGTACTGAAATAGATTGAAGAGATTCAATCATGGCTTTTGATGTGTGGAAAAATTTTAGACAAGCTCGTAAAGGGACATCTTAACAAGAGCCTTGATGTAGTTATTTGATGACAAGTGTTTTGTATGGATGTCATAGATTGGATTTGAGGTGCCAGATGATGGAAACCTTGGCTTTAGAAAATGATGGGTTAGGTGATTCAGAGGGAGAAATAGGGATAGATACTTTGGGCCCATTTTGGTTTGATGGGTTCTTGTTTGCACATGCTCTTGTGGTTATATGGATGACATCTATCTGGTGGATGGGGTTTTACTGGAGGAAGCCTTGATCTTATTAGATGTGGTGTTGGGTGATGGTTTAGAAGTGGCAGGTTTAAGGAGTTGATAGGTAGGTTTGATTTGATGTCTAGATTTGATTATATATAGATAAGAGGGCGGATGATTTTTATTTGTGGGGATAATTCCTTTGTTAGAAAGGCTTCGATTACGACGTAGAGGGATTTACAGTCCTCAGTGAAGTGTCCTGGCATGCGATGATAAGAAAATAATTACCTCATAGTTATACCAAGAGGGATTCCACCCTCAAGATTAGATGGATTAGTAGGTGGTAGTGTTATGATGGATGATCGGATAAGATTTCTCAAGGATTTTAGTATAATATCCTATTGTGGCTGACTGAGATGATGACGATGGTAAAGGATTTTGGATATATTTTGATGATTTAGAAGTTTGAGATATGATATTGTGTTCTGTGTAGTACGTTTAGGTGTGGTCAAGGAACTATCTTAGATTATGTGATGGTAATTGAAAATTTGGATGAAGGATGAGGTCCCTAAGATGAAGGGAAGGGGTTGTCATGTTTTGTGATAGGGTTGTCTGGTGAATATTTGGTATAGTTTTTTTTCTAGATGAATGATTTGTGGGATTTGGAATTGGATTACTAAGATTTTTTATTTGATGTTGGATGATGTGGTCTTGAAAGAGATATTCAAAATTTTGATGACAGGTGTTTTTATTGAGATCCTAAGGGGATGATAGAGGATGTCTACATGGGAGTAGACATAGAGGACTCTAGATGTTGTGATGTGGATGGGATCAAAATATTGATAGTGAGGGAGATCCAAGGATGATGTTGTTTGGTTGGTGTTTCATCTATGGAAACACTGGGCATAATATGTGTGAGTGTAAATTCATTAACAATGTTGATGATGTGATGAGATATTATAGTGTTGGACTGAGGCTGAATAATGGATGGGGACTGGTTAAAAAAGGTTGTTTAAACACGTCCAATACTTGATTAGGAGGTGCATTTAGGTTATCAAGTTGTAATTCACCTCAGTCAATAAGGTCTTGGAGGATGTTTCTAAATGAATGACACCTTTCAATGTTGTGTCCTCGAACTTGATGGTATTTATAATAGTCATTATCTCTATACCATAAAGGTTTGGAAGTGGAAACGTCGAAAAATCAAATGGGAGGGAGCTTAATTATACAAACGGTAGGAAGTTTATCAAAGACAATGCTATAAGAATCTATTATGTGTGTGTAATTACGTTGAAGCTCAGATCGTTTGGTGTCCAAATGTCCTTTGGACGTAGTTTTCACAACCATGTTTGCCAACCCTTTAGATTTTTCATTGTTAGAAGAATTTTTAAAAGGGGGCTTAGGTTTTGGTTTTTTACATATGATTTTAACTTTACCATCCTCGAGGGTGTGTAGTTATAGTTTTTAGGACCATAGTAAAGGCTTCATCAAATGTTTGAAAGGATTGAATTTGAAGAGTGATGATATGTGCTTTGTGCAGGATCAAGCAAACAACTTGATCAACTCAGTTTGTGAAAGAGATATGGAAAGTTGGTTGATAATCCCTTGCCATATGGTGATGAAATTAGCAACATGGATCATTCTCAAATTTTTTGATGGCATAGAGATCAATGATGGATATCTTACGAGTGATGTGATGGAGAAGTTTTCTAGGAACAACTTGTGCAAGTTGTGTGAATGAGAAAAGAGAATGTTGCAGGGATACTATTTTACTAGTTCGAGGGTGGGCCAACTAAGGACATGGGAATGTCCTCAACATGAGATCCTGGTCATGAGATGATAAGATAACATGCATGACAAAAGGACCTTGATGTGTTGTTTCAGGTCCTCCTTACTATAAAACTTGATGAATTTTTTGAGTTTCCAGTGTGGAGGATAGGCCTTGAAAGGAACATATGGGTGGATAGGTTTATTACATATTTTTTTGTATGAAAGGTTTTTCTTAGGTCCCATAGTGACAAAATTCAAGGATAGCTATTCTTCTTAACAATCCTTGCATGGGATCATTATAATATTTTTGTGTTTCAAAGAGGAAGGAATGGACTTGATTATAAGTGTGAGGGTTTGATTGTTGATACAAGTGATGTGGTAATGGAATATTTTGAGAAATATGAATACTTATTGGGATATTATAAGTGTAGTGGGAAACTAATGGTTGTGAGGGTTGGATGTATTGATAGGGAAGAGGAATAAAAGTGTTGACAAGAGGTTGTGATGGTTGTATGTATTGAGAGGAGATGTAACTATATTGTGAGATAAGTGCAGTGGATGCTTGTTGTGAGAAGGGGAGAGTACTAGCAATGAAACTCATGTTGATAGGTGGTGTAGATGCAGGGATGGATAAGACTAGATTTTGGATTGAAAGACGTAGGTTGTTGTGATGAAACATTTTGAGACATGATCAACATATTTGTAGAGAGAAGGACACCAAATGAGCTTGCAGGAGGAGGAGGAGCAGTAGAGGCCACATGACTAGATGTGGATGGGGAGGTAGTAGTATGAGTTTATGTACCCTGCAAGATAGGTGAGGATGCCGATGACACAAGTACTTGTTCGTTAGTCATGTTTTGCAATGATATGCCATTAAGTTCAAAACTAGCAACAAGAGTAGAAGAAGTGGGTATTGACATCCCGGTATCACTAGTAGAGGGGTAAAAAGAGATATTATCAATAAAAGGTTGATAATCGAGGTCATAAACTTGGGAATAGTCGCAAGTGTCGATGATAGAAGATGGAAAATATTTTGGATAGGGGGGATAACTAATACAAATACCTTTGGAAGAAAGGTAACTGCAAAGGGAAATCAAATTGGAGTCTAAGAGTTTGGTAAAGACTAGGTCACCACTCTGGAAAAACTATAGAGGGTTGAGATAAGGAAATTATGATGTCACAAATTAAGTATTGGGAGAATGTGGAGGTTCTTGATCTATTTCTAAAGGTGTTTGTAATGGATCTGACATGCTTGGGATGTTTTGAATATGAGATTGGGTTGATTCTAAGGATTTTTGAAGTGAATCTAACATATTTGAGATGTTTTGAAGGTGAGACTATAGTCTAGTCAAAACTCATGAATTGAAAAAACAAACAATAAAGAGACGAAATATGGTTATTAACAGAAATAAAAACCAAACTATCATAAGAATGTTTTATATTATTTTGATTAACTTAAGGAAAGTTCGAAATGAAGATATGGTTGAAAGGGAACTAGAAAAAGGTTATCTAAGGATGGTTTCAGGTGAGTTAAGGATGGATTCCTCGATATACCTGAAGGTACATGAGGCTCAAGTCTATGTTGTTGTCATTACGAGGTGTGATATTGGGGCCTACCCCCTCACTTCACGGTCCCGCAGTGATAAGGGTGTCAGGTGCTTAGCTGATATACCACCCACTAGTTGTTTATACTTGTCCAAAACACTGAGTTAGTTTCCCCCTTGGTGATCAAATCCAAGTAGGTAGCCATGGAAGGGATTGTTTAGATACAAGTTTGATTAGTTACATGGTTTGATTGTGTGAGGGTAATTTCATGAATACACTCGTTTAACAACTAATTAGACTATGTGAACAAGTAAAATGAAGGTTTGTTTTAATACCCAAAATTAAATGTTGATTTCGATGAAGACAAATTTAAAAAATGTGATGCTAAAAGAAAATGAAGGAAAATAAACTTACCTGTATTCCTTATTCCTTTTTTTATTTTTCTTATTTTATGTGTTTTTGAAGAAGATGATAACAAATAACTCCAAGCTAAAAACTTAGATAATTTGACAAGAAATAAAACAAGAAGATATAAAATCTGATAAAAAAGGGACTAAGGTCCCACTGGGCATGTGCAAAATGTTTATGGTGAATTTTGGTTCGTTAATTAATATGATAAAACACTAAAAATCTCAAAGACAACAAGGTTTAATGATACTTGCATCGATAATGCAATGTCGGGATGAGTGGATGTAAAAGACACGGGAGACTCCTCCTTCCAATGGATGAGAGAACCTGCATGCAAAGATAGCTAAAAAAGATAGATGTTAGATGAAGATATTGATGATTTTCTCGAAAAAGGCCAATCCCAGGAACCAATGGGATTCCTCGAAGGGTGTCAACTCATTTTTACAATCAAGTGATATGATAAGAAAATAATAGACAATTAAAGGGATGATTAGAAATCCAAAGGGATAGAGAGATCATGTTTTGTGTGATAGGTGGCCTAGGTGAGGGCTACGACAAGCTCAAAATCTAATAAGTAATCAAACCAATCTTGTTCAGCAATATCATGTTCTTCACGTATGAATTCAAGTTGATATTCGATGTCTTCAACATTTGGTGTAAAAGATATGGCATAGGGACTGAGTTCATGCATGATATCAAACTATTCCTAGATAAAGGGTTGTTGTACAATGAGAAGGTCGTATATGTTGGTGATATGATGTTTCTGACCTGGTACAATCATCTAAAAAGAATAATAACTTGAAAACATTCATGTTAGGTAGAAAACAAATTGATCTATTGATTATAAATGTGATAAATATGATTAAAATGCTAAAATGACAGGGATCATTAGTGATTATGCACTAGTCACAAGAGATTCAGATGAATCAGTTGGTGATTACTGTGAAAAAGACTGATTCTTTGGTAAAATTTAAATTGGATACAAAATGAATGATCTTAGAGGACTGATATGATCTTTTATATGAATTATTGATAAGTGAAATATTAAAATAAGTGATATATTCTTACCTTGGATGAGAAATGTTAAGAAACGGTGTTGTGGGAAACTTACAACGTTTTTAGAGCTTCCACAAATGTGACAAGGATGTCGAAGGTATCAAGATGATCGTGGTGATGTCATCTAAGTCTCCAATGAGTAGAGCTTTGCTACAAACATCTAGGGATTCATTTTAAGGAGTTTGATGTTGCTTATATAATCATTGGGGATTCGTTAGAATCACTGATAACCTGTGAAAAGTGGGGAAACCCACTTGGAAGTGGTTTCAACCACTTCCAAATGGGTAGGTTTGGGTATGGGGATGAGTTAAAATGGTTATGGGGATGTTAAGGGAGTTAAGAGGTTAGATGGTTAGGATTAAACTGGGTTAAGATGGGTTATATATGGTTAGGGAGTTTTAGTATAGGTAAATGACATTTTACGAGGAGGTAGAATGTGATTTTATAGGGGTGAAGTCCTAATTTAGGATAGTGAGGTAGGTTTTATGATTTTTAAATGAAGATGTAGAGGGTGTAGCCAAGAAATAGGTGTCTACAAGTAATCCTGGTACTTATCCAAAAAATTTGTTTCCATTTCTTCCCAACTATGGATAAATTTGGGGGCTAGTCTCATGAAAAATCTCATTATTGTTTGATGTATATTTCAAGGTTGAGGGAAAAAAAATTTGTTTTTGAGTGTGAGAGATATAATTAAAGGTCTGACTTAACAATTTGAATTCAAATAAAAATTGATCCATATCTTCTTAAACTAAACCCCAAAACGTAGGTAAGACTAAAGGGAATATATTTTTCACAGGGATTTTTTCATTAGGATCCAATTATATAGGATAAGAGAATTTCCTTCCTGGTGGTGCATCACCATTTTTACCTTCATTAGGATTTTCTACTCCATATTCCATCCTATCTTACATGCTTCCTATTACCTCTCACATGTTTCTCATAATTATCACATTCTTTTTCATATTTATAGTAGGTCTGTCACCTCCATATTTAATTCCACTTAATTAGCTTCAAAGGCATAAACACTTTCCCCTGTCATTCTACCCCAGTGTATTACTAATCTCCACAAGATATTCCTATACATATAACATTTATATTCCTATGTCGTCACCATTTCTATTTCTATGTCATTGCCACTTCTATTCATGCACCAACATGGGTACAAATTACACGATGAACCAACCAAATCCATGGATTTATTATCAAATTCCAATTCCATAGCCATATTTTAAAAATAACGGTGGCTGGAATCTATGCTCATTTATGAAGAATTAAATCCAACAATAAGAGAGGAATTTTCTAGAAATTGTGATGACAAATATTCATGAATAACATGTAAAAAAATTCAATTCAATGATTCAATTATTAGTGAAATTTTAGGCATCCCTCAAATTGATCAATTAGTAAATTTTAGGGCATCATACTCTAAGGTAATACAAATATTTTCTATGGGAAAGAAGGAGAAACTAGAATTGGTCTTTGATGATACTGGTAAAGTATAAGTTATAAAAATATCTAGTTTCCCAAAACCATAGGGCTCTGTTGCAAAGTGGGTCATAACATATTTCACTCTGTGAGTGTCAATAAAAAATAAATCGTGTTCTTTTTTTGAGAATCCTCATACACTTGTTCCATAGAGAGGCCACTGAACAAAAATAAATTGACCTTTCCCACATCGTGCATACCTCTTTGTCTTCTACCATAGAGAAATTCCGTTGGGGTGAAAAATATTTAAAGTTTTAGGGGTTAGTTAATTTAATTTGCAAACATAAAAATTTTCAAAAAAATGGGATGAAGAAATGTATTATGTTCCAGAAGAAATATACCCTAGAGAATGCAATTTATCCCAAATGTAAAACCCCTAAAATAGGGTCTTTCTAAAAACAAAACCTAAAAAGAAGCTAAGATCCTACATGAAAAGCACCAAGCATCAAGTGGATGATTTACCCTTAGTCAAAGAGCATGAAGCAATAAATAAAATTAGGGAAATGAAATCCACACCTTAGGCTTCCCCATTATCATCTCCATCTTTTTTAAACCCTATTTTTGTGGAAAAATTTGTTGACCGAACACCTACTTCCAAGGATTCATAATTTTTAGATAAAGGGAAAATTCCTATGTTTGAAGGAGAGTCTATCTCATCACATGATGAGGAATTACTTACTCCTCAAGCATTAGCCCTCTCTAAAGTTGAATTTGAGTTACAAAAAATTAAATATATGTTACAAAAGTTATAACTTGTCCTCCAAGGGAAATATGAATACCTTTTCCAATTAAAAACTAAAAAATACTTGGAAATTAAGTAGTTCCAAAAGGATATATAAAGTAAGGATCAAATCATTCATGAGATCCAAAATATTTCAGACAATGTAACTGTAGAACTTACAACCTTGAAATCTCAAAAAAGGAAGTGAAAGTCATAAACACCGCAAATCAAATATCTCAAACTGGTTATTGATTTTGTTTTTCAAAAAAATTTGGTTTTGAAAGGAATGAAAACATGGATAAGTCACTATTATAATCTAATAAAGGTAGAAGAAGAAAAAACATTAAAGGAAGAGAAGAAAATCTTGGCAAATAATATGCCAATTATATGAGAAAACTCTTGCATACTGGTCACCAAAAACCTTCTATGCTCTATTTTTGAAGTAATAATTTTATAAATGGAGGATTTATATAGTTCACTCCAATTAATCCAAGGAATTTGAAATTGATAAGAAATTCATGGTTATATATGCAGCCTCTGATACACTTGGAAGGAATTTGTTGTGTGAGTGTTATGTTCATAATTTTTTATTTCCTGAAGAAATGTAAATTCCAATAAATATGTAGGTAGGATAGGTTTAATTAAGGTCATTTGTCTCCACAATCTAGCATCATATAATTTAGAGAGAACAAAGAGAGAATTATAAAATGGAGGAGACTAATTAAGGTTTTCTCATGAGACACGACTTTACAGTAGCTGGTAGATTCTTGCTGTAGTACAAAGCACAAATTTATTGTCTTTAACTTGTGTATAGGTATAGAGAAATAATTTCTATATGTGTGACAAAATTTAGGGCATATGTTTTTACAAAATATAATATGAAATTATTTTCTTTCTAACAGAGGTGGGAATTGATCAATGAAACCTACAAGAAAAATATGTTATTTCTCCTAACAATATTTCGTGGTCATCAAGACGGGCCAAGGAAATAAGAATAATTATGTTAGACATGGAACAAGATTGGGTTGACATGTGTCTTATGCCACCACTCATATTAGAACCATTTCCTTGGTGGAAAAAATATCAAGAGCAATTAGTTGAGAGCTATAACAAGTAGAGAAAGTTGATTATTGGGTTAAATGGATACCACAACCCAAGATTAAGAATATGGTATACTTTTTCCAATGAGTAAAACTATAGTAGGATTCTAGAATCCTTACATAACAATGGTTGAATTTGTAGGAAGATTACTTGTTAATCTGTAAGTCTGGGGGAGTGAGAATCCTTTAAAATTATCATTCCAAGCACCATTTTTTCCACTATGCTTGTCTTACCTTGTATTGAACTTATATTAGTTTTACTGTAAATAATAATTTCATTGACTTAAAGAGATTTTTTGTGCACGAATCTTGGTTATATTTTATCTTTCATATGTTTTTTTATAATTGATTGATATAAGTTTATTTTGGTTCTAAAAAATGTGAATGAAATAACTTTCATGTTGAGTGTAGGAATCACATAGCCAAGTGTAGGACTCACACAATGGAGTGCATGACTCACACAATTGAGCACATGAATCACCCAGTGAACATAATATTTACACAACTTATGGAACTACCTTGTCAGCATCAATTCCATTAAGGAAATTTTTCTTCTTAGGTGGAAACCACCTCTTTATACATAAATATCAAATAGGTTGACAAGGTTTAGTTTTTTAATTAATAGTCTAACTGGAAATTACTAGTTCTTATTCCATTTAATCCTCCACTTTTTGAGGATTTTCATTACTTGAGTTTGTCTAAAATTAAAAAATATAAAGATTCAATTGAGTGTTGTTTACAAGAATTCACTTCCATCCATAAGATGAGTTCCGCCAATAATCTACTTGCACGACTACACATTAACTAAATAATTACCAATTATATTATTGTTCTGACATACATCTGTTTAGTTAAATCCTACATCTAACTCTTGTATGTAATTCACATTAATAAGTTTTCTTGGAAGAAGACCTAGACTTTTCCTAATATATAACATGTTACAATCATAAAATAAGTGTGGTATTTTTCTTATAAATATTAAAGTGCATTATAAAATTAGTGATGAATAAAGGTCATGATTCTTGAATCAACTATGTTTTTGTGAGTAAGAGGTTATAACCAGATCAGAAAGAAGGATTAAGGGCCACTCCTCCCCAGTGTGAAGGGAAGTGTTGTTTAATTATTGATAATCTATTTTGGTTTGTTTATTTTCAAGCATTACGATGCTTTAATTATTTAAACTATAATTTTACTTCTACATGTTTAAGTTCCTTGTATTTATAGAGTTATAAGTAATTGTATTCTATTTTTATTTTATCATTATTAATAATTCAAGGTAGATTCTTCATGATAACAATTTTTTATTTCTTAAATGAATAAGTTACATGGTCAATAATTTGAAACTATTCTTTGTTGCAAATAGCCTTTGACATCGCCCTAGTATTGATAAAATATTGAATGATTAAAGCATGAGTATTAATGTCGCTCATCAGACACCTATTTATTTTGTTAAGGGCATATTTTCTTGTTCTTTTCTTGTACTTGGAGATTTGGATTGCTAAAATTATCCAAAGAATTGAGGGTGATCAGTCCCCAATTGTACTGAGGAGATGTCAGAGTATCAAGTGTATGGAACCCAACACATGAATGTCAAAGAGAGAGATAAAGAATGAGGATCCAAAACACCTATTGAAGGAATAATACCATGTATCAAAGTCATTTAATTTTTTTATATATTCCCCTTTAATTTCAAGAGGAGAGGAAATATTTCCTATGATGAAATTGTCCACTTCAATACCTTCCATGACTACATGGATGACACCAATGTAAATGAACCTAGGCCCAATTTTGCAAATTAGTGCATATAATATAAAATAGAATAAGTTTCACTCATACTCTATCTATGTTCCTCACAACTGAGTATAAACTAAATAGAGGTGAAATGTGTTGAAATGTAGCTAGAAAAAGAAGATCCATACCCCCAATATCCCTGAAATTGAAACTAAAAATGAGTGTTGTAGAAAATAAAGAATGAAATAATTAATGCCCCCTGAAACTAATTTGAACTGAGCTAGCTAAGTTCAAAACTATGACAAAAACATGTTCATGTAGGTGAAAGTATGAAACTATTAAGAAAGTTGTTGTAACTTCCCTAGGGGAAAACCCTTAGAAATGGATCATGAATATCTGTACAATCCTAACCGCACTGTACATTTTTTACCTTATGCTTCATTTTATAATTTTTTTGTATGTGATGTTATTTCTAAGTAATTATTTTCCTGTTCTTGCATGTGTATGGGCCACTAATTTTCTTTATCTTCTGTAGGTGTACAATATAGCCATATGAATGCCACCTATTTTGAGGCCTATGTAATAAAGAGTTTGAGTGCACAAATAAAAATAATAGACGTGAAACCATGTATAATAAGTATAATAATCTTTGTAGAAAAAACGTGAAGGGGTGATGTAGTGGCCACCAAGAAGAACTTCTTCCTACCAAGAGGATGCACATGGTGAAGACCATGTCTCACAATAAGACTGACTATAGTAAAAAAGAATAATACTATGAAAATGTCATCAAGAGAACTAATACAAAAAATAATAGTGTAGATGTAAGTAGAAACAAGTGCAAAGATAACAATCAAAACATTTTCGAACAAAAGGCTTAGGGAATGGAAATATGGAAAACCCATGGTGGTGTAAGACAATCAAGGCCCTTGAGCCTATAATTAGTAAATTTCATATAAGAAGTCCTGATGCCACAAACATGGGACACCCATAGTATCACAAGAAAAATAATTCCCCATAATCAGAGTAGAAAACAAAAAACTACACACAACTAGTGAGCATGCATAGAAAAAATGATTAAATCATAATGTGATAAAATGACCTAGCAAGTGATATATTGAAGTTTGTAAAACAAAAAATTTTAAACAATATATAAAAAGACATGTTCATCTTGTTAGATGAAAATATAAAAAAATAAACTATATATGTAATTAAACATGATAATGAATTCAAACAGGTACAAAAATGAAACAATAACACTTGGATTGTGTAGAGGGATGCCCCCAGAAAATATATGTAAGGAAACATCATAAGTCTCATAATCATGTATCAATCTGTATGTCTTGTATCATGGTCAATATACCTTGTGAATGCACGTGTGTAAATAATAAAAATAATTTATATCAAACCAAAATGATAAACAACGTGTATAATGTAAAGTGCTAATGGTGTATGCTAGAGAAACATGTCCTGATTTTTTGCATTTTTAAAAATATGTTAATGTTTTTACTTTTTGTGATTATATTTGTGTTTTGGTAATTTTATTGCATATATATGTACAAGAGGGGTAAAAAATTGATACCAAATATTTTTGATAAGATCATCCATGATGGTATGAAACTGAATGTGTTCAGGATCAATCATGTTAGTAAATTTCTGAAAAAAAAGAACCAACGAACATATTGGAGGTATGTGTTAAACCAATTAAAATAAAGTAAAATTAAAATTCTAAAGTAAATGAATTAAACAAATATTACACAAATTTGACACCATGTTTTATGTGAAAAAAAACGTAAGAGGTAAAAAACCAGGAGAATAAATAGTTCCATTAATTGAGAAATCTTCAACTTTACAGTTCAGTAAAACATCTTCTCACCTCACTTCTCTCTAATTTTACATCACATGATTTTAATTCCAAATTGATATTTTTTATTGGGCCCTGAGTCCCCATTATAAGTGGGAGTGACCAGGTGTGACTTCCCGTGATGCACACATCCACATTAATTGATTTTAAATCAATTAAAACATAAACTATAGTTTATATTAAATGAATAAAAATATTTCATTTTTTAATTTATTGATTATAAAAAAGTTTATATCTTATATTTAGTCTATAATTAAATATAAATTTAATAAGAACAATAAGAGGGGATAAATCCTACTTTATATTATTATTCTAACACCCCCTTTAATATTAAATGAGTTTTATATGACAACATTACCTATTTATACAACATGATTTACAATCATTAAAACATGGTGAGGGTTTAGGATAACATATCACATTTGAAGGGTTTATACACCTTCATCATGCTAAACTTACCTTTTTTACAAAAGTATTTGGAATCCATAAATTAGAAGTGATGATTTAGGTTGAGAATGATTTGTGAGACTACATCTCAGAATTTCTTATGGTAAAAAATTATAATCACCTTAGGATACTTTTATAAAGTAAGGACCTCCTTTACAAAATTATTCTTTGTTACTAGACTACATAGTGCTCGTAGAGTGATAAGTTTACTTAGATCATAAAAATATCTTTTACATTGCTGTTATGGAGCAGAAGTATAAAGTTGAATAATGTAGCCAAATTCTAACCAACTTGATTTATTGCAAATAATATGAACTCCAAAGAAAATAGATCTCCTTCTTCATTCTTGAATAATGAATTACAATGTTTCCTAAATACGAAAAACAACTCCCAACTCGAGTTGCCAAGTAAACTCTGACTAACTCTGACTAAATCTACTCTAGGTGGCAAAAATAGCTATTTTTAGCAGTTTACTAGAACATGCTATTCTTAGTAAGTTTGCATGCTTATTCCTATGGGAACATAAATTTCCACGCATCTTCTACATCCCTAAATTAGAGGAATTTCCAACTTTCTAAATCATAATGCAACTAATAGACTACAATTAACTAATGCTAAAAAATAGGAAAAAATTGAACTATAGCTTAAATCCTAATTTTTGGCCTCAAGATGGCAGATTTAGGGGCCAAAAAAATGTTGAAAACTTTCCCCAATTTTTAGGGAAGGTTTCTAATGTGTTCTTCTCATAGAAACGCGTGGTTTAAAAAAAAAACCGACTCAAACAGACACCCAGAGCTCAAGTTATGACCTTGTCAAGTTCCTACTAATTCTAGCGCATCACTGAAGAACAAAACACATGGCTGACCATTAGGAGGTGGAATTGTGATGCACGCTCCCCCTCAATGTAAATTCCAAAACACCAAGAATTGAAAAAAACTTATAGAAATTCACATCACACAATGGATTCATAAATATGTTTGTAACTTGATATTTAGTAGGACATAACTAGAGATATATATTACCACATAGTACCTTCTCTTGAATGAAATGCATATGATTCTCTACATGATTTTTTCTCTGGTGTTGAACTTTATTATTAACAAGAGAGATAAAAATATGAATATCACACAATAGAGGAGTACTTCCTTTAAATTCCATATTAATTTCTTCCAACAATTTTTTTATCCACAAATTATTTCGCTACTTTCATTGCATTTATATATTCTATCTTGGTAGAATAAATAGATATTGTTGGTTTCTTATTGTTAATCCAAGTAATCACACCTATAACAAACTCGAAAACATATCTAGTCGCATTTTTTCTATCTATTACATCACTAACATGGTCAAAATCACAATAATAAATATCTCTATAAACAAGCATTATAATAAGTAGTGTAATGTAAACCAAAACTAATTTTTCCTTTAACATATCTTAATACTCTTTTTGATAATTTCCAATGATCATGATATGTTTCCTACATGAATCAAGAAGCAATACCTATTGCATATGCAATATTGGGTCTAGTTATTATTAGATAGAGTAAATTACCTACAAGTTGTCTATAAAGAGTAGGGTTAGATTTTTCACATGTAGGTTTATGATCAAGTTTATAACTAACTTAAAAAGGAATAAAAACTAGTTTATAGTATGCCATATTACATTTTAAAAGTAAATCAGTAGAATATTGTGGCAGAGATACAACAATATAATGTTTAACTTGAAAAATTATCATGCCTAAAAAATTATTTAATAATCCTAAATCTGTCATTTCAAAGTACTATTTCAATTTAGCTTTAATTTTAAAATTAAACTATTCAAATTGATATTAATTAGAAAATCATTAACATATAATTCAATACAAATAATATAATTATTTTCAAATTTAACAAAAAGATAATTATACAATCAAAAAATTTGTAAATTTAATATCTTTGAAAAAATTGTTTATTTTTGCATACCATGCTCTAGGATCTTGTTTTAATCCATATAGATATTTGTTTAGTTTACACAAAATGAGTTATTTTCCAGGCTCCTCAAAACCTTTAGGTTGTGTCATGTAAATTTATTCTTTCAAATCACCATTAAGAAAGGCATTATTAACATCCATCTAATGAATTTACCAACCACATTGAGCAGCTAAGGAAATGAGAATCCTAACAGTTCTCCTTTTTGCAATAGGGGAAAAGGTTTCTATATAGTTAATACCAAATTTTTGAGTAAACCCATGATCTAATAATATATCTTTAAATTTATCAATTTCCATCAGCTTTAAACTTGATTTTGTAAATCCACCTAGATCCAACAATACTACATTATTCTAGAGGAGGGAAATATCACAAGTTTTATTTTTAGTTAAGGATTTATATTTGACCTTCATGGCTTATATCCATATTTCTTCATGATATTCCTCTTCAAAATATGTCTGTTCTGACTCATACATAATCATCAAGGAATGATAGGTATGGTGACTTCTAGTCATCTTACTAAGATGATCAAAATTAAATTTTTGAAGTAAACATTGAGCCCATCTAGGTCATTTAGCTATAGAGGACACACGAAGAGACTCTTTCTTCAATTATAGAATAATTATAACAATATATTTTCCCTTCATTAATCTCATCAAAATAATCATTTTCTAATTCATTAGATTCATTATAAAAAAATAAATAAAGGAAGAAATATAAGAAATGTTTTCAAGGATTTTAACATTTTTGTTTTCAATAACTTCTTGTTTTGTAGGATCATAGATCCTTAATTTTTTTTTTACGTCCATACCCTACAAATATAAAAGGATAAGAGGTTTAATCTAACTTCTTCCTTTTATATTTAGGAATGAAGATGGAGGTAAGGCTTCCAAAGATTTTTAAATGGGTTACATTAGGTTTCTTATTATTCCAAATTTATTTACGAGTAGAATGAAGTAGGGATTTAGTAGGGACTCTATTAAGAATGTGAACAACAATATCCATAGCTTCAGCCTATAGAAATTTATGGACTTGAGCTAAGTGTAACATGTTTATGACCATTTCAAGAATATTGTAGTTTTTTATTTCTACTATACCATTCTATTGAGGAGAGAATGGAGTAGTAAGTTCCCTTAGAATTCCACATTCAATAAAAAAAGAATAACCTTTTTTACTTATGTATTCTCCTCCATTATCTATTCTAATCCATTTAATTTTATGACTAGGACCATTTTTATTTATTTTTATTTTATTTATTTTATTTTTTTATTATTGGTAAATAGTTTTGAAGGGACTATACCCTGATTACAACGATGGCCTAAAAGCCAGATAATAGAATAAGAAGTTCAATAAGACAAAAGGATCATAATCTAGAATAGGCATTGAATCCACAGGCAACCAAAACAGAGTGACAACATAATAGCAAAACAGAGCGAATGCTGCAACAAAGCAGCCAAAAAATAGCAACAAAACAACAAAAAACACGATGGAATTTAGCATCTGCAGCGAAGAACATCTCTACTTCTTTTCGGCTCTGTTGATTCTGGATTTGATAGTTTGCAAAGAGGTAAAAAAATACAACACCGTCATGTGAGTGGGATCCTTAGTATCTAGCTTTTTAATTGTCTGACTTCTTTCTTTATCCTTACTCCACTGAGTTTTTGGTTTCTCACTAAGAACAAAGACACTGTGAACATACTGTTCAAGGAAGTCACCAATTGCATTAAAAATTTCCATGTTGTGATCATGGTGATCCTTAGATTTCCCTAGATGGTTGTCCAGGGAGTTTAACTTTTTATAGATATCCTCAATTTGTGTATTGTCAAGATCAAAATCCTCTTCCCTCTTCCTTTTACCTTTTTTCTCAGTCAAGTTTTGTACTTCTTCTTTCAAGTTGAACATATCTTTTTCTAAGGCTTCCAGCCTTTGGGTAGTACTCTTTGTGTCTGAAGCCTCTTGATGACCTACTCTACTAATATGAAGGAGGTTTTGAACATCCTCCTATTCTTGAGTGCTCTGAAGAATTCTCCCCAAAACAAGGATATCCAGCTTGGGTGTTTTTTGAGACCTAGTTTTAGGTTTGGCCGTGGTAGAGGTGAAGGGGGTGGGAGCCGTGATGGAAGGGATGGGGGTGTGAGTGGGGGTATTGGTGGTTGGATGCAAAGGAGGAGAGCCGGGGGAAGAAGAGAGGTTGGGAAACTTTAAGACAAAAACGTCATTTGTTTTTTAATAAAGAATGAGCAATTCATAAGATAATAATAATTAATGAAAGTAAAATAATACAATGAACCATTTAAGGAAGGTAATTTTAAAGGTCTTCTAACATCACTATGAACATGTTGGATAGGATTAGAGAAGTTTTCTTCGTTATGGATGTGGAAGGGGTTTACAGATTGCTTATCGTATTTCACAAGTATCACGAACATGAGAGATAGATAGTAATCCAATAAATACGTTTAGATGAGACATGTAATACATAATTATAAAGTTGACATGTCATAATATTTCATGCGACAACTATAAATCATTTTTTACATTGAGTACAAAGACTTGAAATAGATTCAAAACATTTAAATATGTATAAACAATTCTTTTGCATTCCTTTTGTAATAGTAATATCTAACTAATTTCTAATATATGATTTATATTTTAGTAAAATTATGTAATATTTATTTTGAGTTAGTTTAGAACATGATAAAAAATTCCTTTTTAGTTTAGGAACACATTAAAAATAATTTAGCTCTACCTTGATTTTGAGCATCAAGAATGGAGTGATCACCAAGTTAATATTGATCATTACATTGTTTGATATTAGAAAGAATATCATATCTATAGGTCATATGCCTAGACACACCATTATATATGATTTATTCATTTTATTTTGTGGTAACTAATACAAGATATAAGGAAAATACACTAGGTTTTTTATTATTATTTTGATTTTATTTTGGTTTGTTTCCTTTCCGATTTTTGAAATTTAGTTTATTTTTGTTTACCCTACAGACTTCCTTTTTATGAGAAAATTTCCCATACTATGACATTTTCCATCAAAACTAACTTTTAGGTGATTATTCACTGGTTAATAATCTTTACAAGGGAGTTTAAAAATAGATTTAGATTTTTTCATTCTTGTTAAATTTTCAAAAACTTTGTTTTAGGTTTTTTTCACGAGAAGTGTCTTAGTTGTATTCTCCTTTGAAACAAAGTTCGTCATTACTTGCTCTTCCTAAATAAGGATTTCATTAAGTATATATAAGTTAGGAATATTTTGTTCAGTTTGATATTTTGAGTTTAAGATGTAAATGAAAGTTTTAAATCTTTCATGGATGTTCATTTGAATGATAAATTATAACAATTTGTCTTGAATAAAATCATAATTACATCCATCTAATTGAGATTGAATATTTTTTATTTTAGATACAAAATTAACCACTTTCTCATCTCCCTTCATGGAAGTTTTCATTAAGTAAAGAATAAATTTTATAATTTTATAAATATGTGTACCTTCGTGCATCAATTCTAACAAATTTAAGGCTTCACTAGGATTTTCTTGGTTTCCAATGTGCAATAGAAAGTAATCTTACATGCTTCACAAAATGATTGACATTGCTTCTTGTACTCTGTATTGATATACAAAAATGTTTTCCACTATTCCTTGTCTAGTTGTCGGTGCCTTTTCATAAGTTGTAGCTATTACCAATTAACATTTTTGACTTGTCATACTTAAATGATTAGAACCCATTTTGAACGAAACTTTCTAAAATCAATTCAAGAGAAAACCTAGTTTTTTTAAAAAATGTATATTCAATTCTTATTCTATAATTTCAATAAAAATTAGAGTTAAGATGAATTTAAGGCATCAATTTAAAATGCAATAATTTTTATATGCTAAGTAAATTCTCCCTATCATATTTATGTGACAATCTATGCTGAAATTTGGATTTTTTCTCCTTCCGATGTTATTATTTTACTATCTGCACTCTAAAACCATAAAAGAAAGAAAACTTTTTGATTTTCTTAACAAATTCATTAAAATAAATTGATATTTGAAAAATAAGAGTAACAAAATACCTTGAATAATTTACAAGGAAATTTAAAAATATGATAAAAAATCCATATTAAAATTTCTATCACCTAAATTTAGTTTATTGTAAATCCAACAATTTAAATTGTGGACATGTAAGTTCAAATCCTTAATTTTTATTAAAAAAATAGATTTAAAAAATTCCCAAAAAAATTATATGGGTTTTGAACCCCTTACCTAAAGATCCATAAAAAATATACTTACCAATTGACCTATGTATATTTACATTTATATATTTAACACAACATTTATTTAAGGAAAAAAAAAAGATTAAAACTATGCCTTTTTTTATTAACCGACGATGCCACTTGTCAATGCCACCAAAATAAGCACATCTACCAAGTGATAACCATTCAAATTCACTTCACTAAGTGGTCTAAGACCAAATCATATGGAACAACCCATATATATATATGTACATATATATGTATATATATGTACATATACATATATGTATATATATATATGTGTGTGTGTGTGTGTGTGTGTGTGTGTGTGTGTGTGTGTGTGTGTATACATACATACATACATATATATATATATATATATATATATATATATATATATATACATACACACATACGTACATATATGTATGTGTGTGTGTGTGTGTGTGTGTGTGAAGGAGATCATGTGGTCGAGTGGTCAACACATGGAGTAGCCACACCCCCATACCTAGTAATACAATCCCAAGACCAAAATTCTAACCATGCATCATAGAGCGGGTGGTTTAAACAACCAAAGAGAGGTCAAGTAAAAATATGTTATGCCACTAACCATTCCTCACTCCTAAGCACCAAATAATGTTAAAATGTAAAGCGGTCCCATGACCAAAGGTTAAAAAGTGGCTAAGCCTATACAAATACTTATCGTTATTTATTTTTGCAAGTTGGAGATTACACCCTCTATATAGGTGAAAACGGTGGAGAGATCCACATAAATATGAGGCATTAGATATGGTAATCCACATAGCTACATGGACGAGGGGGAAAAAAAGAGTGTGGAATCAAAGGTTACCTTCAAGAAAAACATACATGTTGAAGACTCCTTCCTATAAGTATCAAAACCATAAATATTGGATATTCCCTACAACTATGGAATTTCAAAAAAGTTATAATGTTTTAATCCAAAAGTGGGGAAAATAAATTTTGCCCCATTTATATAGGAATACAAGCCTTATTAAGGCTATTTATTATTATATCCCATGAGATGGGATTTATGGTGGAAAAAATAAAATAAAAGATTACCAAAAAACCCTCACTTTCCAATATTTGTGATTTAAGGAAGACCTTCTCCAAAACCTTTGAACAAAAATAATTATATTTGAAAGATGTAGTAATTATTCAAAGAGATATGAGTAAAAACTTAATTGTGTGGAGGGGGTTTACATTCATAACCCGAGATACATTATAACCACCCCACAAACCAACTACCGTAAAACTTAAATAGTTTAAATTATCTAAAATTATATTTTTTCAAATTAATTCAACTCATCCACTCTTGTATAATATTTGAGGTGTTGGTGGTCATTTTGAGCTCACCCCTTAGTCTTTAATGTGCCTCTAAAAATTTTCATGTCCTGTTTTCCAGAACTATAAAATACATGTATTCAAAGGATAAAACCATGTTAAACATAGAAAAAGCCTTTGTTAGTGCAATAAATATGCCATGAATCTTCTTTCCCATTTGAAGTAGTCATAACCATGTTGTTACAACAATATTTTGGTGTAAAACTTGTTAAACAATTGGATCAATCCTTGTAAAAATATTTGTATTTATCATCCTTTGTTAACCCTTATACAAACTACATTTTTTTCCCGACACCCAAAGGCACATCAAATGTTTTCGTTGGTTTCAGTGTATCAGGATTTACTTTCATATTTAAAAAATTTACATAACATGAAAAGTGCAAATAAAACCCCGAGACCCAATCAAATATTCCAAGAAATATCCAAAGTCATACGGTGCAAAGTGTAAATATACCCCCACTCAGTGAAAGTAAACATGCGTACAAATATTATTGAAGTGGGGAGAAAAACTTTTAATGCACTCTTGCATCATAAAATTGATGAAGTGCAAATTGCAAATATATTCCCGAAACCCAATAGAGGGCACATGTCAATGTTTCAATTAAATTCAATAAGCAGGTAGTCAGGTCAAACTTGTAGTTTTCTACTCTTTTGAAAAAGTAGAAAAAAATGCAAATAAACTCTGCACTCTCATTGCTATTTAAATGGAAAACATGTGGGTGGATCATATTCAAATAAAAATGGAAAATTGAACAGACAAGATTTGATGCATTTATGGCTACTGCCATTAATCCGCTTTACATGGATAAAGGTATGATTTTAAAAAAATGATCATTTTGTATTACTACCTTACGACAAATTGGAAGCCCTAGTTTTGTTAAATTTAAGACATAGAGAGAAAACTATTACTGTGAAGTATAAACAAGCCAATGGATTTTCAGCCATAGTTACAGAGAGGAATTTCAGAGAGCCTACAAGAAACAGACGATTTCTTGCATTGCATTCATATGCTTATTATTTGATCTATGATTTACAAATAATTTAGAGGGAAAATTGAAATCCATAATATGATGCCTATGGAGTCTAATTTCCATGTAAATTCCAGTATCACTAGAAATTTAGACACAATCGTGGATACAAAATTGATAAATGCTGATTTAAAGGAATTCCTATAAATAATTTGTGCCCCGAATATAAGAAAATGGATGGTGGCTATTGATGCTAGCCAAGTTTCCCTATTTACGACCTTCCCACCTTCCATACATTCTCGAGAACAAGTATGGATTTGTGTTGAAAACTATGATCCATAGAATAGAGAAGTGCTAGATGGAAATGGGGAAATGGTATTAACTTTAACAAAAAAAAAATTTAGGGTAATACTGGGATTACCAAAGGTGGATATAACAATAATTACCACCATTGAGTTGACACAAACTGATTATGAAGCTAAACATGATGACTATGCTACACTATTGAATACCTAGTGGTTGAGAACTAAGAAACCATCTGCCAGAATAATTCCCAAGAGATTAAATAAGGTGTTGTTTATTTTAGAAATTGAGGATGTAATTGTAATGTTGATTCAAATGGAAGGGCTAGAGATTTATTAGATGTTTTGAGAGTGGATGTTCCCTTTCATAAGGGTTATCTTGGAGGAGAAATGATAATTATGTTGTGTAGTTTTCATATCAACATCAATCCATGAACAAATTTTTGAAAAAGCCACAAAGATGAAAACATGTGTCACATACAACATCCAATTTTACATGATGTCTTATGTGATCTACAACATTACATGTTACAATTCATGCCATGGTCTACCATGAAATGAAATTTGTAAAGACAAAAAAGTTTATGATGTGTATCCCTAATTAAGACCAAATAAATGGAAAGGAAAGGTTAGGCTAGTGAATGATGCATTTATTACTCCTATAGTCTGCTTTTTCAAACCAAAGTGGGAACAATATAGGTTATATGCTGAGGTTAGGGCTTCTATCTTAGATTATGGTTGCATTTTCATTCAATACATATTTTCACATATATGAGAGTGAGAAGATTCGAGGAGTAACCATATAAATTTCACAGGTATGTGGATGATAAATGGGCCTTAACTGAAGTCTCAAGGAAATTGGTGATAGTACATAAAGTGTTTGCAGGGAAACATAAGACTAACATTAATTTCCCTCTAAAGATCAGAAGATACTCCTACTCAACTATTGCAAAGGCTAGATTAATGGAAGATGAAATACATAGGTTTATTATGGAAACATTTGTGTCTAGACCCAAGTATGACTTTAGATGGGTTATCAATTTAGATGAGCATTAACCCCAATTTAAATATTATTGGACGAAATGTATAGATGAAGAAGTAGTCAAAGTCAGGGACTTTTATATAATGACCCTAACACATGTCATTAATTTTAAAATTGTTGTAGTTCCTCAAGGAATAATAGATGATAAGAATGTGGTGAGTTAATATTATTATATTGACCAAAAGGTTGAATCAAAATAAATCCTTGCCATAGTTTGGGGAGAAGAAGAGTTAGATGACCCTTATGAGATAATTGTTGATGTGATGAGAAGGACCTTGAATTGGTTGAAAGAGAAAGATATGGATCTCTTCCTCAAAAATAAAAATGTGTTAATTGAGTTTAGAGATTTGAATATATTGGGGGAAGATGTCCCTCCCATGAAAGAGGGAGATGAAAAAATGGATCCCTTAAATGGGAAATCTCCCCAATTACCTGGTAAAAAACTAACTACTAGGATTATTAATGAATGGACAACAACTACCATGAGGATTGAGACTTTAATGACTACCCTGACATAAAAGTAGAGGGAATGCTCCAAAAGGTTATGCAAGATGTGCCCATCACTTCATACAGTCCAAATGGATAGGTTTGACCAAACCAAGGAATCCCTCAATAATACTACTAGGAACATCTGGCACATAAATACAAATGTGGAGATTTCTAGAAAGTATTGATCCAGTACTCAAAGTACAAAGTGCAAAGGGTAGATAGGGTCCTAAACTCAAATATTTTGGGAGTAATGTTATTACAAAATTATAACACCCGTTGAATTTCCTTAAATTGAATGAGGAATTTGGTGTAATTTGTGTAACATTAGATTATCTCTCAAGCTGTGGGACTTGTGGACTTGAGATGGACCTCTGGAGAAAGATGACTTCTTCTTCCTAAACTACCTACCATAACCTACTCTAGTGCAGGAAAAGCTAATCTATCCTAATCTAACCATTCCAAGGAGACATGGAGAGAGAGACAGTGAAAGAGATCCTACACTAAGCGGTAATACACAAGAAAAGGAAGTGGCAAGATACTCTACTGAGGGAGGTCAGACAAAATTGACACAAACCTAGGTCCTAGTCCACCAATAAAACTCCACGAAACATGACATCCCACACCTACAAATGTGAAATATATGCACAAAAAACAAACACCTCGAAATGGAGAGGCACAAAGAAACAACAAAACATGAGAAAGGGTTGAAGAACACAACAAAAACCATGATTTTATTCGTCTATAAGGTGCACTAACCATTACATGGATGCTCAGAGGCACAAATTCACTTGTTAGATGTAGGAGAAGGCTTATAGCTCAAATGGATATGGGAAACAAATTTTACATAGTTTCCCCACACCCAAAATGTCTCCCCTCTCAAATGAGAAGTGTTTACAATATATAGATGATGAAAACCAGAGAGAAAGAAGAGAAACTTGAGTCTGATCTTAAATCTCAACCACCAACCATCAATGACCTATAAATTCACCTATAATTTGTCAATTCTGGTTCCCCATGTCTGTTTGGCATGTTGGATAAGGAAATATGGAAAATCTAGATCAAATCTGGTTGGTTAAAGCAATTGAATCCTTCATTAATGGAATGAAAGAAGTTTTCCTTATTTTCACCCATCAAATCCTGTTGAAAATAATATTTTATGCTTCCATGGTATAGAGGATGTCGAGACCTTTTTAAAAATTCTTCTCTTGCTCAAATCTAAGCTTTCAGTTAAAATATATGGCAGTCTGAAGATTTTGCATTAAGACTGTGTGAAAATGGTGAAAATGTAATCTTCGCAAAACGGATCCACGGCCCTGAATATACAAATTGTGATTTTTGCAAAAGGATGCAAAATCAAGAAACCTCCCATACCCTCACAGGCCCAAAATTAATTTTTTCCCAAAAGCCCCCGCAAGTCTGAAACCTTATTGTTTTCCATTTTTTCAACAAACCTCCTCGCGCTCATGGCCCCACACTTGCAAACTGCACTTTTATGAAAGTTGCAAAAAATTCAAAAAAAAAACCCGTAGCCCCGCAACTTTACATTTCCCAAAATTCAACTCCAGGCCCGTCGGCCTACTTTTGGCAAAAATTCTGTCCAAGGCCAGGCTTCCCACTTTGACCTGAAACATGGGTCCCTAACCATGTGGCGAGCTAGAGCATGTCTTGGGTCGCCCCTTTTGAATTTACACTGATGAGACATGTGGCACCATTGTCTAGCTCTTCTATACTTAGTTGATTCAGGCCTACTACCCATTTGACTTCTGTTGGACCCTAGACACATGGAGAGTTGGCTCTCATTCAAGGATTGTCCCTTGGGTCTCACTTCTAAATTTATACTGATGAGGCATGTGGAGGATTCCATTAACTCTCTTATACTTAGTCAATTAAATGGCTGGCTGTGTCCCTTTTTCAAACCTGGGACACATGGAAGGTCCATGCAAATTTGGGAACCTGCTACGGATTTCAACCTTGACGTTGTGTCAAGTTGACGTGTGTCTCCTTTCATCGGTCCTGGATTCTTCAACTGCTGACTCTATCTTCTTTTTTACTCTAACCATGTGTCGATCCCATTCTTATCTGGAGATGTCCACTTGGGATTAACCTTGAAGATGCACCGATTGGATGTGTGGAGGACTCTAGTGACCTTGTTGCACTTAGCCATTTTGGGCCCCGCTCCTCCTCCTTCATTTTTTGGTTGCATCCCTTTTACTTATTAAGGAGCGACTATGTTGGGTTCTAGACACATGGAGAGTTGGTGCTTGTTTGGGGAACTAATTTTCGATGTGCCTTTTGGAACTTTACCAAGCTGACGCATAGCACCTTTTACAACTCTATTGTTTGGCCCCGAGTTGACTTGTATCTAGCTAAATCTGAAAACTTCAAGCCTTTCCCCATTTTCCTTCTGCTGAGCTCTGGACTCCTTCTCCAACCTTCCCCCCTTCATTATCGAGTCCATCTCATTGCCTAAATTTTGGATTTGAAATGTGGGCTCATAGGATAGAACCAACCCTTCTGATTTCTTTCATGTGGGGTCATGTTTGATCACTTTTACTATGGGGCAAATTTGGGATAACAATTTGGCGACTCACGGGGACCTCTTCCTGCTAGATGAAGATACTAGTTTCCTTGTAGCATCCTTTGGGCATGGAGTCATGAATGATAGTCTAATAACAATCTTTAACTCTAAAATATGATCCCTGAGCCACTTATAACACAACTGAAACTGGATTTGGTCTCACCAAATGTCATTTCCAAAGTATTGTGCATGAGCAACAAAAAACCACAACACACACTATGTACAAAACTGAAAATCATACATGCTCCAAGTGGAACATGCAAAGTGTGCAAAATCACTTCTTCTACTAAAAGCAAACCTAAACTAACCTACACTAACTAGGAGCAAAAGGGAACTCAAATGAATCCTGCAACTAGTAGGGAGAAGTAGCTTCCATTTCTCAAAAAGGGAAGCCATGCAAATGATTTGACACTGAATATGGCTACTTGTATGAGTGAAAAACTAACTATAAGCTTATGCTCCACACAAATCATCAAGGTGTCAACTGGGAATAAGAAAAATACCTCTTGTAGTTGCTTTTTATTTGGATTGAAGAGGCATTGTAGCTGATCCTTGGTACTTTGATACTCATCCTCATGCCCTAAAGTGGGCATGACTCGTTTTGGCTTCTCCCTTGGCTCTAATGAATCCAAGTACCTAATTGGGCACAGTTTGGTCCTTTGAATGTGCCCCTTTCTCTGAATTTCAACTCCAAGAATGGATTCTTCATGCTGACCTTCCTGGATGGATGGTGTGAGAGAGATGATGACATCCTCTTGCTCTTTCCCTTCCTTCTCCTGTGAAGAACATGGAAGATTCATATCTTCCATCCTTGGTTCCAGAGGGTTGTTATGAAGTGCAGGCTGTTGTCTTTGAATGCTCTCTATCATGGCAGAAGGCTCATGTTCTTCGAGGGCGGATGATGGAGAATAAATCGATGTGATCTTTGTGGGCTCCTCTCCATCAAATCAATCCTCCAAGTCAGATAGATAATCTACCTCCTTCTTGTCCTACTGCATGTGCTCAACCTCCTCCATGGTGTCCTCCTGATCTAAAACTTTCTCACCATGCTTCCCCTCTTCTTCAAACATGAAGTTTGGAAGTTCAAACTCTTCATCAACACCTAACATCAAAGGGGATGAAGTGGGAGGAATAATTCAAGGTTCTTCTGTAGCCTTCTCTGCACTTGGAGCCTCTAAAACTACCTGGTCCTCATCCATAGCCGGAATACACTCCTCTTCTTTTGGATTTGGAGTAGATTCTTATTCTTCCATTTGTTCTGTAACTGAAGCTTCCAACACTTGTGGCTTGACCCCAGCCTCCTCCATAGGCTTAACCAACAAAGGGTTCTTTGTAAATCCAAATATGACCGCCTAACTCATCATATTTTTCTATCATCTCTTCTATGTTGGGTTCCTTTTTTCTTTTTTGTTCTCCTTGACTGGATTCTTGAGTCTCTTCCCAACATGGACTTGGGAAATCATGAGGAGTGGTAGGTTGGGATTCAACCAGTTTTGTTATTTTTTGTGGTCGGGAGGGATGTGGAATCTCCTGTTTGTTTTGAGCGAAATGACTACTTGGAAGGGAAAAGGGAAGAATAATTGAGATGAGATGGAAGATCGGAAGATGGAGAAGGGGAAAACAACATTTGGGGCAGAAAGTGAGGGGTTTGACTCAACTGATCATGCTAAAATGATAAATTTTGGGATGGAGAAAAGGGAACATAAGGAGCTGGTAATTGACTTACCCATTAACAAGGTTGTCTCACACTTTTCTAATATGCCTCAATATATTCAATCCACTGTTCAATGTGAGGCAGCATTTCAATCTATGTGCATGTATTTTTGATTAAGCTAAGTTAGATAAATAAGAACTACCACCTAAATAGTTCTATAACCTAGCTAAGACAAAGCCTAAGCACCATCAAGATAAAGAGCTAAACAAGATCTATACTAAACATCATAACTTTGAAACATAAGATCAAAACTAGCATGCTATTCAAAATAAAAGTAAATACTCTCCTAGATTACCAACAAAAATGAATGGACCTATGTAGCTCCAATGGCAATCAAAAATTTCTTGTTTGATCCTTAAAGAATGCAAGAATAGGAGGCTTAGCTCTTCAAATGGTGAAATCTCAAGAAAACAAAGGAAATATTTTAGTCTATTTTGCTATATGCTTTGCTTTTGTCTTCTCAAGAAGTTTAGGTGTAGGTATAAAGGTAGAAGGAGGGATCCTTATATAGCCCAATGAATAAAGGAAACACTTCATCCCTTTGTATGTGGGATAAAGGTAAAACAAGATTAGGAATGGATAAGGCTGCTTTATAAAAGGCAACCTTACTTTAGAAGGGTTTAATTTATACTTAGCAAGTCATGGGAGTTGGGGGCTGTTTTAATTAATCAAAGGTGATTAATTAATAGGTAGATGTAAGCTTATAGAAGCTAATTAGAGGAATATTAGTATGATTTAGGCTATTAGAAGGGGATTAATCAATTAAATATTGATTTATTGGTTAAATGGAAGGGAAAGCTAATTAATTAATAATAATTAATTAGTCTAGATAGAAGGGGTGATTAATTAACAAAGGTCGTTAATTAGGGAATTTCGTTGGATAGGCGACTTAATTAATTAGCATAGTGTAATTAATTAATGACGATAAGAGAGAAGATGAGCTTCTTTTGACGATATGTTGCCAATTTGCAAGAAGGGAGATAATTAGCGCAATTTAAGTATTTAAATTGCTCAGGCGTAATTATGGGTGTCTACATTTTCCCATCTTTGGGGTGGCGTAAGTGACGCCACTTCAAAGATAGTAGACAATGAAATTTTGAAGGGATAGAAGAAAAATTAGTAGGAGGGAGAGATGCCCCCTCGAGTGTCGATGGGGTGATGAAGGAAGATGATCGACGATCGAAAAAGGTGAGAAATAGATAGAAGAATGGGAAGGGGCAGGATGCCCAAGGTAAGACAAAAGATTAGGGGTGAGAGGAAAGTGATGTAGAAGAAATATGGAGGAGTGGAGAGAAGAGCTTAGCCTCTAGCCACTGTTGATTGGAACAATTTCAATGTCATCATATTTCCATAAGAGCTATGTCATCGGTCCTTATGAAAAATATAAGCATATGAAAAAGGTAGAATGACATGAAAATCCATACTACGAACAATTTTCCATTGCTGAAAATACTAATTCCATGCAACATACAACAATGCAATGCAATACGAGAAGGAAACAAGCTCATTTAACAGGGAAAACAAGTACGAACACACATATCCAACCCAACAACGGTCAAGACAGTTGTACAAATGTTTTGTTATCAAGCTGAAGAGATCCACATGTTTGTGATTGATGACAAGGGTTAAAAATGATGCCCCAAGCAAGGATACATGCAAGGGGAAATGATAATGGACACTTGGGTCCAAGTAGAAAGTGTTGTGCACAATGAAACAACACCAATGGCAACAAACATGCCCCAGAGTACAGATGAAGCAAGCAGCTAGCTTTGTGAATGGTTGTGAATCTGGTGATCCACGAGTCGTATTAATCAGGGAAGATGTGAAACAAACTAGTAGGATATGGAGAAAATACCATGCGCAAGACACAAGTTTCAGCCGTAATAAGCAAGTTACCATTTTTGTAGGTTTTTTTTACTTTTTAGGATTTTGTGAAAAAAATTGCCCTATTTTTTTTTGACGTGATATATATATATATATATATATATTATATATATTTTTACATTGTTTTTGTTTATTTTCCAAAATGCGGTGGACAGTAGAAGAAAATAGAAGAAATAGAATGAAGGGCCTAGGCACAACAGAAAGTGCCCTAGGTGGAAGAAAGAAGAAACAAGTGACAAATAATGTCCTTGTGCCATGGAAAAATTAATAAAATAATTATTTTTGAAAAATAATTATTTGCGAGAGTGTGAATAAGAAGAAAAATCACCTAGGACCAATAAAATTGCCCTAGGGGGAAGAAAGGGGTATTGGACAACAAAAAATTCCCCAATATGGTGAAAAATAATTATTTAATAAAAATAATTATTCAATGGTGAATAGAGGAGAAAACGGCGGTCGAAACGAGCCTCCAGGCCTTCATGGCGGTGAAAAACAAGTTGATATACCCCACCTGGGGGGGTAAATCACCGCGACCAATTCATTTTACCGACCACTATTGAGATTTTACCGTGAGGCTCTGACAGCGACAAGGACGATGGTGATCACATGGGATCGACTGAGGCAAGCAGACGCAGTCTGAGGGTACCAGCGGCATGCCAACGATGGCACTTTTGTGAGTATTCAAACCTTGCTTGTCAAATTTTGTCATTAATGCCCTAAAATTAGTAATTAGGGTTAGGGAGTCACGTCGGTGCGCATGCATGCAGGTGCAGGTGTCAAGTCGGGGGCGCAAGCATCTCTTTGGGGGCGTAGGCATCTCTTTACATACATGCGCATGCATCCACACACCCACGCGCACACACACACATGCCACTCACATGTGTGTGCACACACGCACTAGAAAGGGAGTGCACACACCAAAGGGGGAGCGCACACAAAAAGGGGGGATGCACGCACACAAGCGTAGGGACACGAAGGATGGCGGAAGCACTGAAAGAGTGGCACACATGCCCAAAAGGGCGCACAGGTGCACAATGATGGCGCACATGCACCCAAAGACCATTGTGTGCACATGCACGTGCCAAAAGGGAGGCACACCCAAAAGGGCTCGCAAGCATCCTAGGCCTGGAAGGATAGATAGAAAAATGCCAAAAAGATGACACTTAGAAGAAAATTTAGGATTTTTGGGTTAACCCTAAAATGATAGATAGATTTTTAGAAGAAATGTTAGTGACTGATGAGTGGATTGATATTTTGCAGAGATGATTACCAGTGTTGCAGATGCGGGAGCATCACTCCCACATTGCTGAGTTAGAGGGGAGCATGCTGTTGGCGAGACTGGCATGGGATATGTCCATACTTCTCGAGGTGGTGGGCTAGGCCCCATGTCTCGGATGCCATCCATCATTTTGGACCATGGTTTACTTGACTGCACTAGCCGAGTGATGGCATAGTGAGAGCCAGTGTTTCAGACTTCCTACTGGGGAGATGACTGTGACCCTAGAGGATGTATGGTGGATTCTCTGCGTGCCGATCATGGGTACTTTGATTGAGTACAACTCTGATATAGGGCAGATTAGAGCAGCTTGCAGTGACCTTTTTGACATAGATGACATACCACATGACGGTATGACCATTGCTTTGCATGAGTGTATTTCTGACCCGACACTGCATCGGGGGCCCCTATACATTATGTCACTTATCAATGGGTTTTTGTTCATTGATAAGATGGGGACATCTTTCTAAGAGGGTTACTACCATTAGTACATGGCATTTTCAAGTGGTGAGCGTTATTGTTGGGGGCAGTGCATACTGGCACACTTGTACTGGGATTTACATTTAATCACTTACCATGGTCAGAAGACCATGGGGCCAGCCTCATTGCTACAGATTTGGTCATGGGACCACATTGTTATCAGGATGCCCATGTGGGCACTTTACACATTTGAGACCCAAAGGAGCCATCATACATGGCATGGGTATCAGTAGGTGGTGATGTATGAGGCCACCTAGGCAGCCTATATAGATACCGTGAGATTTCGATGAGATTCCAGAGATAGACATTCATATGGAGACCTTACAGGCACATATACAGTGGCTAGAGGATGCCATAGAGCTCAGTGTGTGCTTAGTAGAGCACTTTATCCTTGGCAGTCGTAGCTACATCATAGAGCTGTACATAGTTGACAGGTGCCAGTGACAACTTGGTATAGTACAGGGGGTTATGTAGCCTGACATATGGTATGCCCACTGAGACTCTGAGAGGCATACTATGGGGCCTCGCATATCGGTGGCCCGAGCCAGGGTGAGTTTCTCACAGGTGGTCCCATAGGCATGGGACCAGCATGATAGGTCAGGGATCCGGGTACTACCACAGATTATTGACTTGGTATGCCACTATCTTACCCAACATGTCTTACTATCCCAGAGGAGGCCTGGGTAGCAGGTGTTCGACCACCTAGAGAGATTTGATCATGGTGTTGAGTGAGAGAGAGGGTGTAGCAGGTCATGACCCAGAGGATCCATTTGATGGGATACCACATGATGAGAAGGGTGCCCACACAGGTACAGGGACTGAGGCCACAGGGTCCAGGACAGGTACCAACATAGATTCCTAGAGCCTAGATTCCTAGAGTAGGGCCAGTCATCTAGAGTGCACACAGGGACCAGTCCCGGTGGCACATCCAGTGGCACAGATATCCACCTTACAGCAGTAGTTACAGTAGGCTCTAGCTGAGAGAGATCAGGCTAGAGCAGAGAGAGATGAGGGTTGAGCCTAGAGTGTGACAGTGACAGCCGAGTGAGATTAGGCTCGGGCTCAGATCGTGACTTTATTAGCAGAGTGAGATCAGGCTCTAGGCCCAGGCTAGCCCAGGGAGGTGACAGTGTTGTGCACTTCTAGCAGTTTCGACAGATGGCCTCCCAGATGGCCCAGGTGACAGGTTTATACCAGTAAACATAGGCCCAGTTGCAGCCTGTGATATTAGAGTGAGATAGGCTCAGGGCAGAGCATGTAGTGGGCCAGGCCAAGCTTTCCCGAGCCTCAGTAGAGATAGCATCCTACCAACACACAGAGGGTACAGCGGTGACTGCCTGGACTCATAGAGATTTGGCCACAGTAGAGGGCAGGGCCTCCTATTATAGGTCTTTATATTTTGAGGTGGTTCTGGTTGAGTGGCGAGCACCTTGTTATAGTCAGCAGTTGAGCAGGGGCACCAGATCTGAGAGGCCTTAGGCCTCAGTGGAGCATCCATGACCAGGGAGCCACCAGTGATGCTCATGTCATGCTGTCACCACGAGACATGCCGATGACTCCTTCAGAGGGCTCGAGTCAACCCTGATGTTTTGTATTCCACATATTTTGCCTCTTGATGAAGGATAAGTGGATTTTGCTCTACACATATCATTTTGTATTTGTACAACAATTTTGACACATTGCCTCTGATGAAGGATTTTATATTTTTGATAGATGTACCTTTATTACACGCCTCAGATGAAGGCATTTTTGATGTATATCAATTTTGATATATGCCTCTGATGTATATATCAGTTTATTAGTACGCCTCAAATATGAAGGCATTTTTGATGTACTGCCATGATGTATATCCATTTTTGATACAGATATACCACACATGTATTATATGGACATTTTTTACATGACATATGTGTATATGAGATGGACATTTGTTTATTATTTCTCATGGATAGATAGCTGTGTTTATGATGTTAGATGATTTGATTTGACATGTATATGTATCAATGATCTTGTTGATGTATCACATGTGTTTTTATTTCTAGATGATTGATCTTGTAGAATATATCAAATGTGTTTTCTTATGTGATGTGCCATACTTAGTGGATGGGATGATATGATGATAAGGGTGCGGGGGGATAGATTTTGATATTTGTGATCCCTCTTGCCCCCATTTGATGATATGATATGTGATGATTAGCTTAGCATTCATGTATGATGTATACTTAGCTTTTTCTTGATATATGATGTATAGATGATGTTAGATGTGATGATAATGATGGTAATGTGATGATGTGATAACAAAACACATGCAACAAGCAAACACAATCAAATGCTAACAAAGAACACAATGAATTAACATAATAATGCACCATGATTCACTAGCATGTAAAAACATACCTCAATATGCACAAGCAAGAATAAATCTAATCTAAGCAAGAAAAGATGAATCCTAACAAAGTATGCCCAAGAAAAACAAACACAAAGAGCATAAACATGAAGCAACTATACAAGCAAACAAGCAAAGCAAGAAACAAGACAATGCAAGTAAACGTAAGTAAATGTTTTTGTAAATATTTGTTTTCATGCAACAATTTTCTATTGTTTTTTGTGGTGATTTATGTGAAACAATTTTCTATTGTTTTTGGGTTTGGTGAAACAATTTTCTATTGTTTTTGGATTTGGTGAAACAATTTTCTGTTGAAACAATTTTCTATTGTTTTTGGTTTTTGAAACAATTTTCTATTGTTTTTGTGTTGTTTTCTAACAGTTTTCCAGAGTTATGCATAGGTAACCAAGAAAGCGTGGATGCCCCCAGCGTTAGATGGGGAATATACAAGGGCAGAGGCCACGCACTTATGAACAAGAAGGTGAAGTTGTTGAATTGCCCCCAGTGTAAGATGGGGAATAGTGAAAAGACCATGCCCCTCACAGATGAATAAAAGAAGACAAATCCGGATCAAGGCTTGACAAGATTGGGCTCACAAGGAATATCGAAGGACAGAACTAGGGCTAGGCCAAGTAAAAGTACCCTCCAGATGTAAGATGCTTGTGAACAACAAATCCTCCCAAGGTGCCGGAAGCCAGTTTTCACCCAAGGACCTATCCAAAGTGCCACAATTGTGTGGTTTTCACTTGTGGATGACCTGTTTTCTCTTTTTCGTTTTCTCTTTTTCTTTTTTTTGTATTTTATATATATTTTTGATCATTTTACCATGTTTTTTATTTTTTTGCTTTTCTAATTTTGTGCAATGCTTAAGCATAGAACCACTTAAGGTGCATGGCATTCATGGGCTCACGTAGCTCATCACCATTGGGGTGAGAAAGTTTGTATGCCCCTGTTTCCATACTTGGCTACTATAACATAGGGTCCTAACCAATGTGGTTCAAAATTTCCTTTCTTTTCTCGTTCTCGCTCTTGTGTTGAATTGATTCTCCTTCATGACTAAATCACCAACCTCAAACTAATGAGGTATGATTCTTTTGTTGTAGTTTCTGGAGACTCTATTCTGATACACTTTGAGGTGATTAAGAGGCGCGGATGTGCTTCTCATCTAGGAGCTCTAATTCAGCTAGTCTAGCCACCCAATAATCTCATCTTTATCCAAATAATCCCTAAGAGAGATTCTTAGGAAGAAAGTTGAATTTATAGTGGGATGATAGATTCCATCCCAAATACTAGAGAATATGGTGTCATTGCACCCATAGGAGTGCAAAATGAAGGTTTTGTAAGCCCAAAGAGTTGGGTGGATTTGAAAGTGCTAATTACGACCTGTTTTACTGACCATCTTTTCCATTATTCTCACCAAAGTCTTGTTTGTGGCTTCAGCCTATCCATTACCTCAGGGGTAATATGGTGTAGACCATTTTAACCTGATTTGGAATTATGACAGATACCCTTTACCATTTTATTCTTGAATGACTTTCCATTATCTGTAACAATGGCTACAGGAATGCCATATCGACAAATGATATGATTCATGATAAATTTAGAAATCTGAGCTCCTGTTACATAGGTTAAGGGGACAGCTTCCACCCACTTTGTAAAGTATTCAGTAGCCATGATGATGTGGGTATGACCATCAGATGAGGTAGGGGTAAGCTTCCCTATCAAGTCAAGTCCCCATTTAGAAAATGGCCATGGGGTAGTGATAGGTTGCAATGGTTGTGATGGAGCATGGATGAAGTTTCCATACTTCTATAAAAGTACACACTTCCTGACATAATTGCAACAATCAGTTTCCATGGTAGGCCAATAGTAGCCTACTCTTAACAATTTCTTGGCCAAAACCATTCCATTAGTATGTGCTCCACACACCCCTTCATGTACTTCTTTGATTTCTTGGATCGACTCCATCATATCGAGACAACGTAATAGATTCCCATCGTAGCCACGATGATAAAGTGTACCTCCTAAAAGGGTGTAATGGGCTATTTGGTGAATCAGGATTTGTTTCTCGGAATGGGAGATATCGAGAGGGAACATGTTGTCCTTGAGATAGGTAAAGATGGGCTCATACCATGGGGAATTGGTATCAATAACATCACAAGCCAGATAAGACTCTGGCATGTCATACAGGTTGGCTACCACAAGAATGACATGTCATTATTCCCTGAAGGAATATGAAGCATAGAACCCACTATTCACCATAGCATCTGCCGATCTATTCTTTGCTCTATGGAATTTGTTCAAATGTAATGCACACAAAGTACTCCTTTCAGAGTTTCTACCATCTTTTTGTAAGGTATGAGCTTTTCATCCTTAACCTTGTATTCATCATTAACTTGCTTGATAATTAACAGAGAATCACCCACAACCTTGACATGATGAATGTTCCACTTGATAGTGAGCTTCATCCATACGATAAGTGCCTCATACTCTGTGATATTATTTGTGCGAGAAAAACCCAGGTGAAAATCCTGTGGTATAAGGTCACCATAAGGAGTAATGAGGACCACCCCTGCACCTGAACCATGAAAAGTAAAGGACCCATCAAAGTGTATCTTTTGTACAACAGATTCTTCAATGTATAGTAATGAGGCATCTGGAAGATCCAGATTCAAAAGTTTAGTGCCTTGTAAATGTGCTTCTGCTAATTAGTCAATGAGTACTTGTCCCTTAACTGAATTCTGATGTATAAATTCTATATCAAACTCACTTAGTAGAATGATCCAATTAGCCATTCTACCTGTGAGGGTAGGTTTAGACAACAAGTACTTGAGTGGGTCAAATTTGGATATCAGCTTGGTTTTGGTATTCAATAGATAATGGTGAAGTTTTTGAAAATTAAAAACAAAAGCGTAGCAATCCTTTTCAATTTGGGGATAGTTGAGCTCATAAGCGATGAGAGTATGACTGAGGTAGTACCCCTGCTTTTTCTTTGTGACCAAGGTCATATTGGGTGAGCAGCACACCAATAGCAAATTGCGTAGCAGAGATATAAAGCAAGAGTACCTCCCCCAAAGTTAGAGGCATGAGGATAGGTGGATTGGCCAAGTATTGTTTAAGAAAAGTTAAGGCCTATTATAGAAACTAAAGTTCAAGATCACATAGTGTCCACATCATCATACATCAGCATCACGAAATAGAAAAAAGAAAAGATTTTTGATTTTTGTTCTCCATTGCATACATTCTGAAAATCATATAAATTTTAGAATTTTTTTTAACAAACATCTAATATACATGTGCAAATGAATCACAAAACTCTAGGTACAAATAAATCTAGATCCAAAAAGAGATGTATATATATATATATATCAATATATATATATATATATAATTAGGTTTTATGTACAATGCCATCATGCACTAGGCATGGTCAAAATGCTCAATGAGCCAAGAAAATAAAGAATGGTCATATAAAAAATCTAGCAAGAGTCACTACAAAAAGAGCCAAGTGGCCTCTCAATCCCTATGGGATCCCTTAGAAGGCACACAATCACAAGTCTAGGACTTTGGCTACGCTAGCATGTCTCCTAAGTGCACTGAGGGCTCGTGATCCTGAATAGTAGCTGTAGCCTCGCTATGAGAGTGGCTTCTCAATCTCAAGCACTCTACAGTCCCTATACCTAGCTACCTCGGTATGGAGGGAAGTCACCATCTTGGCCACATGCTAGATGGGGGCAAAAACATCGGTATGCCTATCGGCTATTAAAGGCTCCCCTACATCCTCGGATAGCTTGGCACGAGTCTTCTCCATGGGAATCATTAGGGTATCAGTACATACCCAATGAATCATGTCTCGCCACTCATCAGTAGTCTCTATAAGCAAAGAAGAAAAACAAATTAGAAAATGATCAAAAGGTAAAACCAAGGATTAAAAAAAAGAGGTAGAACCTAAGGCAATTTTAGCTAAAATAAATATTAAAAGAAGAATGGAAAACTAACTTAGATCTCTGGGCCTCTAAGAAGGATCTCTAGGATCATATGCGTCATGCCTACCATGGATACCACTGTTAACTGATGTCCTCCTCCTTTGTGTCTGGGAAAACATGGCGTCATGTCACAGACTCATTCTCTTGTACCTAATTCCTGAGAAAGTAACTCCTCTGAGAGTAGAGTCACCCTCTCCACACTTTTCTCTACCCTCTCAGTATGTAAAATCTCCTGAGTGTCATGCCACTCGGGATCACTATTCTCTCCCCTGCCTGACTCACTGACCTCCATATCCTCGGTCTCCTCCTCCCTGATCTCTCCCCTTGTGAACTCCTCAGACTTGGAGTCTATATCAATGGGGTCATCACTGCTATGGGTAGGATCAGCGGAAATCTGAAATAAAGGTTCCTGAGGAGCACCGACTCTCACTCTGGTGTGTACCACCCTCCTGGATGCAATAGGGATGCTCAGAGTAACAACTAGTCCAAGCCCAGCCTTTAGGACCTCCGCAGCCTCCCGAACTAATCTGAACACTGATACCACTAGGGGAAGCATATCAATGTAAGCAAGACCGAACTATTGAGGCACTCAATCAAAGGGGTGTGTCTCTACCTTCCCCATCCTATCCATGAAGCTACCCTGTAGTAGAGAAGGAAATCAAAGTGAAGGTCTCCTCACCCCATAACCCTAACATGGCCTGATAAGGCATGGCCTCCATATCATCAGTAGTCAGGGAAGTAACTGGCTGGTCAGGTGCTCTAAGCACCATCATCTCTGTCCATCTATCTACCCTCACAGCTCCAGGATATGTCACCTCTATACCTCTCCCATAAGGGATGATGCACTCATACACCCAGCTCATAACAAAGGTCGGATGGCTCAAAGTGACTATCCCTTTAATCGAACCACCCTGTATAAGTTGTAATAGGTGGTCCTAAGTGCCTCCCCAAGCATAAATCCAACCATGTGCCTCAATTTGTGTGATGATGGGGAACTAGTAAGATCATAGAGTAAGGTGTCCCCTACCTTGTCCCTGATCAATCTTGAAGCAAGGATTCCCATAATGGCCTGATGGATCAGAGGGATGGGCAAGCCAGGAATAGAACGAACCTTCACCCCCTTCTTTGAACTAGTGGAGACAATTGCATCTCCCATATAGGTGGCCCATTAAGTCACCTGAACTATGGATACGATTGTATCAAATGAAAGTATCCTTCTAATAATCAGGACTTCCAAAATGCGGTAGACATCCTCTAGGGTGATGGTCCACTTGCCCCTAAAATGCTTGGAAATCAGAAGGTGTTCCAATCTACATCCCAGTAAGAGAATAAGTCACATAGTATGTGACTAGCAGCTGCAAAGTGGGGAACCCGTTTGTTCCTCAGTATACCTGCCCTCTTAAGTGTATCCTACTCATCCTAAGAGAGTACATCTAGCACTGCTGGAAGCCAATCACTCTCTCTCTCTCTCTCGGCTCCATCTGTTGTACTCTTCCTTCTTCTATAAAATACACAAAAACACACAAAAAGGAGCAAGTTAGTATCAAGGTTGCAATAAATAAAATCATTAAAGGCAAATGAGAATACTAAAAGTGTAAAAATATACTCAAATCAATTTTCTTTTAACATTCTGAAGAGGACCACCACCCTTGATCAGGGTGGCAGTTTCCACAACTTCCGCCTTAAAAGGCTGGTAGTTACATGCTCAGGGCGGCAGTCCTGTCCCACATTTAAAAACGGGTCATGTTCCCTAAAATGCTCAAAAATGCAAAATTCGACCATTTTAGATAAAATAAAATCCTACCCATTTATTTATAGTTCCTAAGGACAGGTTTATGTGACTGACGATGGGTCTAAAAATGACCTACCATTTTCAAAGTTTTAACATTTTAGTGCAATGGTAAAAACAAAAAGAACTAACCTTTAGTTTTCCTTGTTGATTTCAATGGCCATACGACATCCAGGCATGTATTTCTGCTCTCTAATGGAGCATGATACATCCCTTCGAATATTCTAAAAATACTGGTCGTCCATCACCGTAGGGCTCCTAAGCTCAAAAACTCAAATCATCACTCCCTCATGAATTGGCTTTAATGGCCGATCCTGACCTTTATTAGTCCCATCTGGATGAATGAATGTATCCTCGGTATTTTTGGAGCCTACCAACGAGGTCAACCGTGCTCATTCACTTTCCCCCAAATTCGAATATCCTCACTTGGTCATACTAATTTGGACTTTTATAGTTGTGCACTCCTTCCTTTCCCACTTCTCTCTCCTCTGAGTCTTCTTTCCATTCTTACAACTAGACTTAAATCTTGGATGGTGAGATATTTATTGTTCTTACACGAACACATGCCCCAATGATGATACAGGTCTCCTCGCAAGGTGTTCGGAATCCAGAAAATCTCTCCAAGTGTACGTTAACATCCCACATGCCCCGCTTAGCCTCCGCATGCTTTGTTTTTCTCTTTTCCCCTCTTTTCCTTTGCATTTTTGTCTTCAGTGACGAAACCGCCGCCCTGCCTGGGCGGCGGTCTCGTGACCGCCGCCCAGGTAGGGCGGCGGTCCTGTAACCGCCCCCCTGCTCAGGGTGGCGGTCCTTCACGCATTTTCCAGCACATTCTTTTGATCGTGACTCGCGTAAATTTTCAACTTTTACCAGCTTTTTCCACCGCCTTTGGCTTGTATTTATGATTTTGGTTCCCTGGAATAGTGTTTCTCCATTGTTTATGGTAAAAGAGTTCCTAGTTGGAGTTACCTTTGGGTGAATGGAAATTCTATAAATAGCTGGTTTGATTACAAGCAAATGGCCCCTCAAAATTGCCCTTCATCTTCTCATTTCAATAATTTAGTCTTTCAGTTCTTGTTCAGGAATTCAATACTTTTCATTTGTTGCATGCATAGTTAGTCTTATTTTGCTGTTTAGAAGCCACATGATCTTCTTGTTCTAGTGTTATTACTGTTTCATACAATCAATTGAGGTAGGATAGTTTCATTTTCAGTCTGAAGCCATTAGAGTTGCAGGTTTTGTTCGTCAAGAAGGATAGTTTCAGGTTCTGGATGTTTTGTGTTGTATGACTCGCAATAAATCCCACTAGGAATTGCATAAGCCAAGCTCTGTTCTCTTGCGCTATCCCTCTCCTACTCACATTGTATTCAGTCTACATCCAAAGCTGCCATTGTTCCAATACCTACTTCTGTTGATGCTAGCATTACACACTTTTCTGGATTCACGTGAGCATGAAGGAACGAGGAGACCACACTGAGGGGACAAAGCCACACACAATCAGATTCACCACTGTTCTGCAAAATCCAGGTTCAAGCTTTCAAAGTTCTAGTTAAAATATACCAAATAGAGTAGTGAATCATTTCATTTCAGTTAATTCATTTTCGATATTGCCGGGGAAGCTGTGGGGATTGATAGTTTCTGAGAAACTATGATTCATTCCTCACTTCTGAGGTAGGATCGAAAATCTTTCAATTAAATTAGATTAGATTTATTTAGTTATTTAGAATAGATTCACAACTGCACAGACAAGTAGCTATACTCGGCTACCTTGTTTGTTTTTAATTTGTTATTAGGTTAGTTGTCATTTTCTAGATATATTAAATAGTTGTTATCTTAATTCTGTTAAATATTCTGTCAAAAATACAAAAATAGAGAATTTATATATGTTGTGGATATACTTTGCATAATTAGTTTACTTTGCTTTAGTTAGATTTATATTGTTTCTTTTGTATGACAATCACGGGACCTAGGGAGCCCAGAGAATGCGTATTCGAGCCAATTGTGCCCCAACCCAATCTTGTTGCAGCAATAATGGACATAGACCAAAATCTCAGAATTCAGGTCTTCCAAACAACAACAGACCTACAAGAAATCAGCTCACAGTTAAGAGGATTAAACATAGAAGACGACAAGCACATACGTTTTGGTCAAACCAGCCAAACTACAGATTGCCCTAATAGATATCCGCATGACTGTAGAAGGGCTTGAAAGAGAGAAAACATTCGGTTGTGATCCTTTGGTCCCACAGCCAGATGCAAGAGACATCCTCATTGACATAGACACTAGCTTAAGAATTCAAGTTGCCAGAACACCTGTAAGGTACTCTGAGAAGATTGCACAACTTTTAGTTCTAAACATAGAGGCCGAAAAGGCATACGACTACTGGATATTAGGGATTAGGGATTGATTCTGCACATGACCATAGGAGGTCCACAACAACCACGAACTTACGGTTGTGATCCACAGGTCCCACAACCCAACAAGCCCACAGGTCAATCAGACGTTGATGCTAGTTTATGCACACTAGTATTTAGATCCTCTCCACTTCCACCAATCATTATCACACAACTATCCTCACTAGACATAGCAGCTAATCAAGCTAAGGATTTCTGGACTAGACCAGAGAATCACCCATAGAATCCACTATATATCCATCATCCATTTTCATGACCCTGTCGGGAGATATATACGAAGCACCCACAGGTTATTTTCCACGTATTCCACAACCTATAGATCGGATCACGCCAGAGCTCGATATTGATTGGAGCCTTCAAGCAGTCATCCTCACCAAATGATCTATCACACCAGTTCAGGTTAGGAGGGCCTTCTTTTCCTTAGATTCACAGATTCCATTAGTGTGCGTCGAAGACATAAGATTTCCTAACTAGTTTGTCTGCACCCCACGTATATTCCATCCCCACCGGCTGTCTCGGCATGACCTCGGGAGGTCGGGTGCGAGGAAGAGTTACTTGTAGATTCCCATGCTCGCTTGTCACTTTTCCATCGTACAAAATTGGTGAACCCAACATGAACTTCCTACCTTTAGCCTGGTTCACCAACAAAATTGGTGAAATTTCTACTTGTTCAATACTTTTCATCTTTTCCACCTCATTAGCCTTCACATCAGCTTTTTGGTGAACCTTCGTGAAACAAACTAGTTTTCCTTTCACATCTTCTTTTATTTTTATCCACCTTCGCTCTTTCCCATTATTCTGTGGGTATTCATATACCCCCCGAATATGTCAGGATTCGATGCATATGGCAGACCTCTCCTAGGTCTTGAAGCATACTACGATCAACTGAATAGACAACCATCACCCTCGCTCTCAGCATGGGGTGACAACTATTCAACTAACCAGTTTTCAACACAAACTCCACCTCAAAGGACTAGATATAGTTCTTCTTTCCAAATAGAGGAGTTGGATCAGCTCACTCAAACGCAACAACCAGAGCCTTCAGGCTCGAACAACATGACACTCACTGGAGAATCTGGTTCATCTCCTCAGGTGTTGCTTAGACCACAAATCAGTAGACAATCAGATCCATATCTATTTTTAGATGATGAACATTTAGCACGTTATGCTAGGAGTGAACAACGCTCTCAAAGTATGTACCCACCTATAGGAGGTTTACAAACACAACCCGAGGTCTCTTTTCAAGAAAACACCTCCATTCCTCCACCTATAGGAAATGCCCTCGGTGAAACTTGGCAGGGTAATGATCAATTCATAGCAGGGTACCATATGCCTATACAACCTCAAAATATACAAACAAACACCACTAAGGAAAAATACCGTGTGACTTCACCAAATGACGAGTCATCTCAGCCTTTAGTAGAAAAAGTTAGAGGGTTGGAACTTGCTCAAGCAAGTCAAAATTCTCAATTCATGCAAGGCAGGAAATTCCAATCCTCCACATCATCTTGGCCAAATAGACCTCCTCACAGGAACAAGCACATTGGGCATGCCTCCTCAGTATTCACAACAAACACCAACTAGAATCACGTTTTCTAACGCCACTCCAGTGGAAAATATGATACCTCCCAACCTAGTACAAAATAATCCATTCCTAAGCAATGCTCCTCCATACTTAAACATGTATTCCAAATCACCACAGGGAGATATGTTCTCCTCTCCCAAAATATTCAATCAACCACAGGGATTTCCTTATGTCCCTGCAAATGCATATGCTACGCCATATCAACAACCCATTCCACCTCCACCCCCTCAGCAAGTGCCATTAATGGTCAAAACCTATGCGATAGGAACTCATTCAGAATATTTGAAAGAACCCTTAGACTTCACTATACGAAGCATCATGCTTCCAAGACCTCTTCCCGATTTACCCAAGTACAAAGGGGAGGGAGACCCGAATGCACATATTAAGGCCTATGCCACAGCCATTCGAGAACTGCTCCCTTGGGATGGAGTTGTTGCTAAAATATTCCCCAAAACTTTAGAGGGCATTGCCCTCGATTGGTATTATAGAATACCTGAAGCCTCAATACATTCATTTAAACAACTCGTTTCAGAGTTCATCAAGGCATTTCGACATGAACAAATTGTTGAGAACAGGAATCAGGGAATTCTTGCATATTAAACAAGAACACAATGAATCTGTTGCTCATTTCATCCAAAGATGGCGTACAGTCCTCTATTCTTCAGCAAGTGCTCCAAACATGGATCAGATGGAACTATGTGATTTATTCCTTCATTCTCTCAGCAGAGAGATAAAGGAAGAAGTCCAGAAGTTCCCACTAAGAACTTATGATGAAGTGCTTGAGAGCGCCCTCCGAATAGATCAAGCTGGAATAGATAGCGGTCGTAAGACGCATGGAACAAATGGGAGGTTAATCATCCCCAACCAAAATACTACGACTTATCCTACTACCACAAATGCCAATCAAGGACCTAAAATCCTTAACAAAAACCGTGGTGTGACAACAGATGGAGTAACTGACCAAGCTAAAAAGGAAAATGTTGTAAATGCTCCACCACCGGTTAACAATCAACGAAACAACAATTTTACCCCAACAATCAACGCAGTGGATTTTAATCATCCACAACAACAACAACAACAACGGCAGATCCAGACACAGGGTCCAAGTCAAAACTCAACTGGATATCAAAACCAAAGGCAACAAACGCAAAACTTTAATCCTAATAGTCAACAGTTTAATCAGAGTTTTGGACCACAACACGTACCAAACCAACAACCTAGGAATTATAATCCCAACTCGTATTGTGGTTTCCACAAAATTCGAGGCCATGACACTAGGACTTGCCATGATTACAATAAATTCATGCAACGTTTGCCAGAGGAACAAAGACAACTTTTCATAGATATCTTCTTAGCTGATCCTGCATCACCTGTGCCAAATACTTTCACAGGGAGCAGTCTCCCCTCAAAATGCACCCCTCAAGATCTTCAATGATCCACTCCCAAATCACAATAACAACAAATTAAATCCAAATGGGATGAACAAGGGTGTAATGACAGGAAACAATGATCATGAAGTCTCGACTTCACTAAATCCACCTGTCGCACCACAAATAGGAAATCAGCCACGAACCAAGATAGTCAGTTTAGTGGAGTTAGACACTGAGCTACACGTGGAAGCCATAACAAGGACACGAGAGTATTCCTCTCAGCCAAATCCAAGTTACCCACTAGAGCCAGATAACATTCAACAAACATTAGTAAAACCCATAGGTGCCTATGATTTAATTAATGACCTAACAAAGACCTTCTCTCACATCTCCTTTTTGGACTTGTTGAAGAACTCTCCTGCCCATAGGGCTGCTCTTTTAGAAGCATTAGGTTTAGGTCATTTAATTAACATCACTCCACCTCCCGAAACACAGGTAAACCATATAGACTTTGATATCCACCCTCCGGGGCAGCCGGATAGGGATACCGAGTTTATATTTGACATAAACAAAATGCCAACAGACGCTGAGATTGCACGTAGAGGTGATCCAGCCTTACATTTACAAGTGTGGGTTTATAACAATTACGTTAAACATGCAATGGTTGACGATGGGGCAGCAGTTAACATAGTCCCCTTCTCTTTCCTTCAAAAACTAGGGTATGGAGAAACAAATTGTTCCACGACTCGAATACACTAAGAGGCTATGATAGCCTTAAAGCCACTTCGATTGGGACTATAATACTACCAGTCACCTTAGGACCCAAAACAATCCTCACTGAGTTTTATATTATAGATCGGGAAACCAACTATAATATGATCCTCGGCCGACCATGGATACACCGTATGAAGGCAATCCCTTCTACGTTATTTCAGGAAATAAGATTCTTGCACTTAGGAAGGATATTTGTAGCAAAAGGTGATCCAAAACCATTCGATATACACCTAGCAGACCTGAAGAAAAGGCCAGGCATTCACTCTGAGTTTGAACTCCCAACAAACCAACTTAACAAACCAACCAACTCAAAACCAGAAGAAAAATTAATACCTACAACAGAACTAGAAATTACGAACCTAGTCAAGAGCATCCCAGCCCTCAAGGATGAAGCTAACATTGTAGAAACAGTGTCATTAGGAACTACTGCAAAAATTGTTGAGTTGCTAGAACAAGATCTACCAATTTTCCTACCATTTGATTCCACAGGTATGGGATGTACCCTAGGAGTTGGTTCTCTTCCAGCAGAGGAACTCTGCATGGTAGAAGTAACCGAAGCAGAAGAAATAGACGTAACGAATGTCCCAACATCCATCTTCCCAAATAAACATTGGACTCTCCACTTTGATGGAGCTAGATGTCATTATGGGGCTGGGGCAGGTGTGATCTTTACTTCTCCCGAAGGAAAGATCCTACCATTCACCTTTAAATTAAATTTTGAATGTACAAACAATGGCACTGAGTACGAAGCCCTCCTCCTTGGTCTCATCATAGCTAAAAGGATCGGTATTAATGACATCAGAGTGTTAGGAGACTCACAATTAGTAGCAAACCAAGTCTCTGAGGTGTATGAGACTAGAGCTGAACACTTACAGCTCTACAAAACAACAGTATTAGATTTGAGCAAAGGATTTAACTTCATATCCATTGAGGCAATCCCACGAGAACAAAACCTTCTCACATATTCGATAGTAACCTCAGCTTCACATTTCACTCCAAATAGTGAGTTGGAAGACACCCGTTTCATGGTATCCCTTCGTACTGAACCGTTAGTAAAGAAAACATCAACAAACCCTCTTCTAACACACATAGCTGAGAATAAATCTACTATCTTAGGTCACGTTGACAGTGATAGAGCCACTCTTGATTACCTAAACACCTATGCAGAGTTACATCTCACCCATCACATGGTAGATTTGTCCTTAATCCCACATTCATCTTCTTACTTTGGAAATCCCATGGTAGAGCTTCCCCCACAAAAGGAACTCGACATATACGCGGTAGAGAATGGAGAAGATATGGAACTACCTCCAGCCCCACCTGAGTTTGAAGAAGGTAACACTTCTTTAATCGAAGGAAACGATTGATATTAACATCGGAACGGAGGAAGAACCAAAGATCTTGAAACTAGGATCTTCGTTAACTCCAGAAGAGATAGAAATACACACTCGAATCCTCAAAGAACATCAAAAGGATTTTGCATTTAATTATAAAGAAATGACAGGAATTGCACCACACATCGCGGTACATAACCTCATCACCAAATCAGATGCAAAGCCAATTAAACAAAAATCGAGACCAATGAAACCCAAGGTAGCTCTCATGGTGAAGGAAGAAGTAATGAAACTTCTCCAGGTAGGGTTCATCAAACCAGTCGATTACTCTCAGTGGGTATCTAATATCATCCCCATTCTCAAAAAGAATGGGAAGATACGCATCTGCATAGACTTCTGAGACATTAACAAGGCGTGCCCCAAGGATGACTTCCCGTTACCATCCATTGACGTCATCGTTGACGCAACAGCTGGATTTGAGCTTTTGTCTCTCATGGATGGGTTCTCGGGATACAATCAAATCAGAATATCTGAACAAGACCAAGCCAAAACCACGTTTATAACTCCTTGGGGAACTTATTGCTACGTTGTTATGCCATTCGGTCTCAAGAACGCTGGCGCTACATACCAGCGGGCAATGACATACATATTTCATGATCTTATTCATAAAATCATGGAATCCTATGTAGATGACTTGTTGGCCAAGGCCAGGAAGCGTGTGATCACCCGGAAGTGCTCCGCATCATTCTTTCACGTTTGATCGAATATACGGAGTCACACTAAACCCAGAAAAATGTGTATTTGGTGTGACAGGAGGGAAACTCCTAGGTTACATTATATCATCACGAGGGATCGATGTAGACCCAGCCAAAATCTGGGCTATTCTTGAGATGATCCCACCATCAGATGACTCTGGCATTAGATCATTTCTTGGAAAGCTCGGTGCAATCCAGAGATTCATTCCAGACTTAAGTTTTGTTGTTCATCCAATCAACAATTTGTTGAAAAAGGATTGCTGCATTATTTGGACAAAGGAATGCCATGAGGCCTTCGAAGCAGTTAAACACTTCTTACTGTCTCCTCCCACGTTAATGCCACCTAGACCAGATCATCCTTTGATCTTATATTCACGAGCTACTCATGTCTCGCTAGCCTGTATGTTGGCTCAAGAAGACGATGATAAACGAGAACGTGCGATCTATTTCATTAGCCGAACATTACTCGATTATGAAATGCGTTATACACAAGCAGAAAGAGAATGCCTTGCCATAGTCTTTGCAACCAAATGCTTAAGACATTACATGCTAAATCAAGAAACAAGGGTCATTGTAAAAATAGACCATTTACGAACTTTCCTCACGCAAGGGTCCTTGTCTAAAAAGGTTGGATGCTTTATAACCTTAATGGGTGAATTCAAATTAACTTTTGTAAACCAGAAGTCCGTTAAGGGACAAATCATTGCAGATTGGTTAGCCGACAACCCGTTAGACGGAGGTGATCTAGTAGATCTAGATTTTCCCGATGAATGCATATATTACATCGAAACCAGACCTCCCATCTCTGAATGTCCTTGGTATACTGATATTATCAATTTTATCATGGACCATACATATCCAGAAGGTGCTACACCACAACAAAGAAGGTGGTTACGCATTATCGTAGCTAAATACGTTATTATAGAACAAGTGCTCTATCGTAAGGCTTTTGATGGAATGATTCTAAGGTGTGTTGACATAGAAGAATCCAAGAAGATTCTCTACGAATCCCACAGTGGAATATGTGGAGGCCATTTTGGTGGTCATGCCACTACTCGCAAAATACATCAATGGGCTATTTTTGGCCCACTCTAGAACATGACGCAGTAGAGTTTGTACGCAGATGCCATAAATGCCAAGAATTTTCCCACGAGATTCACATGCCAGCACAAGCTCTACAACCAATCGCGACTCCATGGCCCTTTTCTACATGGGGCCTAGATTTGATAGGGAAATTCTCTCCCTCATCAACAGATGGCCATAACTTCATAATCACGGCCACCGAATATTTTACCAAATGGGTAGAGGCTATGCCTCTTACCACTGTACCAGGTGCCGTGATCGCCAAGTTCATTTTGAACCAAATCATTTGTAGGTATGGTGTCCCACAAGTCATTATCTCAGATAATGGCACGTCCTTTAAGAATGATGAGGTCCATGAGCTATGTAGTAAATTTAAAATAAACCATCATACAGCCTCTCTTTATTACCCTCAAGCCAACGGGCAGGCTGAAGCAACAAACAAGACGTTGAAAGCTATTCTCCTCAAAACGGTAAAAGAAAACAAACGAGATTGGCATTTAAAGTTATATCCGGCCTTGTGGGCCCACCAAACCTCAATAAGAACACCAACAGGAGCAACTCCTTTCTCATTGGTATTCGGAGCAGAAGCAGTTCTCCCACTTGAGGTTGAAATACCCAGTCTCCGCATCTCACTACAAGGGATTCTGGATGAGGAAGCTTATAGAGAGGCACGCCTCTCCCAACTAGAAAGCCTAGATGAGGCCAGGTTAAACGCTGAACAATGGCATAGAGTCTATGCTGACCGGATGTGCCGGCAGTATAACAAAAAGGTCTATGAGTGAGAAATATATGAAGGAGATCTAGTTCTAAGACTAGACAGCCGGATCGATAAGAAAATCGGTGAAGGAAGAAAGTTCCGGCCCAAGTGGTTGGGCCCATATCGAGTCATGAAGGACTATGGAAATGGTGCGTATCTCTTGTGCACACTAGAAGGTGAGGAATTTGGTGAAACTGTCAATTCCTTGCACCTTAAACGGTTTTACGCATGAAGCATCGGCACTATTTGTATAATTATATCTACATTACATCTTCATTTAGATAGGTTCATTTTGTTCACTCGTTTCATAAAACTTGGTGATCAAGGGACTTGCTCTTAAGCAATTCATTACAAACTTCTGATGGTATTGGCAGAAGCATTCAAATCATACTTCTTCATTTTCATAACATCATCAACTGTTTCAGAATCATTTCATCAATTAAAGCTAGATATGACAAAGTCTTAACGGTAGCCATACCAAGGCCTGCATGCTTGTTCTCACTTTTGTTTCTTCCTAGGATAGGTGTCTTGCCTATGGTCTGTTCTAGAAGCTTCATGGTGTCACATCTATCCCGTATATAGATCTCTTTGGAAATAAGAACATACTGACATTTTGCTCAAATAAATAAGTCGAATATAGATCAAACAGAAAATTTTACTTTTACACATTTCCTTGCCCTACCAACCTTCGGTGATGAGCTTGCATCTCTTACTAGTGATGTAGGGTTGGGAAAGGATGGGAATGCCCTTACTCACCTGTGCCTTATCCATGGTGATAAGCCCATGCTTCCTACTAGTAGCATGGGGCAAGGTGTAGGGGGTCCTCTTGACAGTAAACGTTGAAGGTCATAAGCAAATAGTTCAAATAAACCTTTGAAATCTTGAGTCAAAAACAAATGAATCAGATGTCCAAAATTCCAAGAGAGTTCAAAACCCTGAAAACCAGATTTTGTCAACCAAGTGGCCATCTACGGATCTAAGTCTAGATAAACTGCAAAGCAAGTCACATTCTAAACTATGGAGTCACTTGAGTAGGGTAGGTTTGTAGCATCCTAATTTGGTTCCACCAACTCTTTGTCTATCTCCCATCATTACCATTTCAACACACCTCATAGCTTGTGCCCTTTCTAGCTCTCGGTGGTGAGCCCTCGCATCTTACTAGTTGCGTGGAGTTAGGAGTGGGGCAAGTGCATCTGCTCATCATACCAGTTTGTCATTACATTTTGTCAAAACAATATGAAGTACCAGAAAATTGCTTATGAAAGCTAAAGTTCAAGATCACAAGTTCATTTGCATCATCATACATCAGCATCACAAAATACAAAAAGAAAGAAAGCATTTGTGTCATTTGTTCTCCATTGCATACATTCTGAAAAGCATATAAAAACAAGAATTCTAATAAGCATCTAATATACATGTGGAAATGAATCACAAAACTCTAAGTACAAAGAGATCTAGATCCAAAAAATAAGTATATATATATAATCAAGTTTTATCTACAATGCCATCATGCGCTAGGCATGGTAAAAATGCTCAATGAGCCCGGAAAATACAAAATGATCATATAAACAATCTAGCAAGAGTCACTACAAAAAGAGCCAAGTGGCCTCTCAACCCCTATGAGATCCCTCAGAAGGTGCACAACCACGTCTAGGACTCCGGCTACGCCGGCGCTCTGAGTGCACTGAGGGCTCACGGTCCCGAACAGTAGCTGTAGCCTCGCTATGAGAGTGGCTCCTCATCAGGCACTCTGCAGTCCTATACCCAGCTAACTCGGTATGGAGGGAAGTCACCATCTTGGCCACATGCCAGACAGGGGCAAAGACATCGCTATGCCTACCAGCTGCTGAAGGCTCCCCTGCATCCACAGATAGCTCGGCGCGAGTCTTCTCCATGGGGAGCATCAGGGTATCAGTACATACCCGGTGAATCAAGTCTCGCCACTCATCAGCAGTCTCTGCAAGCAAAGGAGAAAACAAATTAGAAAATAATCAAAAGATAAAAACAAAGATGAACAAAAGGAGAGATAGCAACTAAGGCAATCCTAGCTAAAAACAAATATTAAAAGAAGAGTGACAACTCACTCAGATCTCCGGGCCTCCAAGAGGGATCCCTAGGATCAGCGCCTGCCACAGATGCCACCACTGACTGATGTCCTCCTCCTGTGTCTGGGGCAACATAGCATCCTACTACGGACTCATCCTCTCCACCTAGGTCCTGAGAGGGAAACTCCTCTGAGACTAGAGTCACCCTCTCCGCACTCTGCTCTGCCCTCTCGGCCTGTAAGATCTCCTGAGTGTCATGCCACTCGGGATCGCTATCCTCCTCTCCACCCAACTCACTGACCTCCATGTCCTCGGTCTCCTCCTCCGTCTCTCCCCCTGTGAACTCCTCAGACTCAGAGTCTATATCAATAGGGTCATCACTGCTATGGGCAGGACCGGCGGCAATCTGAAGTAAAGGTGCCTGAGGAGCACCGACTCTCTCTCGGGCACGTACCACCTGCCTAGCTGCAATAGGGATGCCAGGAGTAACAACAGTCCAACCCCGGCCTCTAGGACCTCCCCTAGCCTCCCGAACTGATCTGAACACTGGCACCACTGGGGGAAGCATATCAACGTAAGCAAGGCCGAACTGCTGAGGCACTCGATCAAAGGGGTGTGTCTCTACCTTCCCCGTCCTGTCCACAAGCTGCCCTGTAGTAGAGCAGGAAATCAAAGTGAAGGTCTCCTCACCCCACAACCCTACCATGGCCTGATAAGGTGTGGCATCCATATCATCAGTAGTCAGGGAAGCAACTGGCTGGTGGGGTGCTCTAAGCACCGACATCTCTGTCCATCTAGCTGCCCTCACGGCTCCGGGATCCGCCACCTCTATGCCTCTCCCATAAGGGATGATACGCTCATAGACCCAGCTCATAACCAAGGTCGGATGGCTCAAAGACTGTCCCTGTAAGTGAACCACCCTGTACAAGTCATGATAGGTGGTCCCAAGTATATCGGCTCCCCAGGCATAAATCTGACCATGTGCCTCAATCTGTGCAATAATAGGGGACCAGCAGTAGAGTAAGGTGTCCCCTCCCTTGTCCCCGATCAATCTCGAGGTAAGGATCCCCATAATGGCCTGACGAATCAAAGGGATAGGCAAGCTAGGAATGGAACGGACCCTCACCCCCTTCTTCGAACCAGTGGAGACAACTGCGTCTCCCATATATGTAGCCCACTGAGCTATCTGAGCCCGCGACCCCACTGTCTCAAGTGTAAGTCATCTCCCGATGATCGGGACTCCCAAGATGTGGTAGACATCCTCCAGGGTGATAGTCCACTCACCCCTGACTCCTGGAAATCGGAAAGTGTTCCGATTAGCATCCCAATACGAAAATAGGTCACATAGTATGTGACTAGAAGGTGCGACATGAGGAACCCGTGATATACGTAATATGTCGGCCCTCTGAAGAGTATCCTGCTCAGCCTGAGAAAGTGCATCCAACACTGCTGGAAGCCAGTCACACTCTCTCTCTCGGCTCCATCTGATATATTCCTCCTTCTGCATACACCCAAAAACACACAAAAAGGAGTAAGTTAGTATTTGAATCACATTGGAAAAATCATTAAAGCATACAGGAAAATGGAAAATGCAAAAACAAGTTAAAAACAAGGTTGTTTTATCATTCTGGAAAGGACCGCCACCCTGAGCAGGGCGGCGGTTCCGTAACCACCACTTTGAAAGGTGGCGGTCCTGTAACCGCCACCCTGCTCAGGGCGGCGGTCGTGTCCCGCATTTCCAAATGGGTCACGTACCCTAAAAATGCTCAAAAATGGATAAAAAATGACCATTTTGACAAAATGCGAGAGCCTACCCATTAGGCGTCCCCCCCTAAGGACACATTTAAAACTAGAAATTTCAAAAATTACCCCCCCATGGCAAAGATTTCATCATTTTTACATTTTAGGTATAAAAACGGTAAATCGAGAAGAACTAACCTGAGATCTCGCGGGTCGATGTTCCACTCGCGGAGGCATGATCACTATCTCGTCACGAACGTTTCGACTATACTCTCATCAAAAACCATCACCGTGGGTCCCAGAGCTCAAAATCAATCAAATCGACACGCGCAAATGAATAGGAAAATGGGCCCATTTTTATATATATAGCATTTTGACTCATTTTGAATGCCCTTTTCGCAGGTTTGGAGCACCGACGGAGGTAAGTTCTTATCCCCGCGCAAATGGTAAGTCCTCACTTCATATTATTTTAGTATTTATTTTTTGATTTATTTTATCTATCTGCACTTGAGTCCTCTTTTCATTTTGCAGGTAGCGGGAATTTTGGATGGCATCATTTTGACACACATACGTGTCAGGTATAGTTTCTAGCTTCCCATTTCGGGACCGCCATACTCGGACCCACCGTTTTACACCTCTTCATGGCTAAAACGCTTCTCCGAGGGGGCAATATGTACGTACCCAAAATTGTAAGGGTACTGCGCTGCCAGAACGATGTTACACATGCCCCAATGATGATACAGGTCTCCTCGCAAGGTGTTCAGGATCCAGAAAAGCTCTCCAAGTGTACGTTAACATCCCACATGCCCCGCTTAGCCTCCACGTGCTTTGTTTTTCTCTTTTCCCCTCTTTTCCTTTGCATTTTTGTCTTCAGTGACGAAACCGCCGCCCTGCCTGGGCGGCGGTCTCATGACCGCCGCCCAGGCAGGGCGTGCGGTCCTGTAACCGCCCCCTGCTCAGGGCGGCGGTCCTTCACGCATTTTCCAGCACATTCTTTGATCACGACTCACGTAAATTTTCAACTTTTACCAGCTTTTTCACACCGCCTTGGCTTGTATTAATGTTTTATGTTCCCTGGAATAGTGTTTCTTCATTGTTTAATGGTAAAAGAGTCCTAGTTGGAGTTACCTTTGGGTGAATGGGAATTCTATAAATAGCTGGTTTGATTACAAGCAAATGGCCCCTCAAAACTGCCCCTCATCCTCTCATTTCAATAGTTTAGTCTTTCAGTTCTTGCTTAGGAATTCAATAGTTTTCATTTGTTGCATGCATAGTTAGTCTTATTTTGCTGTTTAGAAGCCACATGATCTTCTTGTTCTAGTGTTATTACTGTTTCATACAATCAATTGAGGTAGGATAGTTTCATTTTCAGTCTGAAGCCATTAGAGTTGCAGGTTTTGTTCGTCAAGAAGGATAGTTTCAGGTTCTGGATGTTTTGTGTTGTATGACTCGCAATAAATCCCGCTAGGAATTGCATAAGCCAAGCTCTGTTCTCTTGCGCTATCCCTCTCCTACTCACATTGTATTCAGTCTACATCCAAAGCTGCCATTGTTCCAATACCTACTTCTGTTGATGCTAGCATTACACGCTTTTCTGGATTCACGTGAGCACGAAGGAACGAGGAGACCACACTGAGGGGACAAAGCCACACACAATCGGATTCGCCACTGTTCTGCAAAATCCAGGTTCAAGCTTTCAAAGTTCTAGTTAAAATATACCAAATAGAGTAGTGAATTACTTCATTTCGGTTACGTTCATTTTCGATATTGCCGGGGAAGCCGTGGGGATCGATAGTTTCTGAGAAACTATGATTCGTTCCTCACTTCTGAGGTAGGATCAAAAATCTTTCAATTAAATTAGATCAGTTATTTAGTTATTTAGAATAGATTCACAACTGCACAGACAAGTAGCTATACTCGGCTACCTTGTTTGTTTTTAATTCTGTTATTAGGTTAGTTGTCATTTTCTAGATATATTAAATAGTTGTTATCTTAATTCTGTTAAATATTCTGTCAAAAATACAAAAATAGAGAATTTATATATGTTGTGGATATACTTTGCATAATTAGTTTACTTTGCTTTAGTTAGATTTATATTGTTTCTTTTGTATGACAATCACGGGACCTAGGGAGCCCAGAGAATACGTATTCGAGCCAATCGTGCCTCAACCCAATCTTGTTACAGCAATAATTGACATAGACCAAAATCTCAGAATTCAGGTCTTCCGAACAACAACAGACCTACAAGAAATCAGCTCACAGTTAAGAGGATTAAACATAGAAGACGACAAAGCACACACGTTTTGGTCAAACCAGCCAAACTACAGATTGCCTTAATAGATATCCGCATGACTGTAGAAGGGCTTGAAAGAGAGAAAACATTCGGTTGTGATCCTTTGGTCCCACAGCCAGACGCAGGAGACATCCTCATTGACATAGACACTAGCTTAAGAATTCAAGTTGCCAGAACACCTGTAAGGTACTCTGAGAAGATTGCGCAACTTTTAGTTCTAAACATAGAGGCCGAAAAGGCATACGACTACTGGATATTAGGGATTAGGGATTGATTCTTCACATGACCATAGGAGGTCCACAACAACCACAAACTTACGGTTGTGATCCACAGGTCCCACAACCCAACGGGCCCACAGGTCAATCAGACGTTGATGCTGGTTTACGCACATTAGTATTTAGGTCCTCTCCACTTCCACCAATCATTATCACACAACTATCCTCACTAGACGTAGCAGCTAATCAAGCTAAGGATTTCTGGACTAGACCAGAGAATCACCCATAGAATCCACCATATATCCATCATCCATTTTCATGACCCTGTCGGGAGACATATACGAAGCACCCACAGGTATCTTCCACGTATTCCACAACCTATAGATCGGATCACGCCAGAGCTCGATATTGATTGGAGCCTTCGAGCAGTCATCCTCGCCGAATGATCTATCACACCAGTTCAGGTTAGGAGGGCCTTCTTTGCCTTAGATTCACAGATTCCATTAGTGCGCGTCGAAGACATAAGATTGCCTAACTAGTTTGTCTGCACCCCACGTATATTCCATCCCCACCGGCTGTCTCGGCATGACCTCGGGAGGTCGGGTGCGAGGAAGAGTTACTTGTAGATTCCCATGCTCTCTCCTTCTCTCCATGCTCTCCTTCATATTCTTCATGCTCCATATGCTCATTCTTTCTTACACAATCCTTCCATGGTTTCCTCCTCGCACTGTTTCTCCTTCATTGTCTTGTCTTTAGGGAAACCCAAAAATCCTTTTACAGTGTCCCTAAACCACCATTGCACCTTCTTTTATCTTCCCTTTCCTCTTCTCCTAGCATGTTCCTTGGGCCTTTCTCATGTTCTTACACACCCACTCTTTTGCACTTTTCTCATCTTATTCACAATTCCTCTGTGCATGCCTCTAGACTTTGTGACTCCCAACCAATCCTCTCTTCATCCTTGTTGCTTCCTATGATGATCCTTATTTCTATGAACCTAATTCTCATGACCTCTTCTTCCTTCAACCAATTACCTAGCAGTTGGTGATATACCAATCTTCCTTCTATTTTTTTTCCACTACTCTCCATGACCATCTCTCTCTCTCTCTCTCTCTCTGAAACTCGTCATTCTACTACACATCTCCACTTTCTTTCTCCCAACTATTTTCCTCATTCTCAACGTTCTAGCAGTCTTCATTCCTTCATCATGTCGCACATCTCTTCCATGATATTCTTTTCCTTCCCTCTTGGTAGCTTCTTATAAACTTTTGTCATGCATGTTTTTATTCCTTTCTACTTTCCTTGAATTCCCTTCAAGATAACTAATTTACACGTCATTCTATGTTGTACTTCTCCTCCTTGGTACACTCTCCCACATGCTCCATTTCCTTGAGAACCTTCACCGGCCTCTACTTATCTCTTGATGTACCATGTTTCATTTACACTCTAGCAACCCTTCTTTTGTGGCTACTCTGCTTGGTTGTCCTCCTGAATCAACACTCTATTCCAATTGTTGTGCATACCTCCTTGCATTAATCCTTTATTTTCTCATGCATGTCCTTGTGATCTCTACATGCATCTTCCCTCTCTAGTACAGGTTTTTTTAAGTCCCAAGATTCCCCTGCATCAAACACTGGGGTACTTTAAACTTGAGGTCCTCCTCAAGCAGATTTAGTGAGTGGTAAAACCACCCTTTAGACACATAGTCCCTTGGCTTCTTCATCCATTGAGCCATCCTCCTCTTGCTTCCTCTAGTGACTTTTTCCTTCAATCCTTTGTCACCTTTATGTGAATTTTTTGCACACTTCCTTGCACACGCTTGTGAGATTCTACCCAATATAGCTAACTTCATGCTTCCAATGGATCTCTTTACTTGGTTCATCCTTGTATCCTCCTCTCTATCATCCTTCTTCCATGTAAAGTCTTTACTTACCTTGAACCATCCTCCTTTTCCTAAGGATTTTCTCATGAGCCTTCTACTTGGTGAGTCTCTTGCTTGTCTCCAAATTTCTTCTGCAAGGATCTTTTCACTGCTCATGTCCTCTTCCTGTGGTTTGTCCTTCCATTGGAATTTTTCTTCTTTCTATCACCCTTTTGATGTGACTCCTTCGTATAAAACATCTCTCTGTGCCTTACTTATGACTTTGCAAATTTTTTGTACCTCTGCATCTCCCTTTCTGTGTAGACTTCTTGAGGACTTCTTCTCTTCTCATCCTTCTCAGGCTCTATTAGACCACACTCTTGCTGATGTCCTTGGCCTCTTTTTCCTCTTTTGTGGAATAATTTTTCACACCACCTCCTTATTTTTTCCTCTCTCTTCCTCATGTGCCCTTTGAATTTGTGTAAGACTTTTGGATCCTCTCCAAAGGATGACTCCTTGATATCTCTACCAATCTCATTTTCTCCTTGTGCGCCTATTTCCATGTGCACTTCAACAACTTTCTTTAGTTTCTCTACATTTGTTTTCTTAGGGGCAACTTCTTTTGGGTTAGGCTATTCCCAGCCTTTCTCGATCACAACTTCTCTTGTAATGGTACTCCCATTTAACACACATATCTTCCTTCGCGCTCCTCAAATCCTCTTCTCAGAGTTTACTTCTCCGTACACCATTTTGTACCTTGTTCTCCTTGTTGTGGATTTCCTCTCTTGTGCCTCTTGTTGCACACCCCACTTCTTGTTCCTCCAAGATGTCACCCCATGAATCTCATGTATATTTTGTGTGCTTCTCTTCCTTGTGCACACCTTCTTTATTTTCTTCTTCTTTCATTTCTATGACCTCCTCTCAAAAATTTGTCATATTCTTTGCATGTGCTCATGGTTTCTGCCGACCATCTCTGTTTCTTCCTTAGCAACCACCTTCATTTGTGTGATACTCTCACGCGTTGCTGACTAATATGCCTCCACTTGCACATCTTCCTATGTTACTCTTGTACCGTCCAACCCTTTTCTCTTAGAAGTACTCCCACACTGGGTTATTTCAAGCTTTATTGCATATATCTCATGCAACCTTTGGTTATGCCTCTCACGATATGTTTTCCCTTGATGCTCTTCAAGGAATCCCTCGTGTGTTCACTCCATCGCATGCCTTCAACTCCCTGCTGATTCCTTTGCTCTCTTCACCTTCTCACTACCCTTAGTTATAAGACCCTTCTTCACTGGGTAGTCTTCTTATGTGCATTTCATTCAGACCAACACCTCTTGGAATCCTTAAAGCTCCTTCATCATTTCCTCGAGATTCTTTAGGAAAGCCACATCTAATACACCTTCCTTCCTTGGTGCCATCTAAGATTTCTCCTATGTTATCTACCCACCTTCACACAGTGGAGAACATGAACTCTTGCGCCATCTTCCTCAAGTTTAGCAATCTGTTAGCTCTTCACCTTGCTTCCTTATTGTAGTTGTGTTCCTCAACATCTCGTGCATCCTCTACCCACCTCCTTCATGATAGAGAACACAACTCTTCTACTAACTGCCTCACATTCAACATTCTATTAGCTATTTCGGCTCCCTCACTTTCCCGTAGGAAAGAATAAGCTCCAATACCACTTAATAATGATGAAAATCTATGACCTACCATTTTCAGAGTCACATGTAATGGTGGAAAATTGTTTATGTTTTCCTTATTTTGATTTCAATGGCCATACGACATATACATACTATACTATATATATGTATATCATTTTTGCTCTCTAATGGAGCATATACATCCCTTTATGGGGTTCTACAAATGTTGGCACCTCCTAGGGCTTAACCAGTCTCTTCTCACTCCCTTATTTTAGCTTCAATGGCCAATCCCGACCTCTTCTCGGTCCCTCTGGCCACTTACTAACTCTCATCAATCCTTTTTGGTTCCTACCTCGACTCACACCTTGCCAACTTCACTTTCAACCCCACTCTGAATAACTTCCAACTCAGTGGTCTCTTTGGCATTTTATAGCCACACGCTCCTTCCTTTCCCACTTCTCTCTCCTCTGAGCTAGCTCCTCTATTCTTCCAACTTAGACTTAAATCTGAATAAGATGTCTTTATTGTCCTTATCCATGCAATCTGCTCTTAACCAATCCCCGTGTGCCATGTCTCTTGGTAGTTATATTCTCCTTATCTACCTTCCCATCATTTGGTCACCATCAACCACATGACCATCCATGATCATCCTTTTTCCTTTTCCTACCATATTTCACCGCGTCCTTATCTTCTCGGACCTCATTTTTTGCCGTTTCTTGTACCTCCCACATGCTCTTCCTTTATCTTCTCTTCGCACCCTTATGTGTCAGTGTCTCCTTTCTCACTTTTTCCCATGTAGTCTTCTCTCTCCCATGTATCCTTGCACCCCCTTGCACTTGCTTTCCACCATGGAAAACTATCTCTTGCATACCTTGCCTTTGCAATTTTTCCTCCCTTTCTCCTTAGTTACAAGATCTCCTTCATATTCTTCACGCTCTATATGCTTATGCTTTCTTGTACAATCCTTTGCAACTTCCTCCTCATGTTGTTTCTCCTTTGTTTCCTTTAAGGAAACCCTTGCATCATTTTGTAGTGTCTCCACACCGCAATCATGCCTTCCTTTAGTTACACCTTTCCTCTTCTTCTGGCTTATTTCCTTGGGATTTTCTCATGTTCTTACAAACCCATTCTTATGCACCACCTCTTGCCTTATGTGTAATTCCTCCGTACATGCCTCTAGAATTTGTGACCCCCAGCTACACTTCCTCTCTTCATCCTTGTTGATTCCTCTATCGATGCTCATTTCTATTGGCCTACTTCTCATGGCCTCTTCTTCCTTTAACCATTTACCTCACGTTTGATAATCTACTAGTCTTCCTTCTGTTCTTTCATCGCTACTCTTTGCGATCATATCTCTCTCTTGGAATCTCTTCATCTTGCCATGAATCTCCACCTTCTTTCCCCCAGTTAGTTGCTTCATAAGTCAACATTATATGAGTCTCCACTCCTTCATCATGTCGCACATCTCTTCTGCAATCTTCTTTTGCTTCCCTCTTAGCAACTTCTCATAAAACTCTACTATGCATTCTTTTATTCCTTTTTACTTTCCTTGAATTGCCTTCAAGATAACTCCTTTTCGTGCCATTCTCTATTGCACTCCTCCTCCTTGGTGTGCTCACTCACACACTCTACTTCCTTGATACCCTTCACCAACCTCTACTTCTCTCTTGATGCACCTTGTTTCATGTGCACTCTAGCAACCCTTCTCATGTGGTTGCTTCGTTTGGTTGTCCTCTTGGCAACACCCTACTCCAATTTTTGCAAACACCTCCTTATGTTAATCCTTTATTTTTTTCTGCATGTCCTTTTTATCTCTATGCATATCTTCCCTCTCTAGTGTAGGTTTTGTCTAATTCCCAAGATGCCCCTGCACCACCATGGATTGAGGATCAATTGTTGACTAAGTTTCAGGTTAATGAATCCATTTTCCTGATCTAGCATGTTGATTTGGTCTGTGCACTTGGATTGTTTGAATAAGAATTTAAGAGGCTTTAATTTGAATAGTTTCCTCTTGAATTATTTAATTGTATGTGTAATTTAGATTCCTCTTTTGTAGCTTTCTAGAAACTTGAGTGAGTGAGCTAGTGAAGTGGAGCTGAGTGGAAGGTGAGTGGATATTTAGTTTTTTATTTATTTAAATAGCTAATTAAATTAGCTGAGTGCATAGTGTATGATTTATAGGTTTTAGGATTAATTAATTAATTCTAATGGCATGTGGGTGAATAATGATCCAAATAGTAATGTACAAAGTGTAGTGTGAAGTTTTAGGGTGTCTACAAAGATTTTTATGAATGTTTAAATTGTCTTAGTGAAGTAATAAAGATTTAATCCTTTCTAGGAATAAGTTAATTATCTATTGAAAAGAAATATATGTAGACATTATTTTGTAACTTGCATGCCTTAGTTACATTTGTGGGATGCTTGAATTATATACTAAAAATCCATGCAATTGTGTGGGTATTTAAATTTATAAGTATTCTTCTCTTGGAAACATTTTGAATTTCATTATACTCATTTTGATAGTGTTGTGTGAATATTTTCATCTATGAAAGTTAAATAAATTCATGGTAGGATTTTATGTAAAAACATAATTACTAGGACTTATGACCTATAATGGCATGTTTAGAAAGTGTATATTAGTGAAATCATGTTTTAAGAGTCTAGGTTATGAATGATTCACATAAAGGCTTCAAGTTTATCTTATACTATTTTTATTTGGAATCATTTGGTTATCTTGGCTCTATAATTTAATGTTTGTTCATCGTGAAAGGAAATTTTGACCACTCACTATGAGCATGAAAAGTTATAATGATCCTACCACTCTTTTTGAAAAAGGATGAGAGAGTGGGTTGAATGGAAATCTAGATGACAACTTCTTATAACAATGATGTACTTATATGATGGTTTTGATTTTAGAGATGAGAATGTATTCACATGAATTATAAATGAATGTTATATGTCTGGTTAAATTTAATGAATTCTATGATCTGTACAATAATCATAAGAATTTTGTTATAAGTAACCATTCTTAATAATATAGTATTGATTTATCAAATTTTCATGGTAACAAAGCTCCATTATTTGAATGCTTGAATTATTCTTGATAGTGTATGTTTCATCTTCCCTTATCATGAATAATAGATCTTGTCTTCATGATAAATGTTGGAATCAGGTGTTCTCTACCTAAGTGTTATAATTTAAATAAATGCATTTGAATATTATTGAGGTTATAAGGAGTTGGAAATTTTGTACATGAACATTCTATCTTAGAGCTTATTTTTCTTTAATTTTTATACATGTTATAAGCTTGAATTATAATTTTGATCTACCTAGGAAGTATTATATTTGGAAGAACCATGGAGTTTCTATATGTGATCCCTTGGGGAGAGAGAATGTTTCTTGTGATAGTTACCAATCATGGTGTTGTAGGGTCTAGTATCATCTTATCAGGAAGTAATTCTACTAAGGTATTGTGTAAAGGTGAAGAGAACTAAGAACTAGGAGTTATGAGCTATGTATTGTTATGTTGTGTAGCCTATTTTCATGTGTGGAAGTTTTGAAAACCATACACTAAAATTACTGTACACTATCCATAGTTTTCTCGCCTCTGTTTGGGGCCGGGATGGGCCCCGAGTAAGGGTACGGGGGCATAACCCACGAGAATTTTTTTGGCCTAAAAAAACATGCCTGATAACTTGAGAAATGTGCTCTTCTCATATGGGTGGTATTTTGACCCATAGGTTTATGGGGCAGTATTGGCCCATGGTTTTGGTACCCACTGTATTGTAAAACTGCTTCAACAATTACCTATTTATGTGCTTATGGTAGGGAGACATAACATTGTAGGTGAGTGAGTTCAGGTGAGAATTCAGGAGAGTTTTTTAAGCACAACTCCAAATAGATATGGGTATTATATTGAGAGAAAGAGGTGGCTTGCAATAAAATCTGAGCAAGTGATTCTTGGTGGACGTAGGCCAACCTGGGTGAACCACTTTAAATACTGTCTCTATGTTGTGTTCTTTTGTTTTCTGCACTTTTATTTCAGATCTGTGATTATTTTCTGCATATTAGTTTCTACTATTGCGATTATGTGTGGGATTGTTCCACATATTTCTTCACTTATTTCCTAACATGTATACATATTGGTTAAGATGATCTTTTTGAATAAGTCTTTATTGGATTAGGTGTTATCTTATTACTTTTTGATGTAGATGGCGTGGAGGAGTTTAGAGAAGGATGGCCACAAACCTCACAACCTTCACAATAAAATAGAAATAATACTTAAATATTTATTCATTGATAAAATGAAGAAATGAACACAAATTTAAATAAAAATAAAGCTCCGGGATATATTATTTAGAGAAACAACAACATCAAACCGATCACCTATAATTCAACCTATTACACAATTTCATATTAGCTTTCATGTTAGATCACATGAAGAAACATTATCTAATTATTTCCTCTCATGTCACATCTTTTTCATTCTTTATATCCATAATTTGAATTAATTTCAAATCTCTACTCTACCCTTAAGAATACCCCTTGAGTTCTTACTTAAACTAGAGCTACTAATATACAAAAATGGGATTTACTTATATAGAAATTCATGCCACCTCCTTGTTAGGAAATAATGGATAAAATATGCATAACAATCCCACACATAATCGTAATTGTAGAAACTAATATGTAGAAAAATATCACACATCTGAAATAAAAGTGTAAAAAATAAAATAACACAACACAGAAACAATAATTAACGTGGTTCACCTAATTTGGGCTACATCCACCAAGAATCACTTTCTCAAATTTTATTACAAGCCACCTCTTTCTCTCAATACAATACCCATATATGTTTGGAAATATGCTAAAAAAACTCTCTTGAATTCACACATGAACTCACACACATCTACAATGTTACATCTACCCTCCCATTTGCACAAAAGTACATCAATAGGTAACTGCTTAAGCAATTTTACAATACCATGGGTACCAAAACCATGGGCCAAAACCACCCCATAAACCTATGGGTCAAAAATACCCCCCATATGAGAAGAACATGTCTCTCAAGGTATCAAGCACGTTTTTCAAGGAAAAAAATTCCACGAGACAAACTGTGGAGAGTGGTACAGTACTTTTAGTGTACAGTCTTCAACACTTCCACACATGAAAACAATTTCCACAACATAACACAACTTTTGTGCACCCATTTCTTATATAATTTAATGGGGGATCAAAAAATGTACATGCAGCTTCCCTCAAGGTAAGATTAGCCTATACTACAAACACTGGAGCATTTTTCAGACTCTCCCCACTCCCTCTCATGAAAACATATCCCCAGACTCTAGAAAAAAAAATGCTCACATTCAACAACCTCAAACTTGGCATTTTTTTTCCCTTGTGTTGACTTCTCACCATCTCCATTTCATAGCACTAAAATTTCTCATTTGAAAAATGGTCAAGTTTTCATATAACTAGCACCAGTCCTTCTTCTCTGACTATTGTGGCTCCACGAGAATGACATAACTCAGATCTAAAAAACTTGAACTTGATTTCATGTGAAAATTCTCTAAGCTATGGTTGCCACCTATTTGTCATGAGTGTCATGCCCAAGTTGTTTCATTTACCATTAGGTCCTTGTATTTTTTTAAACATTGAGTTATCCTTTTCCATGACTTCCACCAACTACCATTTTAGGTGGTATCCTACAACACTTATCCAAAGATCTCTTCTTCTTTTAAAATTGTGCATGTGACTTGACCAAATACGTCAACCCATATCAACATAAGTTTTTTGGGGAATTCTGAAAATTAGGTTATAATCCTTACGGGTTCCTCCAAAAATAGTTTGTTCTACTTAGCAATCCTTATTTTCAATCATCTTCACATTTGTGCACATTCTTAAAGGCAGTTGTATGCATAACATCCATTGAAATTCAAATAATCTATAAGATGAGAGCAAAATTTCAGGGTAATTAAAATTTCCTAATCCATTTTGTGCTAAAATTACTGTAATTTCTTTCATTATGTCCATCTTGTTCACACTTAGATGAGTAGATCAATTCTGCACTTTAAGAAACTGTAATCCTTGGTAATAACTATTACGCAAGAGTACTTTACATTCCACGGAATTTCAATTTGATTCTTCTAGTGCTTCTCTATCTCTGTACATAATTGTCCTACCTTATTCATGTACAAAGGAGTTTAAGGTAACTGTGATTGTACACTTGGTTTGAACTTCCTTGGATGTTTTGCATCAAAGTCTCCAACCTACTTAACACTTGAGGTCTTTTTTGTGTGGTAAGTAAACTCCTCTCCAATTTGTTCCATAGCATACAATATGGAATTGAGGTGTTTCATTCCATGGAATCCGGTTTATCATTGTTATAAAAAATCTTCATCAGTTTTCCAAATGATGTAAGTCTTACTTTTTTATCAACCAAACATTCTAAGAAAAGTTCTCCATGTTATTATGTGCAACTTCTATGCATTCCATCAATTTTTGATGGATGCCATCCTGAATGGAATTATATATATTTATCCACAATTTCTCACGAAGTTCATGATCTTTCTTGGAAAGCCTAAAAAGTATTTATCTTTGTTAGACACTATATTGTACACTAATCCATGTCCTTAGAATCTCCCTAAAGAAATGATTGAATGATGTGCATTACATGGATTGGTCTTCCTATAAGCAATGAAATTTTCCATCTTTGAATGGTCTATCCACCTCTACAAAATTGGAATCAACACCTAATTTTTCCTAGGAAAACCCAACACAAAATCCATATTTATGTCTTCCCAAGGAATCCCTAGAATGGGAAAAGCTTGGTACAACCATGTGTTCTAATATTTCCCCTTATCTAATCAGAAAACATGGAATTCCTTCACAATTTTTCACACATCCACACTCATTCTCATCCAAAAAAACTTTCCTCTAGTTTGTTATGGTTTTATTTGAGCTAAACTTCCCTACTAATACATCTAAACTACTTTTCTCTTTCTAATGTGACACAAAGTCTCATGCATTGATCATATTTGGATGTAAAACTGTCTTCCCCTAAGAACATAATCTTTCTTATTGCACAAAATAATCCAGCCAAAGTGTTATTTCCACACTTTTGGGCATTGCATATACCTCTCATGCTTTTCTAAATTCTTCATCTTATACATATATTAGGGTTCATGTATTAAAACCCAAGACTTCGATTCTCATTACTATCAATAAAAAATTATGCCTACTTAGTGCATCAACCAACATTTATATTTTATGATATTGTTCTTCAACATAAATGTGTCTTTGGTTCAACTTTTCCTTAGACCTGATTGTATGTTAGTGAACTATAATGCCTGGTGATTTATGTACATAACAAACTATTTAGGAAATAAGTAATATCTCCACTTCTTCCATGCCTATATTATTTGAGTTGACACAAAATCATGCACTTTAGGCATTATTTAGCCCGGTCTTCACTAGGTCATTTAGAGGGTTCCCAAGTGAATAATACCAATTAATCCCATCTTTTGGCCACCTTTATTTTATATTTTATTTCATCATTCTCAGATGTATGTGACTTGTACATATCCACTTATTTCACAAATGTCCTATCATTTGCCTAAACCGAGGTTCCCGGCCCACCTAGGGCGCCCTATCATCCATATTCCACTTTCCCACTTCTTTTTGGGGTCTTTCTAGCCATTTTTCATCCTTATCTTTTTCCTAGTCGGCAGCACATCAGGGTTAATTATGAAATTAGAACAAGAAAACGCTATGAATATAAAGTTATGAGACAATAATAAGGGTCCTAGTGGAGATCACACTACTGTCACTCCATGTAGAGTTGCATCCATTACATCACTTGCATCCACATAGTGCCATACATCAAGGCTAGGATATCTGCATCAAGACACAACACAAGGGGAGGATTCTATTCTATTACATGCACACATGCTATTACATTTTCTATAGTTATTATTGCTCACGACTTCACAAAGTGTGATTTGCACAAGAGAACCTAGGGCACGACATGCACACATGCACCAAAACTACATACAGGTTTGAAATGTAGTGAAATGCTCAATGATAAGACCACTATTTTGGTAGTTGAGGTCGTCATTTCATTATTCAGCACATTTAGCGCAACCTGATAGATCTGATGTGCCAGATAGAGAAAAATTTGAGATACCTTGCAACCATGTGAAAACAAGATTCAAAGCTTTAACATAAACCAGGGTGCCTAATATGTAGACCAGGATGCCTCGAGGTGCTCCGGTACCTTCCCAAGTGCCTCAATCTGCTCAAATCCTCTAGATATGACCTTTTTGGGACTTCTGGGTGTTCGTTCTTGCTCCTGGATTTTATTATCAGACCTGTGACAGTCTTCTTTAATAAGCTAAGTCATTTCTCCTTACTTACTTGTATAGTTAGGATTTTATTTCACTTAGTATAATTATTTGCAATTATTCCATACTACTTTAGTGCATTTATGCAATGTTTTAGTCCTCCTCTATTACATTAACTAGTGGGTATACTTTCATAGTATTAGAGAGTAATTTCCATTTTTAGTTAATCAATTTGATAGAATTATTTATCAAATAAACTATACTTCCTCCTTTCATAATTCATATTTTCACTAAATAATGCAATAGTTTTGTCCTCTTGGGTCAACACTGTGCCAATGGTTATGCCACTAGCATCACAATCAGCTCAAAATACCTTTTCAAAAATTAGTAATACTAACATTGGTTATTTTTTTATTCTCCTCTTTAATTCTACAAACTTATTTTCTACACATGTGCTTCAGAAAAAAAATATTCCTATCTCCCCTCATGGTCTTTGTAATTGGTGTGCATACCCCACCAAAGATTTTGATGAATGTATGGTAACAATTAAGCAAACCATGATATTTTTTCCTCAAATGCACTCATCAGTGATGGAAAATCCACAATTATGAATATTGTTTTAGGGTCCATCTTCAATACTTCTTCAAAAATTACAAATCTTAGATACATCAATTCTTCTTGCATAAAGTTGTACTTCTTGAGATTGATCAATAACATCTCTTCCCATCGTCTCTATAATACTTTCCTTATATGTAACAAATGTTCCTCATGTTTCCTGCTAAAAATTAGAATATCACACACACACACACACATATTTACCTAAAAATGATTTTAGGATTTGGTTCATAAACTTCATGAAAGTACTCGGTGTGTTACTCAATCCCAATGACATTACGAGCCACTAATATAATCTTTCTTGATTCTTAAACATTATCTTCCATTCATCTCCTTCCCTTATGCCAATCTAATGATATCATCTTTTAAAATCAATCTTGTCAAAGTAATTTTATTCTCTAAACAGTCCATGATCTCATCCATGTGTGGTAATAAAAACTTGTAATTCGTGGTGATTTTATTTATGGATCTCAAATAAATACACATACACCACTCACCAACCTTCTTAGGTGCTATAACTCCCAAAATTGTAAATGGGATCAAAATCTATTTATTGAATCCTCTACCTAAAAATTCTTGAACCTTCTTCTATATCTTTTTATTCTAATGAAGTTTAATCTTGCTTATTTCCTTGTTTAGAAAACTTGACCCTGGAATCAAATCCATGTAGTTAATAATGGCTCTCATAAAAGGTAACCCTTATTGTAACTCACTAGATATAACTTCCACAAACTCTTCCAACATTCCTTTCACTTCTTGTGGCATGGTTTATTCTCCTTTCACCTCTTCTACAATGCTATATTTTCTTATGGTCCACACTATTAGTTTAAAAATTATATTATCCTACTTCATTTCACTAAGGAATTGGTTACCTAAAAGTAATAACACTTTTGGTGTTTCTTTAGTCTTCTCCCACAACGGGTTTAAAGTATGCTTCACTAAATCCTTCATAACTATGTATGTATTTGTGCACCCATTATGATGCTCCTTTTGTTCAAACTTCCAAGGCCTACCAGGTAACACATAACATGTGTCTATGGGCATGATGTTGCATGTCACCTCATCTTCATTTCTACTGATTTTGAATTTGAATAAACATTTTTGCTTCACAAATACTTGGTGTCCTTTCTACAACCATTAAACCTGGTAAGGATTTGGATGTTCAATATTATTCAACTTCAACTTATCCACCATTTTTTCTTCTACCAAATTATCAATGCCTCCATTATACATGATTACTTTATAGACTTTAACTCCTAACTTGAATGTTATTATAAACAAACTTCACCTCTACTTAAGTCCAATCTCTTATTTTTCTAGCTACAACAATACTCATTTGAACATCAATGCTTCTCTCATCTATGTGTCTTCTTCATGAATCATCAATCCATCTACTTCTCATTATGTAATATGCACATTTTTCTTTCCATCATTATGTACATGCATGCACTCATATAATTTATGTATTATCTCTCCACACCTTTAGAATGTTTTGTTGAATTTGTGACGTCCCCCATGACATCTTCCTTCATCTACATGTCTACCTTCTTGAGATTTTACTTCACTTTGTGTAGAAAAGCATGACCTGCTCTTATCTAGCATAGAATTATCTCTACCTTCACTATGTCCACGACCTTGCATGGTATTTCTCTTTCCATGGCTAGTTCCCCATTATTGTGCTCTAATTCCTCCTTTTCCTTTATAACATATTGATAGGCTTCTTCCATAGAATGAACTAACAACATATTGATATCATCATAAATTGCTATGTTCAATCGTGTTATATATCTTAAGACTTTATCCACATCACTCTCCATATGTACCTCTCTAATAGTGAGTTAGTAATATTCCTAAGTATATTCCTTTACATTAAGCTCCCTTTGTCACAATCCTTCTAACCTTTTAAAAAACCAAAGCTAGTTTAGACTCTAAAAATTGGAAATTTGTCCTTTCCAAAGTCAAGTTTGACTATTCTCCCTTGTTAAGAAAAATCCATACATTCAGAATCCAATTAATTCACATCTCTAGATCTCCCATGAATTTCTTATCTATACACTCTACTATGTAATCAATTATTTAAATATTATATGATCAAAGTAGTAAATAACATATATGCTTCATGTGCGAAATTCTTGTATTAATTTTCTCCTTCTCTATCCAAGACCCTACAAATGGGTTGTCGGGATGTGGGGTGTGGTCTTGGCCAACATGTATGGTCCTGGATATTTAATTTTTCTCTCTATTTTCAATTTGAATATATATTTTGGTTCATTTCATCTTCCTAGGATTGACCTTATAAGAATATTTCACCTATTGAAGGCTATGTAAGCAATTCAATGTCACTTTATAACTCACCTAACACTCTTACAAGATTATAATTCAAATATCATTCCAAAAGAACTCAAAGGGTCCTCAAATATTCCTAAATCATCTACACATCAGTTAGAGCAATCCCTACTACCATTTTGAGGCGCTCAACTAGGTCAAAAATTCCATCTTCCTTCATTTCTAAGCATGTAAATGTCTTAGAGCCATGTCTTAACCAAAGAAAAGTCACTCAAAATATTTTTTAATGGCTTCAAAGATAAAATTGTTAAGTCACATAGTTGAGGTACACCACATTGCACTACTACCATGTTGGGAACATTTTATACTATATAGTCACCCCTACATGGTTGGTTAGTTGTTCACACTTGCATAAATACCTAGGAGAGATACATGAGGCTTGATCCTATAATAAGGGCATGTAGTGTAAAATTTGGGTTGGTTTGGAAAATGGGATTCTTATCATCTAAGGGTAGTACAACCTCACCACACATACATGTTTTCTCCTTTCGGTTTGTTAATGTGTTGATGAAGGATTATACAAGTTTATAGGGTTTCAAATTTTTTTGAGGTGATTGATTATAGGTCATCTCAAGGACGTGTAAGCAAAATTGACATACACTGAAGTTAATTTTAAGGAAAATTAAACACAAAAAAAAATTAGATCTATTTTATCAAAGGTTCTAAGACTGTATAGATTCAATTCAGGAACATACAAATATGGTATGAACCATACAATATTTGTATGGTCCTTCCCTTACTTGATTTATAATTCCATGATCAACATTGAAGAATGTATACTCTTTGATCAACCTTTTTCTCCATCCATCGCATCTATATCCTCCCCTGTTTTATCTTTTAAAGATAAGTTTCTTTCTCCTCTTGTGTATTTGAGTAATTACTTTTTTTAATCAATCGTTACAAGTATAAAATAATTATTATGATTGTGAATGGTTAATGTTGTAAGTTAATTGATCAAAATTACATCCTCTTTATTATTTTGAATTTCCATAACATATATTAATTATGGTGTAAACAATTGGTGAATCCAAATCTTGTATCAAATCTATTTATAAAACTCTAGTTTACCTAGGGTTTCATTATTCTTAATTTTCTGCATTTTCATCTCGTATACTATAAAATGTATCATTTTCACAAGATTTTCTATTTATATAAAAATGAACACCTATCATGTCTTCTTTATGTGGTCGTATTGTATCTATCAAAGAGCATCTTCACATATTTTCCTCTTGTTAAGATTTTTTTCTAGGGATCATGTAGACCAACAAGTTCATCTTAATATAACTTTTGAATATGTGGGATATATGTTTGGTTCCTTAAATTTCCTTCAATAATCTATATCATTTAGCCTTGATGAACCTCCATCATAGGATATAATTAATAGTGACCTTCTACTATATGTTCATGTCAAATTACATCATACTTTGATTAAGTGAGCCCTTGTTGACAACGGGTCAAGCATTAATATTTGTAGCATTTCATTTTCACATAAGTTTTTTCTTTATACTTCCAATAGTACTCATTCTACCATACATATCCATAGATATGATAATATTTAGGCTAGGTACATGGAAAAATTACCTTACTAGTTACCATGAAATAATGCACTATTAATACAATATGTCATGTTATGCCTAATAATCTTAGTTACAACACACTCTTAGGTTGTCCTTGGATACATGTTATGTATGTTGTTACTTATACCCTTGATGATTACCTCAAATATTGTTATCAAGGATGTTTTTACACCATTGTATTTGACCCCACTCCTTTCAAACATTGTGTCACCACTACTCATGATTATTTATTTGTTCCCCACAGATAATATGGCTCAGCTATAAGATTAATCAAATGCACTCCAACACCTCCTACTTATCATCAATATGGAATGGATTATGAAGAATCATTATTCAAGTGATTTACAATACAAGGAATTCACAATGTTTTGGACAGGTAATCCATGAACCCATGTTACCTAATACCCACCCCTTACAAGGTCTTGGTTATACTACATGGCCAGTATTTCAATTGGCATTAGAATTTATGTTTTTGTAGCCCCATTGGTTGCATTCTTAGGATGTTGGTATGGTAAAACATCATGGTCACATACCTCATGTTTTTCAACCTTGATCTGATCAATAATATTGCATATCCTGGTCTCCTTGTTAGATACCCGAAGTAGCACCCTATGGTTTGATCATGGAAGATCAAATGTTTGGCTAACATGGGATTGTCTCTAAGGTGTGGGACCTTACATACTGAGATAAACCAATAGAGACGGTTGAAATTCATATACCTACAAACTAATGCTAACAGGATGTTAGTTCTAAAGCGGAAAACAAAACTATATAATCCTAATCTAAGCTTTCATAGGGACCAAGACTCTTAAGGAGATGAAAAAATGAAATCCTAAACTAAGAAAGGATTTGATAACACCAAAAAGAAGGGGATAAATATTTAATGAGGGAGAAATGAGAAGGAAATGTCAAGGAAGGAGAGGGAAGACAAGTGTGCCACAGACAAAAAAAAATAAAATCTACTCATTCCACACATTGCAAAACACACAGAAAAGGAGAAACCTACAAGTGTGACTCATACACAACATAAAATGAGAGAGTAGAGAGGTAAGAGACACAACCAAATGCAAGAAAAAGGAAAAGAAGAGCCACAATGTCTAGATTTAATTACTCTAGATTATACACAATCTATTACATCCATTTAAAAAGGCCTTGCAAAATCCAAAACATAGGTTTGTAACTTGAATTTGTTTGGGGAACAATTTTGGCATGGTTCCTTTGCAAAAATTAGGTTGAGAGATTACATGTAAAATAAAAAAAGGCTTTTTATTATATAGAATTAAGAAGAGGGGAAAATTAAATGTCCAATTTACAGATAAGTGGAATGAAATCTGCCAAAAACCAGATATGAGAGACCATTACTCCTGTAGACATGTCATAATTTATTTTGGCACATGACCATTAGATTTTATGAGCGAGAGCATGAGCATACATCAAACATCCATGTATAGGTTAGGTGAGGTGGTTCATGTATATGGTATCATGCACTTTGGGTAACCATCTAGTCCTTATTACATAATACTATTCATATGATTCCTAAGTAAGAAAATGGTACTAATTAACCCATGTCTTTGGCCACCTTTCTTTTCTTTCTGTTGTTACTTTTAGTCTTACACCCTTACTTGCTCAGTCTGCCTTTTTTCTCTTTGGCATTTGTCATCCTGGACACCAATGCCCAGCCAGGACGCCAGTGCTAGGCGCCCTCATCCCCTCTGGGTGCCCCTGTCCTCTTTGTACTTTACTCACACTTTTTGGGTCCTTTCTAGTCATTTGAGCATCTTATATTTTTGGTAGTCAACCTTTTCGGGGTTAATTACGAAATTCAAGCAAGGGAATCATATAAATATAAAGTTATGTGATCATAATAAGGGACCAAGCACTAAGCATTAGCTATCACCACCTAAGGTTGCATCCATCAAGGCATCTAAGAGCTCCATTGCATCCATCTAGCTCCATCACAAGGGACACAAGGGCTGGTTCATCTGCATACACTTCATAGGAGGGAAGTTCATTCTATTCCATGCACACATTTACTACATTTACATCTAGCTACTTTCTCATTATCAAAGTGTGACATGCACAAGAGCAACCTAGGGCACAATTCCACACACACACACACACATAAACTACATTGGGTCTGAGATGTAGTGCAACGCTCAGTTGTAAGTCCACCATTATGGCGGCTGAGGACAGTTTGACCCTCATTTTGCATCTTTCTTTTTTAGGATTTTATGTCTATTTTAGGGTTTTGCATGTTATTTTTTATTGCAGGTTTATTGTGACCTCAGTGATCATTTTGTGAATCCATAGTGACAAAAGGTGAGCATCAACAAACATCTTGTGACCCTGATAATTCATGTTTTGAGCATTTCCGCAGACCTAGGCCCAAAATTAGTACTAGGGCACCCGGGCACCTGTTATCCTCTCCAGGTGCCCCTGTCTCCAGCTTATTTCCTCCATCTGCATTTTTTGGGTCTCCAGTGTGACGGTCAGTGCTTCGCTTTCTCTATTTTCCAGTCTTGTACACTTTCCAGAACTTGCAAATCAACTAAGGCATCTTACCCTTCTTTGCACATTAGGGTTTCATTATTTATTGCTTAGTTTGCTTTGGTATATTTATATATTTCATTATTGTATTTATTTATTGCTACTATAGCATCAGATTAGGCATTTATAAGTTACATTTTAGCTTAATCATTTTGGTGAACCCCACTCGTGATCGGTCTTTCGGATCCTTCATTGGCACATCATATTTTCTATCATGGCTCCTAAAGTTTCTCAAATTTCTTTGTATGATTTAATTCAAATGCATCCTAATTACCAAGTTATTCTGAAAAAATCCCTAGACACCATGTATCTCCCTAGCGATACGTTGCCGCATCAAGTGAGTGTTATTTTAGATCATCTATCTGATGACCCTAGTCTTCATGATCCTCCATCTAATCAATCCATGTTGGACTCAATTCAAGCTTTGCATTCTTTATTTCAAGACAAATTTCAGGTTATGGAATCCACGATTACATCTCTCAAATCTGAAATCCAACAACTTAAGGATGCTTCTCAGGCTCATGTTTGTTCTCCTTCTACATCCCATCTTCATTTTATGTCTTCTACATGTGCTTATATCAGTGAGCCTCAAGTCTTGCCATTACCAGAGCCTCTCATGTTTAATCACAATGCTAAGCAACATGACATTCTTACTGAGCTCCTTAGTCATCAATTGATCACTTTACCATCTACTCAAGGCTATCCTCCTTATCGACTTGCAAAATATCAAGGTCACCCATATTGCAATTATCATCAAATCAATGGACATAATGACAATGATTGTTATGCTTTACAATGAAGAATCAAACATCTTGAGCATCAAGGTTTTATCTCATTCACTGCACCAACATCATGTCACATCGTACACTTCAATTGTTACATCCCAATGGGTTCCTAAATCTGATTCATCTATGTCTAATGAGCATCATGTCATCACTTCTAATGTTCCTTCTACGGAAAGTCAAGCGCCACCCAAGCAACGACCTCTCAAAATCAATATAACCCCTCCTCCTCTCAAGTCATCTATGGTATCACCAAGTCAAACTACAGCAACCTCTCTCAAAATCAGTCCTCCTTCACCTCTCCTAGTCAAGTTTTTGTCTATCAATACCACCAAGTCCAATCTAAGAACCTCCTCTTAATCCTTGGTCCACTCCACCTCCATTAAAGGTTCTGCAACAAATTACCAAGTTAATCTCAAAGTAACCACTCCTACTCCATTAAACTTATAATTTTGCCACACCATGTTCTCCAGACAATGCATTGTCGCCAATGAATCGCATGGTGAAGCTAATGTTGTTTGAACCATTTAATTTCACATCCTATTGTAATGTGGTTGACTCTGATTCTGATATGGTCACACATCTTTACCACCTCAGCACTCCCATCACTTTCATTACAAAACTACTCCCTACATAGATCCATTTAGTGTATCTTTGACTAGATCTTCATCACTTACATACACTTGGGGGCATCATATGCTCATTACCCTCACACATTGTCATCACAATGTCATTCATCTCATTGCATGATGCACTTCACACACTATCTTCTCTAAGCATTATTACACCTCTCATACATTTTCATCATCTTCCCTATGACACACTCTTGTGCTATGGTTCACATTTGACTGTTGAGGGCATACTATACACATGAACCTCACACACTACACATTACACACCACACATTATACATATCATACATCTTGACCATATCACATTACACATTTTACACTAGACACATTCACCACACATATCTCTACACATTTCTTAATCACACTACACATTACACATCTCACAACACATGCATTCTACACATTCACATTCTCTTATTACATCATCTATCACACATTTTGAATATTACTCACCATACACATTTATGTTACATCTTTACTACATCTACTTTTACGCACTACATTCACTACCCGATGACACACTTTAGTGCCTCAGTCCATACTCAACTACTGAGGGTTTACCAATCAAATGGACCTCATCACACCCACACATTTGATCATCAATCTTTTTAACATACTATCGACATCATTTAGCCACCACCTTCTTCATACATTTGTGATATACGCTTTAGTGCTAAATCATCACCCCTTTCTACCATCCTACTTCATACATTTTTTGATATACACATTGTGCTACATCATCACACTTTCTAGCATCTTATCCATACATCTTGTGATATACGCTTTGTGCTACAGCATCAATTTTTCTACCATTCCATCATTCTTTTATTTACACCTTATGCTACATCATCATTTTCTACATTTTCCTATTCATTTCATCTAGTGATATATTCTTTATCCTACATCATCACATTTTGACATCTTCCTCATTTTAGGCTAAATCATCACACATTCTACCACCTCATCACTTTTACTTTGTCACATTCAATCCTACACATCACATGCCAACTTACAATCACCATATTTCTTCTGCACACATTTCAAACCATTTCCCAATGATGCACTCTCATTTACGGTTCATTCTTGACTGTTGAGGGGGCATAAATAAATGAACCTCATTGCATACATACACATCCACTTGGGGGGCATGCTACTCCTATCATTCACACTGCATTCCATTCCATACCATCCACAACATACTGCATATCTTGGTTGCATTTACTCTTGCTTACTTTACTTGTTACATGTTCATCTTATTACACATGCTAGATAGATATCTTGTATGTCATTATCTTTATCATACACACATGCGCGTTCACTTGCCTTTCTAGTTGTGATCACAGATTCTACAGATCCATTACATGCAACATGGATGTTTGGTGCAGTACCTATTACCAGTCCCACAACGGCTCCTGGGGGCATCCACTTTCGTACACTACAGGTGTTATTGTTTCATTTTGTACTTAGCACTTTACATTATCATATTATACACGCTTTGACATACTTTTTATCTTTCTAACATGCTAACGGGTGCTTCATGTGCAACATTTGTTATGCAAGGCTATTTGCTTCCATGGTTATCTGTTACATTGTTTGTCATTACTTGTCATTTTATGCTCTTGTTTGTGGGATTTTCCCTTTGTCTTGTGTGCACACTTGTCTTCTTACAGCCATGATGGCCTTGATTGTCTTGCGACATCATGAGTGATGTCCCATGTTTGCAACCCTTTTTCAGTGTCTACATTGTCTTCTTGTGTGTTTACACATTGTCTGCACAACTTACATTTCATATTATACATGAGTGTTTGTCTTTGCTTGTACTAATACTTGTTTTTCCTAGCCACTTGTTTATGTGTGCCTTGGTTTCTACCAAACACATTCCCTTCCCCCTACAGGGCATAGTTTCAGCACAACAGTCAGTCCTCTTTTGGGCCACATACTCCTTCAACAATGTCACATGCACCCCAAATGAGGGGGGCATCATATGGGTGAATTAGTCACCCCATACAGAGTTACACACAACATGGTACCAGTACAACACAATACATCTCAGAATCAGACTTGGGTCCTTAGCAACATTTCCTAGATGCACCATCCTTTTCTAGAGTGAGTAACTAGGGGAAAATTACACAGTTCTTCGATCATTTTGATAGGGTAGAATCCTTTAGCACTCATTTACACAATGAATTTTACAGAGAGAGTCCTTAGACATAACACCATTTGCAGTGGTGTTTTACATATCAGGAAGTAGTTAAAAGCATGACACATTATAGTCTCCCTACACTTCTTCCATTACATTGGCGTGAGATCGTCCAAATGGATTTTACAGGGCTCGTGCCTTCGACATCATCTTCACATTGGGAAGTCCACCAGACTTTCTACACCCTTTTTACTCATCACCCAAATTAGGTGCACATCTTTCCTTTTTCACACTTTTTCATTTTACATGTTCTTTTTCACATTACACACATTTTACATATTTTGATCATATACATGCATATTTGACTACTCAGCTTCTCTTTTGCAGGTCCATCTGTATGGGAAGCGGTAGTCAACATCACCACAACAACAATAACAACATCACACACATCGACATCAACAATAGGTACATCATGACATATACACATGCATTTTCCACCCTAGGTTCATTTTCATCACTTTTTGCACTTTCTCCTCCTTAGCATCCACGCTTCACATTTTTATCACTCCACACTTTGTCTAGTCCCTCAGAACATTTTTCTACATCGATCTACATGGATATCAGGTACGCATCTCTATCTACTTTATGTTACTGAGATTTCCGCTCACCAACATAAAGTGGGGGAAAATGTAGACACAAAATCATGCACTTTGGGTAATTATCTAGTCCTTGATTACATACTACTATTCATATGATTCCTAAGTAAGAATGGTACTAATTAACCCATGTCTTTGGCCACCTTTCTTTGCTTTTTGTTGTTACTTTCAGTCTTACACCCTTACTTTCTCAGTCTGCCTTTTCAGTCTTTGACATTTTTCATCCTAGACACCAACACCTAGACTAGGACACCAGTGTTAGGAGCCCTCGTCCAATCTGGGTGCCCCTGTCCTCTTTGTACTTTACTCACACTTTTTGGGTCCTTTCTAGTCATTTGAGCATCTTATCTTTTTGGTAGTCGGCCTTTTCGGGGTTAATTACGAAATTCAAGCAAGGGAATCATATAAATATAAAGTTATGTGATCATAATAAGGGACCAAGCACTAAGCATCTACTATCTCCACCTAAGGTTGCATCCATCAAGGCATCTAAGAGCTCCATTGCATCCATCTAGCTCCATCACAAGGGACACAAGGGATGGTTTTCTGCATACACTTCATAGGAGGGAAGTTCATTTTATTCCATGCACACATTTACTACATTTCTTTACATCTAGTTACTTGCTCGCTATCCAAGTGCGACTGGCACAAGAGCAACCTAGGGCACGATTCTGCACACACACACAGAACTACATTGGGTCTGAGATGTAGTGCAACGCTCAGTTGTAAGTCCACCATTGTGGCAGATGAGGACAGTTTGACCCCTCATTTTGCATCTTTCTTTTTTAGGATTTGATGTCTATTTGAGGGTTTTGCAGGTTCATTCTTCATTGTAGGTTTATTGCGACTCCAGTGATCATTGTGTGAATCCTTAGTGATAAAAGGTGAGCATCAGTGAAACATATTGTGGCCCTAATAATTTAGGTTTATGAGCATTTTCGTAGACCCATGCACCTAAAATCAGTACCCACCCGCGTGTACCCCTATCCCTCTACAAACACCCCTCTCTAGCTTGTTCCCCCATATCAGCATTTTCCTATGCTCCAGTGCGATGGTTAGTGCTTCAGTTTTCTTTAGTTTCGAGTTATGTACACCTTCGGCAACAATGCAAATCAACTAAGGCATCTTAACTTTCTTTACACATTAGGGTTTCATTATTTATTGCTTAGTTTGTTTTGGTATATTTATGTATTTCATTGCATCGTTTATTTATTGCTACTATAACATCATATTAGGCATGTATATTTCATATTTAGCTTAATCAGTTGGGTGCTTGAAACAAGAAAACTATGTTTTTCCCCTGCAATCTCGTGTTTTCATAGTCCTCCCTCAAAAAAACATATTCCTCTACATTTTTGCATTGTAAGATGTAGCCTTTGGGGAGATGAAGTGAATGCAAAAATCCCCATAAAGTTTTGAGCTCCCAATCGAAAGATATGACAAAAAATTTAGTTTGACCTTTTCTCGTGGCATTCAAAGTTTTGTGGGTTTCTTTGTTGCATGGATTTGAATGTTCTGTGACATATTAAGCTTTGCCAACCCACATGATACTATAGCTTACATCCGCAAACACACTTTATCTTTCATGACTATTCCTCATTTAATAACTTTTCAATCACGTACTTAACTATTACAACTCTTGTTATGCCGCGAAGCTCTTCTTCTTATTATGTGACATTTTACTCATGAATTTATTCCTTTGTTCTGTGGAATTTCAAATTCCGTGGGACACTACTCTTTGGGGAACCCATGAGACATCAAGTTAACATCTCATGGATTCTAACCTTAGTCGCCTTATAACATACTTTTTCTTCCCTTTCAGCTTGTTCCTCTTGCATCACAACTTATCCTGAGAAGAACTTGTGTTTCGTTTCCCGCCATGAAGCACTATCTATGTTTACCATTTCCACAGAAGACTAAACTCCTTTATTTCACAAATTTCAAATGTAAAATCCACGAGACACTAACCTTGCAATCGGTGTTCCATGGATTTCTGCCTTAGCCAATTTTGGACTTGCAAATGCAAAACTTTGATTTCAATTTGGCCCTTAAAAAACCAAACATGACTCAAGAAGGATCAATATGGCCCCCTCTTTCTATGGCCAACTTTGGACCATTTTTATGGCCAGCTCTAGACCATTTCTACTAGTTTCGAACCATTAGTGGAGTAAACTTTTCAACCTTGGACTTGATGAGTTGTCTAAAATTATGAAGGGGGAAATTTTGGATAACAGTTTGGCGACTTAGGGGAATATATGTCTATTGGATAGAATATTAACAACCTTAAAGAATTCATTAGGCATGGAGTCAATCCCAAAACTTGAATATGATCCTTAAAAAATTATAACTATCCTTGAATCCGTGTGAAGCACCGAACTTGTTTTATTTGAAGTGATTCTGAAGCTGATTTCCTTGGGAGTTTTGATAGAACTTGAAAATTGTCCTAAAAAATATGATTTTTTCCATGAAACAGATATGAAATGGACCATGCAACAACAACAAAGGGCCATAAAAATTATGTACAAACATGGAAAATCATACATGCTCCAAGTGCAGACATGCAACATGTGCACAATGCACTTGTTTTACAATAAACAAACTAAACTACTCCTACTTTAATAAAAGGCAAAAGGGAACTAAACAAATCCTAATACAAAATTGGGAGAAAGTAGCTTCCCTTTCTTACAAAATGTGGCCATGTGATTAATTTTGTAACAAATATCACATGGTGGGAGTGTCAACATTGTTGGCACTCCCTTTTCATTAACACAAAAAGAGTAAAAATACCTCTTCATCTTGATTTGCATTTAGTTTTGAGAGGTATTGGAGCTGATCTTTGGTACTTTGATGATCTTCCTCATGCTCTAAGAGTGAGCATGATAGGTGGAAATCTATTTTTTGACTCTAATTAAACCAAGTACGTGATTGGGTAAGTGTTCCTTGAAGTTGATTGGATGATCCTTGTGATTTTCCCATCTTCTTTGCATACAACCCCATGAATGGAGTTATAGAAACACATTCTTCCTCACTCATGGATGCTTGTAAACTGACTTGATTTTTTATTCTACAAAAACTTGCACTCCTCCTTGTTTCCACATTTGCACCTTGATCTTCCTCTTCAAACAAAAAATGTGATAGTTTGAACTCGCCATCCACCTCATCAAGAAGTATGTTTGAAATATGACCTAGTTTTTGTTTTGATTCTTCAAACAAATCAACCTCTTCCATTATGATTTTTGATTTAGCAGTCAAGTTCTCATTCTCGTCCTCATCCCCAAGTACAATTTTTTTCATGCCAAACTCATCCTCAAGTCATTCATGCTTTAAACTAGGCTTTTGATGGTGGGTAGATGATGAATCTCTTCCTTGGTAAGTTCATCAATATCTATCTTTTGCATCAATGAACTCTTCCAGGAATTTAATAAAAGTTTGTAATCTTCACCATCAAAAGAGAGAAAGAAACTCTCTATAATCTCCCTTGGATCCAAGGCCTCAGAGTCTAATTTTTCCTCCTCCATTTCTGATTTTGAAAAATAAGATAAATCAACAACCTCTAAGAATATGGTGCCAACATGCACACTACACTTAGAATGAAGAGATTGTTGATCATCATCCTTTGTTTGATCTTTAATCTCAGCCTTTTTGAACTCATCCAAAGTTTTTTCAACTATTTTTGATGCGAATGCAAATGGTGGATTGTTTTAACTTCTTGATCTAGTATTTGCTTGGATTCAAACTTGAGCTCCAAACCTTTAAATCTTGCATGAGATCTTGTCTACTTGGCTACCCTCCGCAATTGATTTGTTGATTAGGTTCATCCCAAAATTGGTTAGGGATTGTGAGAGGAGGGGAAGATTGGGATTCTATCTCATTTTATAATGGTTGAAATGATGAAGGAGATGCAATATCTTCTTGTGGAGGAAAGGGATGGAAGGATAAGCTTTGAGAAAGCTATGAACTAAGAACTTATTTGACTGAGATGGTTCAGGATGATAAGGAGACATCATATATCCACATGGTGGTAGTTGAAGGAATACCCCATTGACAAGTTTTTTCAACTTTAGGTTTGTTAGCCTCTGATGCTTGCAATGATATAATAAACTTAACCATTTGAGTAAATGATTCAACTCATTACCTCTAGCTTTTGTTGAGGACTAAACCAACTAGGTAGAGGACTTCCTCATAGATAGGGCTACCTAAAACTAGGTTGTTTAGCTTTCACGATATGAAATTAATCCATAAGTGCTTGAAAGATCACCTCTGTACGTTGAGCTATCCTTTCAAAATCATCTTTAGGTGTGAAATGGGCCCCAAAAACCGCATACTCTTTCTCTTGAACAACACCATGGTTAGTTGAATAACCATATTGATATGTAGGATTTGGTTCATGGGAATATGCCTACTGATTTGGCTCATAAAACTGATTTGGACGTGTGCTTTGATAACATGTAGATAGATTTTGGGAACATGAAGGTGGACTTGAATGGTATTATAGTTGCAAATGAGGATTCCAGTGAGGAAATGAAGTCATGATTTACACAATTTCATGGCAAAGAAGACTGAAATGATGGAAAGTGGTATGTTGATTGAGAAAATGTGTTCTTTGGATCAATAGGGCAACAATATGTGTTTTGTAGAGCTTTAAAAGGCTAAACATCATGAAGATACATGCCAAATTCTTAGTGAAATGACAATAAATTCTTCAGTGGTCCCACCAGGCGAACTAGACCTATTAGAGACTAGAAGGAGCACCCTCAGTTTGATCATGGAAGATCAAATACTTTGCATAACCTGGGATTGTCTCCAAGATGTGGGACCTTTTCTTATTGAGACAAACCTCCAAAGAAGGTTGGTTCCTCTACCTATAAACTAATTCTAATAATACTCCTAAAGTGGAAAACACAACTATCTAAGATTAATCTAAGCTTTCACATGGAGTAGAACGAGGAATAGCCGTGAAAGATAAAGTGTGGTCGTAGGAGTCAACTACAGTATCACACAAGTTGGTGAAGGTTAATATGTCATAGAACATTCTTGAATCAGTGGAACATTGAAATGAACACAAAAAAAGAAACCTGAAGAACTCTGAATTCTGCGGGACAAGATGAAACTAGTTTGTTGGTCATATCTTTCGACTGGGAGCTCCAAATATAAGAAGACACCTTCTGCCCAATGACCTTCTTCAAGAAAGAAACATGGAAAACTAGATGTATTTTAGTTGACTGAGGAAGCTCTAGTTTATATGACACACTACCAATATTTTTAACACTTGATAAAGATCATAATATTTGGATGAAAGCTTGTTATTTTTTTTGTTGTTTCAAAGATAGGTGCTTATATGGTTGCAATTGTAAAAAAATATAGTATCCAACTTCAAAGCTTTGCTCATTACAATGTTGATCATCTTGTTGCTTCAAGTGGTTTTGTGCCATGACAAAGTTATCTTTAAGGTTAGAGAGAACCTCTTATTGTCTTGAAGGTGTTCTTCAACTGCTCGTACTTTAGGTCAGACCCTTAAGTTGGAAGTGAGGGATGGTGGATGGTAACCGTATAATGCTAAGAATGGAGACATTTTGGATGAAGTATGAAATGAAGTGTTATACACCATTCTGTAAGTGGTGGTCACTTAACCCATCTCTCTTACTTATCTGAAGCAAAACATCGTAGATACCCCTCTATACATTTGTTTACTACCTTTATCTATCCATCAAATTTTGGAGGATATGCTGAACTATGAACGAATTCAATACTCAAACATGAGGATAAATTAGTCCAAAAATTTGTAGTAAATATAGGATCACGATCACTGACTATAATAGTGGGTGTTCCATTTAGCTTCTGAATTGTATTCATAAAAAATATGATAATTGTACTTGCTATAAATGGATGTGACAAGGCACAAAAATGATCATACTTGGTGAGTCTATCTACAACAACCATAATTACATTTTTCCCTTCAGATTTTGGCAATCTTGTGATGAAATCCATGGAAACCTCTGCCCACTGCTCACTAGGAATAGATAGAGGCTACAAAATTCCAAGAGATTTAATAGTTTCACCCTTGTTACACTGACACACTAAACATTCAACCAATTTTTTTTGGACATCTCCTTTCAACCCTTTCCATAAGAAATATTGCTTAAATCTATGATAATTTTTCAAGAATCCCTTATCAGCCAATTTTGACTTCGCAAAATTGTTTAAAAAAAAAATAAAAAATGAAAATTTTGAAAATTTTCAAAAGTGTTACTTTGTGGTTCATTGCCCTCATGACGACCGTCTCATTTTTGTGATCGTTTCGGTCTTCGTTTCATCCTTTTCGGGCAAGAACTCTTCCCGCCAGGCTTTAAATCACGTTAAAATACATTAAAATACATTAAAATATTTAATTAATTAATTGCTCCTTGTTTGATAAATTAATTTTTAAATAACTTGAGAGTATTTAATTAAATAAATATTAATTAAAAGTTCATTCGACAAATTTTAATTGCCGGGGAAGTAAGCTTATGCTTCCAACTGCCGGGAATGCCAATTTGGCTTCCCGAACCCGGATTTCCCCTTTCCTGGCAATCTTCTTCAAATTTCCCGCACGTGGGATTTTCTCCACCAATTGCCAAATCATGGATTGGCTAATGGGCAAGAAATTCCCAATTTCCCACATGGGGAAATTGAATGGGGATTGCCAACCCACTTTTCCATTCCCGTTGGCAATTGGCCATTGTTTTCCCCATTTCCCCTTGGCACTTAAGCCACTACTCGGGAAGAGAGGAAGTTGAATTAATCCTCGTAACTTCTTCCATCAAACTCGTTTGAAAAAGTCGTGCGAAGCTTTCCGATTGCTTCTTATTTCTTCTGAAGGATATAATATTTTGTCACATCCCACAATACTGCACAACATCCAAGTAAGAAGTAAAAGAAGGAACAATTTTCAATTCCAACCCCTGGATTGGGACAACAAAAGATCATTTCCCATGCATGGAGTAGAAGGATGATTTTACTTTAGTTTTGTTTTTTGCAGCAGAAGCCGCGCCAGGGATGAAAGAGGAAAGTCTCCATTAAAAAGAAATCTTTCCACGCATTGGAGGAATAAAAAAAGAAAGAACATTTCCCACCTAGTGGAGGCAAAAAAAGAATGTGCAGCATTTTAAAAAGGAGGCAATCCAAGAGCAATAAAAACAAGGCCGCACAGAGACAGAATCCACGCCAAAGAAGGAAGAATCCCACAGCAAAGGAAAGGAGGACATTTTTCAAAATTGGAAGAAAGTCAGAGGAGAACATTTTTCCACGCCAAAGAAAGAGCAACATTAAAGGAGGAAGAAGGAAGATCACCACGCAAAAAAAAGAGAATCCACGCCTTGGATGGAGAAAAAGACAATAGGAGGTTTCAAAATAAGACAAAGTTTTTGAAAAAACACAGAAGGTGAAAGGAAGAGCCCACGCATTGGGCAAAGGAAAAAACAAGTTTTTAGATAAAGACAGTTTGGAGGAATCAAAACATTACCCATGCAAACATTCTCCACGCAGTTCAAGAAGAGGTAAAAAAGAATTAGTTCCACGCAATAAGTCAAAAGAAAATCACGCACAATTTGAAGGAAAAAGAACAGTTTTTCCCAAAAAAAAAAGAAAGGCAAAAGCAGGTGCACAACCATATAAAGGAGAAAAGACATAGGTTTCCACGAGCAAAGGAGATTTCCAATTTTTTTAAAAGGAGAGTTCCATGCAAAGAAGAAAAAAAATTAAATCCAAATCCACGCATGTGGGAGAGAGAAGAAAGGACAAAAATTTTCTTTTTCCAAATAGCATTTCCACGATTGCCCAGCTGAAGGAGAAACGGGAGAAGAAACAGCATTAATTTTAAAAAGCCCAAAAGGAAATCTTCAAATCACGCATCCAAAATTCCCACGCATGCAAAGGGGAAAGCTTTAAAATCTTCCACACGCATTCTCCAGGACAATTTTAATCCACGCATTTCCAGAAAGAAAAGGATCAAAGCCAAAGAAATAATAAATTTTGCAAAGAAGAACATTATTTTCAAGGGAGATTTTAAATCTGATCAAATTAAATATTAAAATCAGAGAGATTTTAATTAAAATATAAATATCGTTGTATTTCTCGATCTAGAATTCGAGCTTAGTCTCGATTTGTTTGTATTGACATATTGTTTAAAAAAAAAAAATTGTAATTCAGGACAATTATTATTATTATTATTAAAATAATAATAATAATAATATTATAACAAAAAATATTTTTCTTGCATCAACGGGGTTTCGGAGACTGAGACCCGGCCCCATTTGCGTTGTCTTGCGTGCCTGAGTCACTTTTCTGTTAAATTCATAATGGCCGAAAAATCCAAATCTGTGGGGAGATCGAGGAAGCCAGTGGAGAAATCTAACAAATCCGCCCTGAAATATGAATTCCAAGGAATTATCCCTCCCAGTTCCATTAAGTCAGCATATGACAACATCACTGATACAAATCTGGGTCACATCAATGTGCAACAGTTTTGCGAGCGAGTGAAAACTGAAGGCAAAACCATTTTCTCAGATAGACTTTACCATAGTGGCCTACCCCAAGCAGCAACATTCCCTGTCTCAGTGCAGTGTCCAGAATTGGTTATTGCTTGCGCGGAGCATTATGACCCTGAGAGACGAGGAATTTTTAAAGATAATCGCGAGCCTTTCCTCTTAATCACACCAGAACACATTGAGGAATTGCTCGGCATACCCGACTTTCCCGAGAATGCGGATATCTCTAGCCAGTCAGCACAAGAATTCTGGGATGAAGAACCCCTGAGATGGAGCAAAATGGTTAACAACAACTGGTTAGTGACCAAGAGACCTTGAATTGACAGGCTTCCCAAAGAACTGTACCGCGTTGAGTTCGTGGAAGAAATCAGAGACATGATCACTCTCCTAAGTCGAGTTTTCGGTCTACCTTCTGCTAGGATTTTCCACCCATGGATGTACCAGTTTATCTGTATCATCCTAGCCAAGAAAGAGTTTGTGGATTGGGCCACCATCATCAGTAACACCCTTCACAAACAATTGATAGAAGTTAAGATGACTGGATGCTTCTACATGACTTCATATCTGACCTATGCAGTAGCACGAAGAAAGCTATTTTCGGGACTTGAAACGAGAGGAGTCATGGGGCCGTCGAACAGTGTTTTTCATTATTACCCTCAACTCAGTTTCAAAAATAGTTCTCACCATTTTAGAAGAGTCAACGATGCATTCACCTTCCGCATGATCCGGAACCTGAATCGGAATACTGAGGAAAGGTTTTCTAAAGAAGCCATGAGTGTCATTTCCCAATGGGGAACCTGGTTTATTCAATTTTCATCTTTTTCCTACATTCGCGTGAGTGGCTTTGCTGGTACCCCGTGGAAACTTCCTAAGTACGTCAGTGACAGATGGGCATTAATGGAGCTGGCACGACAATTATTCCAAGTTCACTGCCTTCTTAGTGACAAGCACCGTTCAGGAATTCATTTCCCAATCCAAATCGGGGAATACCAATGTCCAAATCTTTTCAGTGCACAACTCATGGAAAAAGAGTTCGCTCTCATAACCATCCATCCATATGTGAAGAGAGCCCAGTTTGATATCAATGGATATATGCAAAAGATTCTGGGAGCAAAAGTACCAACATAATCCTACCATGGAAGATTTCTGGGCTGCTTGTTCGGATGAACATGAGGTAAGAAGACGGGAGTACTCTCGCCTAACACTGGCTTAGATCAAGGCCTTCCGCATCAAGAGTCCTCCCGATTCATTCATAGATGATGATGAGGATGTCGTCGATCCCTCATATGATGTCATTGCCTTTACCCCATTGCCTCGAATCGACTGGACCAAAAGAGATGAATTTTCTCTTGATGGCAAGAACCAACCAATTATTGAAAGAAGCATATCTTGGTATGACAGAGAACTTGCCAAATTGCAATCAATTCCAGATCACATTTCGGGATCACAAAAATTGCCAATACGAGGGGGTCTCCATTCGACCAAAGTCTCTTCTCGATCAACCTCATTACCATCCAATCATACACAACAAGCAAGAAAAGAGTGGTTGCCAAAATCCACTTCGCCAAGTAACGTGTCACAAGGAGAGAGATCTAAAGATCCTAACCCCGAAGAAGGAAGAGAGCGTGTGTCTGGATTTTCTACCTCGAGTAGAGATTCTTCTACCCACATCGTTAATAGTGCTCAGAAGCTAGTAGCAAATGATCCTCAGCCATGCTTCAAACAAGCATCCACTCAGGTGCAGGTAATTCAAATATCAAACACTTCAGAGCATGTAGTTCATGAAGGGATTTCCCAAAATATCCCGAATAATCAGGAAGTGGATATTGAGGTTGTGTCTCCTCAAATCGAGGTCGTAGATAGGATTCAAGAAGGATCTCATGATGTCGAGAATAATGAGAATATTAATTCGAGCTCCAGGATTCTGTATGCTGAAATAGTGAATGATACTCCTTCTTGGGTTGATTCCGAAGTAAAGAAAAGGAAGAGAGTTGTCAAGCCAATTGACATTGATTTTGATGCCCTTTTCAAACTTTCGAATGACGCCATTCCTAAGAAGCCTAAGGTGCTTTCTCGAATAATGGTGGATAATGATGGAAACAAATTTGCAGACCTTGCCATTCCACAAGTGGATAAAGAGCGCGATGCTATGACGCCTGCCGACTATGAAGTTTCCAGACTGGGACTTGGAAGATCTACATTAGAAAGTGACATGGCGATGGCTCGAGATTCAATTGATATCGTGCTAAAGAGACTTGAGAAATACAAGTCTCAAAACTCTCGGCTCAAGGCCGAAAAGAATCAATTGGTGGAATATGTTCAACATTTGATAAATCCCATATCATCCACCTTCCCAGTACCTGATGCAGTGGCTGCCCCAGATGAAGATACTCTCAATTTGTCAAAGGAAATAAACACATTGGGCCATGTCACTAAAACTTGGCTTTCAGAGATTCTCGTTTTAGGCCAGGGGACGATCAAGACCGCGGTTAAGCTTCATGAAGATGTCAGTGCGTATCTTGATCCAATTCTTTCTTTCAAAGAAACTTTTGTTTCTGCTATATCAAATTTGGATGAGATATTGCCCAGTTTACAGGAGATGACAAGTATGGAATCTTCAGTTTTAGCTATTGAAGGAATTCTCGAATTTGAACATCGAGGGACACGTTTTCTTTGGTGTCTGCATCTCAAATCAAGAAAAACGCTTCTCGAGGATTCTATGATCCATTATGAAAGCATGTGCAATGAAGCCTTCACTTCACTCTCCTTGATTCAGGAATTCATGGCTGAGATTCCTTGTAACCTCGTAAATGAGCATAATCAAAGGTGTTCATCGGAGCAGGTGGAAGAACAATTTTCACAATTGTTTAAGGACATGTACACTCCCGCCAACAATTTCTCGTCAGTTTCCATGGAGCGGTGCATCAAATTAAAGAACTTATTTGAGAATGCTCAATCCAAAATTGTTAATTTAAATGATATGCCAAGTAGAATTCTTGAATTGCAGGTATTTTGTGAGGCTATTCTTCGACCAAGTGAACCTCCAGAAGAAGAAAAGATGTTTGAAACTTTGGGAAGGTTTAGATCCTTTCAACTGGCAAAAGCGGCAGATCCTAATTTCACCGGCGGTGCAGGGAGTTGATTTTCTTGGTATCTAACGAAGTGGGAGAGTCCATTTCTCATACGCTTGAGATAGGCGGACCCCATTTCAATGGATAAGGCACTGGTTATTATTGTATATTTTAAAAGGTGTTGTTATTTGTTTTTGGGAAACAATGGATATTTTAAGTAATTTCTATTTTTGGGTTGTCTTTAATAAAGTTGTTGAAAAAGTCAAAGGTCACTTAAGTGCCTTATTTAATGATCATGTAAAACCCTAACTACTTTGTAACCAACTTTTGGGTTATAAAAGGAAGTGAGGGGCTCATTTGTAAAGGGTGACTTTGAGAGAGGAGAAGAAAATACTTTTGTGCAAGCTTTGTTTCAGGAAGAAACTTTGTGTTCTTTTGTGAAAAACATTTTGGAGTTAATGAAATACGAACTTTGTGTCTCATTCATTGTCTCTTGTAACATTTGATGTTCTTATGTTCATTAGATGTTAGGTGTTTGAATCTTGCATGCAAATATTATCTTTGATCTTATTGTCAACGTTATTAATCAGTTGTTCTAGTTCACAGTGATCAAGCTCTGATTATCTACTTGCTCATGTGTGTTCCCTTTTACACGTTCTTGTTTGGCTAACTCAAACTCCGTTTTATTTGTGTTGGTTATTCATCTTTCCTCTTCATGCAATATTAGGCTCTGTTTTTACCTAACTCTTGCATGTTCTTTCAGTTCATTCCATTCCACTCCTTTCCTTCATTCCATTCCATCTCCCTCATTCACTTTTCTTTCCATTGATGTTCCAAAACACCCCCCACATACAATTTTGAATGTACAGATGTAAATACAGTTTTGGTTTTCAATAAAGGCAGCCTCACCTTCATTGAGGAGGGACTTCATTCCCACACTGTTGCATGTCATTTGCATGCGTGCAAATCCATCTGCTAACAACATCTTAGTGACCCATTTTTGTTGTTCTTCAATGATAGTCTTTTCTCTAAGAAGTATTTCAAGTTGTCATGATCTGTCTTTACCTTGAAGTGACAACCCATGAGATATGGTCTCCACTATTTGACTACATGAAGAATAACCATCATTTCCTTCTCATAAGTTGGTTTTGTTAGGTTCTTACCTTTGAGTTGACGAATCTCAAATGCAATGGGACAACCCTCTTGCATAAGTATTACACCTATGCCACACCTTGAAGCATCACATTCAACAATGAAGGTTTTGGAGAAATTTGGTGTAGCCAGAATTGGAGTGGTACACATGGCCTTCTTCAGTGATTCAAATGCCATGTGTTGCTTCCTCATTCCAATGAAAAGAGTCTTTCTTCAATAATGTTGTGAGTGGTGCTGCAATTCTACCATAATTCTTCACAAATATGTGATAATAACCTGTAAGCCCTAAGAATCCCCTGAGGTTTTTGAGGGTTTTAGGAATCTTCCAATCCACCATGGCTTGGATCTTATGAGGATCCACTTTTACCCCTTCATGAGACATAATATGACCCAAGTATTCTACCTCCTTACCCCAAAAGCACACTTGGAGGGCTTGGCATAAAGGTGTTGTTGTTCAAGAGTGTCCAATACCTTATTGACATGATGTAAATGTTCCTCCCAAGTCTTGTTATAGATTAATATATCATCAAAGAATACCAGGACAAATTTCCACAAAAATGGCTGAAAGATTGAATTCATCAAACTCTGGAAAGTAGATGGTGCATTTGTAAGGCCAAAAGGCATTACTAGAAATTCATAATGGCCCTCATGTGTCCTAAATGTTGTTTTATGAATATCTTCATCACAAATATGGATTTGATGGTATCCTGATCGAAGATCTAATTTTGTAAAATAAACAACACCATGTAATTCATCTAACAAATCTTCAATGACAAGAATATGATACTTATCTTTCACTATGTATTTGTTGAGCTCCCTATAGTCTGGACACATGCACCAACCTTCATCCTTATTTCTTACCATCACCACTGGAGAAGAGTAAGCACTCTTGACTATGGTGAATAATACCTTCTTCCAATATCTCTTGTACCATATTTTCAATCTCACTCTTTTTAGATAAGGGTACCTATAAGGTCTAATGTTGGGTGGTTGATTCCTAGTACTAGCTGAATAACATGATCATGATCTCTTTTGGGAGGTAACCCTTTTGGCATATCCCCAAAAACAACTGAGTGTTTATTAATAATTGCTTGTAGATCTGATGGTATAGGACCTTTTGATGGTTGAGCTTCTAGTGAAAATAGTTGTGCCACAAACCCATCTGCACCCTTCTTAAGCATTTTCTGCATTTGATGAGAACTTACCAATTGTGGAGCTTTTTCCTTCATCCCATGTAGCTCAAAAGTCCTCCCTTCAAAATGGAACCTCATGAACAAATCCTAGAAGTTCATCTCAATAGTGCCCAAGGTAGTGAGCCATTGGACCCCTAACACAATATATGTTACCCCCATTGAAATGGCATACATGGGGCCCTCTAGTAGGTAATCTCCCATGGATAGCTTAATCTTATGGCACTTTCCTGAACAACTAACTTTACCTCCATCTGCAACCATGACTTGAAACTTTGGGGCTAGGATAAACAAAACAATTTAAGCACATGGTTAACTTATGATTGATGAAGTTATGAGTACTACCAGAGTCAATTAGTATTGTCACCCTTTGTTTCTTTATGAACCCAACAACCTTGAGGGTTTGTGGGGTGCTAATCCCTGAAATCGCATGGCAAGATGGTTGAGATTCTTCAGCCTTGATCTCAGGAACCTCTTCCTCTTCATCAGTTGCTTCCTCCTCATCTTCTTCCTCATTAGGACCCTCAATGTAGAATAATTTCTTCTCAAGACATTTATGTCCCTTGCTCAACTTGCTATCACAATTGTAACATAGACCTTTTTCTCTCTTCTCTTCAATTTGTTGAGGAGTCAATCATGTAGGTTGGGGAAATGATGGTGCTATCATGCGTTCCTTGTGATTATTGAGACCCCTTCATTTGACAAAATCTCTTTCCTCCACACAATGAGAAACTATCATGGATTCTGATATCGAAACATAGGATTAAGAAGGTGAACATCAAGTTGGATGTTATCCTTGAGTCCACCCAAGAAGAGATCATTTAGATGGTCCTCTGAGATGTCATTCAATCGCGATGATAGATTTTGGAACTGTTGGATATAATCCTTGACTATCCTTTGTCTGTTCATAGCTTTGGCAATCTGGCTAAAATAGTTCTCTGTAACACTATTACTATAGTGTATCTAGAGCTCATCAGTCAACATAGACTAGGTAATAGGGAGAATATTTTTTTCTCACACATCCATCTATACCAAATGAATTTTCTGGTTCCAGATACAAGGATGCCATTACCACCTTCTTTCCACTTGGGACTTGATGTAAATAAAAAAAACTCCATTTGGTTGATCCAAGTGATTGGATCATTCCCATTGAAACTTGCACATTTCTACTTTTGGAATCATGTTATGTACTAAATTAGAAAGCTCCACCAGGTTGTGCAGAGGATCCCCCTTGGTTGGTGTGATTTGGATTTGAGGTTGCACATTGCTTGAGGAACCCATGTGAATTGAATGGGAATTCATGCAATCTTCATGCTTGAAAAAGTGACTCATAATCTCTTTCCTCATTGATTCAAACCCCTTCAATTTCACTGAAGGTTCATTTCTAATTGTTAGTTAGGTTGAATTTACATCTCACCAGTGCTTGAAGATCTTCCATATTATCTTTCAATGTTTGAAGGTCATGGAAGAATTGACTCATTATTATTAACATTTTCCTGAAGTAAGTTAAATACCTCTGATACCCTAGAAGATGAAGATTCAAAATCCATATCTTCCTTATTTGGAGTCATTCCTAGAGTGGCTTGACCCTTCCCTTGGCCTCTAGTTGATCTCCCTATCATGATGTAGGGTTTGGGTCTTGGGATACAAGGATTAGGGTAGAAATTTAGGGTTTGGGGTTTTGTAAATTTATTGGCCAAATAGAGAGAAACATAAAGAACAAACCCTAGATAATTTTTGGAAGCTTTCCTAAAACATAAGAAACTTAGAAAAATTCCAAAAATTGCAGCCTAGGTAGTGAATTTATGAAAAAACCTAAAATTGATATAACTTGTGCAAAACAAGTCAAAAAATCTTGAAATTTGGAGAGGATCTTACTTGACTTATTTTTCAACTCCAGGTAAAAAATTGTAGAAAAATTCACTACCATTTTGGAGATATAGTTGAATCTTCAAAATTAGGGTTTTGACCCAATTCTGGCCGAGATCAAGCTTTGATACCACTTGTAATGAAATTACTTAGATAGATTTGAATATCAACAACAATATAACACCAAAGAACACCAAAATATAGATAAATGATCACAATATGCAAGTATAATGACTTAGCCACTTCGAGGGGGCAACCTCCAAACCATACAATAAGACTCAAGTGCTCAATATGATGATCATATCACACTCTTATCCCCTATATATACCCTACTATACTATGCAAATCACCAAGGCCGACCCACTAAGCATATGAAAGCATAAATAAATATGATATGATAGGATAAGAGATTATTTTAGCCACAGGTCGCATGAAGAAATGAGAAAGAAAATTGATGAGGTGTTTCAAAAATAGGTTTGAAGGAGACGTGAAACCTTATGACACAAGAAGCTTCTTTCTTGCAAGAATGAAGGTAGATGTAGGTTTTCTAAAAGGTTTGAAGCTATCAGAAGTCATGGTGAAGTATTGATAGATATTGCCACGAATGGATGATATATTAAATTTCTTAGTGAGTGTCAATATCTTCTCCATAATTGATTTAGGATGCAAGTATCATCAAATTCAAATGTGGGAAGAGGATGAGTGAAAGACAACTTTCAAGACAAATGATGGCTTATGCGAATAGTTGATGCTGCCCTTTGGAGTTTCTAATGCTGCAACTACCCTCATGCAGACCATGAAAAGAAAAATTGGAAATTTTGTTATCATCAGAACTGAAAAGATTCACAAATTTTGAAAAGAATCAGCTTTGCAAAGAAAGCCATGTATTCCTAAGCAATGTGATTTTAGTAGACAAGTTAAGCATGGATCCAAAAAAGGTTCAAGGTTATAGTTGAATGGACTACTCCCCAAGAGTATAATAGATGTGAGGATCTTTTGATGGGTTAGTGAACTTCTGTAACAGATTTATCAAAAACTTTGGTAGCATATGCCCACCCTTGATAGACTGCCAAAAAAGGAAATGTGTTTATATGGTCTAAGATAGCTGAATAGGATTTTGACCAGCTCAAGAAGACAAAACCATAGCACCTATCCTAACCTTGCCAATTTTCAAGAAGCATTTTATACTTGAATGTGATGATTCGACAATAGCTATTCGGGGAGTGCCAAGGAAACAAAGGCAAATCAATCGGCTATTTCAGCAAAAAGCTAAACAATGCTAAGGGGAATTATGACACTTATGATATAGAGATATGTGTTATTTTTCACACTGAAACATTTGGAGTTGCTATCTTTTGCAAAAAGGACTCCTTTTATCAACTTGCAATTGAGTTATATAAATTTTCATGCAAAGTTTTCCTATAAGGATGCCAAATGGGTATCTTTCTTGCAAAGATATATGTGTGTGTTCAGGAGCGGAAAGACCGATGTCATTGCAGATACTTTGAGTAGAAAGCACCACCTGCTAATCACTATAGGGAATTCCGTCATTGGATTTGAAGAAATGAAGATTATGCAGCTGCTCCTTTTGTAAGCAAGATTTATGAGATCCTTTGCAATTTATAAATATTTATCAGTACATAGGTTCATTTAAAGTTTTTAACACATACAACTAGCATACCCATTGGTTTCAAAGAGGATAGTATTAATTGAGGATCGCACTCAGGTGGACTGGGAGGACATTTTGGAAGGGATAAGGCCTAGATCTTGGTAAGTGAGAAGTTTTTTTGTACACAACTCAGAAGGAATGTAAACAGCTATGTTTCTTGATGATAAGGACAGAAAAATAATGGCTGTATAAACCCCTACCAGTGCTTGAAGGACATTAGATAGTTGTTTCTATGAACTGTCTTGGGGCTTCCTCATACTCTGAGGTAGTAATTCTATTTTTACTAAGTGAATTGATTCTCTGAGAATGTACACTTAAGCCCATGTAAGAAAACAATTATGCTAGTAGGATTGTTGGTTTGATGTTTGAAGTACAATTGCATGGACTGCCTATGACAATCACAAGGGGCAACGATTTTGTCAATTGAAATTAACCTAAGCGAATCCGGAATAGTAGATCTCATTGACTTCCCTAAAGGAACTCATGTTAGCCAAGATGCAAAAGAAGTTGTAACGCGTGTATATAATATGCAACATGTAAGGCACAAATTGCAAATTAACAAACAGTACAAATTGTAGATTACCAAACAGAAAAAGCGATTGAAACAAGGAATATGAATATGGTTCACTTGTGTAAGAACCTACACCAAGCTCCGGCCAAAGAAAAATGGTCTCTGTCAGATCAATAACAAAGCCTACTTGATGGATCTGCCTGAAAATGTAGACAATTTTTTTTTATCATATTATCATAGAGCTATGGAATTTATATCATATTATCGTTGATTTATATAATGTCTATCAAATTGCATTAATACATACCTCATTATGTGTCACGAACCAATCTCAAAACGATATCCAAGTTGTTCAGAAACTTTTTATTACTACATATAGACTCAAAATTCTTAGTAAATAATTCTCTTTTATTACTATGCAAATCTCAAGTGATACTGTTGAAAATGAACTCTAAATGCGATAGTTGACGACTACAATGCAATGTGAATGGAAATATACATCTAGTGTTTCTAACAAAATCCATGTTTTTCATTTTTTCGTTCACCATTTCAGTTTTTGCTTAATTGATTTTCTATGGGGTGTGTATGAAATTAAGGAAATGCACCCAGTGCATCTAAGGTGCGTTAGGCTGGCTGAGGTGCAGATGTGGTGCGCGTATCAGCACTGGTGCGTCTCTGGTACAGCCCAAATATTGTTGGGTGTTGATCACTCAAACAATCTTTCCTATAAGCTGTTCAAATGTCAGATAATTTGAGAATGCCAAATTCAGATAGGCAAAACTTTGCGTAGCTGACCACACTTCAAATGCTTTGTGGGATGAATAATTAGTCTCTAATTGGCCAATAAGAACTACGTGAATGAAATCATGCCACAAAACTTGACGTCTGCTATACTCACCACATAGATTGAAACATGTTTACTGTTATTCTTTCTCATTTGTAAGGTCAGAAAATTGTGCAACATAATTTTCAACACATAATATGATGAGATAATTGTTCAAGTTGGTAACTATCAACTAAGACAGTCTTTTGATTGGCGAGACAGGATATTTTGATTTCAATCCATACAACACAAGACTATATTAGTTCAAAGCAACTACATATACATTCATATCTTGAACTTTCCTATTGACTTTTCCATATGATAGAGAGCCAACACAAAAAAGTATTTCTTTTGAACATAAAATCGGATCTAACCTATTTTGCTTTAAAGAATCAAAAGCTTTTAGTCTAAAATCAATCCCCAAAGGAAAGAGCAAATACTTATCCACGGACCAAAAAATATGAAAACATGACAGCCTATGATGAGTGCAAAACGTAGTCATGAAGAACTACATTTTATATCATTTTACAGCCAACCGAGTGTCATGAACAACTGTATTTCTTATCTCTTTTCATCTGCATACAAGTTTAATGTTATTTTTTTAATTGAAAAGACTGGACTGGGAAAATATTCTTAAGACATGAATTTATTGAAAGATTTGGCTTTTATTATTTGATGTCAGCTTGTGAGTTTTAACATGAATGAACACCTTTAACAGCAAGAATGTCTACCATAAGGTTTGATCCCAAAAAACCGTGTTCATGCTAGATGGTGGCCTGTGATGACCCCAATGTAAACATTCACAAAGAAGTACACTCTTTTTGGAATAAAATACATTTCTAAGTTATATAATAAAGTGTGTTTCGCAGAACTCAACAAGTTGTTGAAGTGGACAGCAGCTAAGTCCCAGCAATGAACACTTTTAACAGCATACCATACATCACACCATTTTTCTCATATTCAAGAATGTCTATTACCATAAGGTTTGATCCAAAAAAAAACCGTGTTTATGCTAGACCGTGGCCTGTGATGACCCCAAAGTAAACATTCACAATGAAGTACCCTCTTTTTGGAATAAAATACATTTCTAAGTTTAAAGCGTGTTTCGCAGAACTCAACAAGTTGTTGAATTAGACAGTAGCTAACTCCCAGCAATGAGTCTATACACCTTTCGTTTCATCCATTAAAACATTTTTCCTGTGATTCCATTTATCTGACTCTATCTCAAAGGCTAGCTTATGTTCTCTCCACTCCCCCTCTTCCAAATATTGCTCATAGAATGTCAACAGACCTGTTGGTTTCAAAGAGAGAACAACCATGCTCCTTGTACCATAAGGACCCTACAGAGAGAACCATTTTCATTTAAAAGGCTACATTATGAAAAAAAGTAGATTCAGGATTTGCAAAATAAAATTTATTAAAAACATTAACTTTGAATGAAAATCTATACAAACTACTTCTACTTGCAAAGACAAAAAGACCTATTAAAAGATATGATTGTCCTGAAAGTTGACTTAAAAGTCCAAAGAAGATAAAATGGTTGATCTTGTTATCATTTGAACTAAGCCAACATGATAATCTGCAAAAATAATCTACTCAAATGCAATGAAGACAAAGATTGAGAGAAGTACAGTTCGAATTTACCCTATCACTATCACAACTGACAAATATAGGGCTAATTTGATACTCCCAGTCAGGATCACAACCAGTTTTTTGGAAGCAATGTTCTATCAGCATGAATTGTATCTTTCATAACATTTTCAATGATTTCGGATTCGGGTATTTCGTCTTCTCCAAATTTTTGCAATAATTCATTAAATTTATGCCTCAGACGTTGAACCTGATAAAGTGACTGATCATAAAGCATTAGTGACCATACAGGGAAAGAGAAGCATGAAAATCACGTAATTGTTAAACAGGCTGAGAACATGCCAATCCTGGAGCTCTTCATATTAATTCCTAAATATGAGCAATAATCTGTTTCCTCAAAAGAATAAAAAGTCACATGGGAATTTACCTTCGGCCAAGGTGTATCAAGCTGAGCATTAGAAAGAACGTGCAGTCCAGGAGAAACTTCTTGAACAGAAACTGAATTGCCTTCTAGACGATTTGTTACATAAGCAATTTTACAAGTGCAGAGATCCATCAAAATTAAATTGAAGCCATTGTACACTTTGTCTTCCTGTGCTACCTTCTGTGCAAACTCCATTGGGGTTTCGGAACTCTGTTAGTTCAACATAAACAGCAAACTTAAGAAGGTGATTGTCAATGCAAGAAACCCTTCAAAAGATTGTATTTCTAACTTGATTTTGATAAATCCTACAGATAATATAAATGCAAATCAGACCCATTTTTTCCAGTTGGTAATTAGAATGAATGATGGTTACAATGCTCCATAATAATAAGCTTCCCCATAAAGCATTAGCACCTTGTGGGTCCAATGGTACCAGTTGTGTGGATCCACTAGATATGTTTTTTTGATTGTCTTTTTTTTTGGTCAAAGGGGCCCCCAGTCTTCTGGGTCCATTTGCTTTTTTGGTTTATGAAATGTACTTTTTGTAAGAACAGTATTATCTCACATGTAAAAAACGAGAGAGCTAAAGTGAGAAAAATGTTATAAACTCTTCGAGAGTGCAGCAAAGCATGTTTTGGGAAAATAGGTTCGTGTCGCAAGTATAAAAGTTGTGCTGGGCCAAGAAAATGTCCATATTGTCCAGGATTCAGGCTGAGCCGGCAACCAAAGGCTCTCACACATGTCAATTTTCTGTTAGGTACTATTTCATGTATTAATGCCATTTTTCTATGTACTATTTTATGTATTTTCTAGTAAATTACACAGTTACCTACATCTTGGGGACTAGGGGAGGGGATTTCGGGGACAGCCAAAAAATACCAGATTTTGGGGAGGGCGGAGGAACAGTTTATTAAAATAATAAATAACATATAAAAATTAATATATAAATCTGTTAACCTTATACAATGTAGTTTAGAAGCTTAAACTTTATTTAAAGCTTTTAAGCTAAGTAGCCGATACGTTTGATATGGCAGTACAAAAAAAATATAAATTTCAGCCTACTAAATAGGAATTAAGTTATTAACCACATATTATGCATATGAAAGACAAGATAAAAGTAGGTAACTTATAAGTTATAAGCTAAATAAGTGAATGTTATAAATATAATAACGTTAAACGTTGTAATTAAAATACATTAGATAATAGTATTATAAGTATTACAAATGATATAATAGTGAACTTTATAACCATTATATTTTTTATATTACAATTACATTATATACATACAATAATCTTATCCACTTTATAAAGCTCTAACACTTATAATGCTACAACATTATACGACATTATAAATAACGTTATATCATTATATCCCTATAGATATATTACCTCACTTACTAACATTATTAATAATATCCGATTTTGGATAATGTAGTGCATGATAAGGATATTAATTATAATACTATTGTAACATTACAATACTATTATATATTATATATATAGGAATTATTGTATATAATTAGAAATTTTATAAACTATTTTCCAGATGCTATTTTAAAACATATATATAATCATCTACTATAATAAATTTTGATATATTCTTCCTTTAAATCTAATAAAAAATCTTATGGATCTATTCTACATGTATATTAAATAATTTATTAATTAATATAATATTCCTTTGAGTAATAAGATTCCGGCTGAAAAGATATTATATGAAACGTATAGCTTCAAAAGTATCCTATCTGCTGTATGTTGAAAAGATATTATATGAAACATACAACTTTAAAAACATGTTAAAAAAAAGTGGTTTTAGGGGGGATACGCCGTTGGGAGCGGGCAGGGTACAGCGGGTACCCTGTGGATACGGTTGGCTGCAGGTACCGCAGGGTACCCACCGTACCCTGCCCGCTCCCAACAGCGTATCCCCCCATACCCGCTCCTAGGCCTCCCCCCCTGCTGTATCGGTATCAGAGCTTTTTAGGGTACTTCAGAGTTAAATGTTCAATTTTTTCTGAAAATAACAGCTTTTTTGGGGAAGGGGGTTGAAGGGGGGAGTCTGTTTTAAAGTGAAGGTGTCAGGAAATTATTTTAAAATTATACAAATAAAAAATTTGGGGACGTCCCCGCCCTGTCCCCCCATCCCCAAAACATCTAAGACATCACTCAAACCCTTAGGGACATGTACCCAAGTAACACTGGTAAATTATAGATCTATTTTCCTTCAAGTTTCTATAAACAGTTTCAGCGTTGAGATTTTGTAGTTATTACAGAATTTTCAGTTTCATTGTATCATTCTTAGTTAAATGTTGTATTTTATTTTAGTTTCCAGTGTAGATTTTGAATATTCAACCTAGTCTGTAGCAGGAAAAATTCCAGAACTGATGTTTTTTCTATTGTCAGACCAAGGGCTACGACCCAGGGTTTGCAGCAACAGCCAGCTACAGTTGGGTCCTGCAGTGGTGTCAGAGCCACTTTCTCGGCCTTGTGGGACAGCACCAACAATGAAATCCTTTACCCATCACATGGATGATAATTTAAGATGTGAAATTGCATTATCAATAGAGGAAGCAATTAAAACCCCGTTGGATGAAATGAAAGAAACCGTGAAGAGATGAGCCAAGTTGTTTGCCCATTGATTGTGCTCGTGAAAAGAAGGGAAAGACAAGATGGGGAACAACATAGAGGAAGAAGGGTATAGGAGACCACCAGATTTGATAAGAGAGACTAACCATCATGATGGAAATCAAAACCCTTTTGCTGGAAGGAGGCCTGCATTTGATTTGTGGTAGATGGTTAAATGGTTAAGCATGAAGAAAAAGAGGATAACACACATAATCAATCACAAAGAATCACATGGGACCATTTTTCACAACATTTTATCGTAATTTTGAGGCCTACATGCAAAATGATTACTTCTTGGTTTTCAAAAATATGAAAGCAACTTGGAACAGTAGCATAACATTCTAGGGAATTCTGCCAAGCTAGCTTGCTGACAAAGAATATCTCTCCATGAAAGGTAGTTGCTGTGTATATTGATGGATTGAAAGACTCCATTAGATGGTATCTCAAGGCTTTGAAGCTTGCCACTCTTGAAAGAGTTGTCCGGTACGAAAAAGCCTATTCATAGGTGGTTAGAAGTTAATTTATAGTGGCAATTACCTGTAAAACCAGCCTGGTAGCAATGGAGGAATGAAAAGGTCATGTGAAAACTAATTCCCCTTAATTGAAATGCTGAACATCAAGAGGGAAGAATAATAGACTCTGCTGTCATTGCTGATTTGGGCTCCAAGAGACCTTTTTTTTAATGGTAAGGAGGCATGGTCAAAGGAATATGATTGAAGTTGTCGATGAAGAAAATAAGGAGATTGTTGAAACTGGACCTGATGAAACACCAAAAATGGAAGAAAACACACATATAGTGGACCCAAATCGACATGAAATACCCACTATTTCACTTGCTGCCATGACGTGAATCACCAAATATCAAACCCTAAGAGTCAAAAACAAAGTGAAGGGAAGAATTGTGGTAAGCTTCACCAATTCCAAGAGCACTCATAATTTCATGGATGCAAAATTGGTAGCATCTACAAGTCCGAAGGTTGTCCCATTACAAAATTTTCAGGTGTCCATGGCCAATGACAACATGATGGAGTGCAAAGGAATGATATAAGGCATGAAATAACAGTTGGATAACTATATGATGTGGAAGCATTTGAGTCCACAATCAATCCTGTGTCAACCAAAAACATAAGTTGGTGTTTGTGTGTTTGTTTGCAACTTATCGAGTTGACATCATTGCATATGACAAAGATAATCAATATCAACCCTAAGAAGCACCACCAAAACTACAACACTACAGGAACATCATGGACAAGAGGTCCCATTCATCTAACAAAGATTGAACTAACCCTTTTTGGTCAGATGATGAAACCACCGGTTTACATAGGGGTGGTTTCGTAACTGCCAATCTGCAGAAAGCAGCAGTTTTTCCTGCATGGAAAGCAAAAACAAATTAACCACCCAAAATGATGAAATGTCAGTTGCTAAGCAGTTTCAACATGCTTGGGAGTTCAAAAAGGCACTCCAGATTGTAAGAGGCTGTCAGAAAGATTTGAATTCATCAGTTGGAGGTAGATTCAGTTGGGAGGGGAAAAGAAAGAGGGAGTTTTTTTGCTAGAGAGAGCCTTGAAAAAAAGCTGGAAGTGAACGGAGAGGACTATCAAATCCATTGAGGGACTACATAGGTGTGATCATCATCTTCTTGTTGTAATTCAATAAAGCAAATAATGTGGGTGTGTACTTTCTTTAATACAGCCACAGATCCAATAAAGACTGAATTTTGCATTCCAAGTTTGTGTTGTGTTCAATTGTGTGTCAATCGAAGTGATATGATTGTAGGCTGCGAGGAAAGCCTGCCATTCAATTGGTCATTTCTTACCCAACATGCATCATTTGGTATTAGAGGAGGTTGTGTCGTACTTCATTGAGTGTTTGAGGCTTTAGTTGAGTCTGCTGCAGGTTGTGAAAAAATCTTGCATTATTGAGAGTTGTGAGGAATAGAAACATGACACAAATAAGTTCTCCTTGGAAGAGGAGGTAGAGCACAAAGAGTTGCAGACTTTGCAAAGATACTGAGAGGAATACACACAAACATGAGTGCGGATGAAGAGGAAGCACCATAGGTTCACCTTGAAGAGTTGGTTGATGAACCAGAGGATAGATTCTTGAAGGAGATTGTCAAGGTGCGAGGCAAGCCAGGTTGGACACACCCTAGCTACTAAGAAAGTTCATGTCATGCGGATCTTATTGATTGGAATCTGGATCACAGATCTGGAAAGTATTTTGTCTATGAGAAAATGGAAGGCCCCAAGGGAGTGAAGTCTTCCTGCACAAAGTTGAAGGGACATGCATCCATATGGTGGGATCATGTGCAGCTATAAAGGGTTAGAAGAAACAAGGACAAAATCAACGCATTGGATAGGATGGTTAAAAAGTTGAAAGGTTAGTTTTTTTGCCTTATGATTATCAGCTGATTTTGTTCAAGAAAGTTGTAGAAATTGAGGCAAAAATATGTATGAGTAATAAAAGACTACTTGGAGGCATTTTACAAGCTCACCATTCGGGCTGGTTATGCTGAAGTTGATGAAGAGAAGATCTCAAGGTGTGTGAATGGTCTTCGAAAATCCATACAAGAGGGTTTGAAATGATATAGCTACTTTTGATAGAAGAAACATATCAATGTGCTTTGAAGATAGATGAGAAGTTGTCAAGGAGACAATGAAACATGACAAGAGGTAGAGGAAGGTTTTCAAGAGAGAGGTCAAGCAAACACTGGAAGAAGAAGACAACATACTCATGATGAGAGAAACAAGCACTTCTCATAATTACAATCATACACCAAAAGGAAGAGGATACTATGGTAGAGGAAAAGTTATGAGCAGTCACGGGTACATGCTTTAGGTGTGGAGATGTTGGGCATAGAGCTTTTGAGTGTAATATCCCTAATAAATAATTTCTAACAAATCTGGATGTTTTATCAAACCCTAGGATAGCAGTATAAAAATTTGAACTTTTATGACAACATCAGTAAACTGTTTTTTTTATAAAATCAACAAGCCCCAATTGCAGACAAAATAGAATGTATTTATTTATTTTCAAATCAGCTTCAGGGAAAAAAACCGGAATATTTGTATACAATTTCTGGCTCAATTTTGATGATCCAGATACATATAAGGCTGCAAAAAGTAAACATACAAGCTGAGACCTACGTTGCATGGATATGCCAACCCCCCCCCCCCCCCCCCCTTGGAAATGTATCGGATACAGATACATTCATGATACGTACGGGGTACGTCACGGATATGTACAGACGTATCCGTGACATATCCTGACGTACCCCGTACTTATCAAGAACGTATCCAACAATATATACATTTTTTTAAAGTATATCAAACTACGAAAGTACTTGTAGTAGACATGACGTCAATATATGTAACTTTGATAAATCTGAATTGATGTCAATACATGATACTTTGATAAATTTGAATTGTGATCTATTCATGTGTCATTAATTATTTTCTACGTCACCGGGTTTTTTTTTCTGCCACACCAAAGACGAAACATAAAACACAAACCCTAAAAGCTAAGAACACCTAGCTTGACTCTTATTTTGCCGAATTAAAAAAGAAAACAAGACACTTACAGGGATGAAACTTCATCAAGCTAAGTTACAATTGCATTGTTTTGCTATTCCTAAGCCACTACGAGTGTCCATTTGCTTCCAAGGACATTTAGGACCTTGCAACAAGGAAATCTTTCACTGAAAGTAAGTTGTGATTTTCTTAGTTTTTATTTAAGTTTATTTTAAATCTAGAACACTTGCACCCTGAATTGTCACTGCAACCCCTGAATGGAATTGCCAAGCTCAGATGTGAGGGTTTTCGTCCTCAATCTGTGTAAAATGAGGGTTTTCGTCCTCTATTACTGATGCAGAAGCAAAAGCCACTTGCAGACAAAGAAAATAATTGATGAATTTCCAAGATGTGTTACAATGAACCCCCAAGTCTGCCTTTATAACTCTCAAACACTCCAAAGTGGGCGCCCCATCCTAAAAATAGGATTAAACACTTTAAATAATACTTTTTCCACCCCTTATCCTAAAATTAGGATTTACAAAAGCATGCAGCTCCCTTTTCAACTTTGGCGCCCCCTCCTTTATTTATTTATTAAATCTAACTAAGAGCCTAATAATAGAAGTCAACCTTCTATTATTATTTTATTCTAACAATGCTTTTTGAATTAAAAATATAATTTAAGTGTCCTTTTCCAATTAAAATATAAAATATCTTTGGACCACTTAAATTAATTTATTTTCCTCTTTCACTTTCCCCTTAGCCTACGGAAAATAATAAAAATAGGCTTCAGGTATCCAGAAGTAATTAATTCCGAAAAGGGGACATTACAGTCCGCCCTTCCCAGAATTGCTTGCCCTCAAGCAATGCCATTCCAATTCTCTCATTCTGAACTGCTCTGCAAATACCAGGATCCCAAATCCACCTTGGGAATTTGCAATTCCCAAACCTTGAAGTTGTTGGCTTTTGTTGCACCTCTCTGATATGATTAGAAAACCATGCATTAGGTGAAGCTCTTTCAATAACCTCAATAAAGGAGTCCAGAGTAGTAGAATCATGCATCAACTGGGATCTGGAAAGTGTGCTAACAGCAGTAATACCCTCCATTCTGCTAGCTGAAACTGTTGTTGTAACTCTGTCAGTGATCCCATGGATTACCAACTCTTTCCCATTTAACTTAAACTTCAGCTCCATACTATGAAAGTTTTGGATGAATTCCCCCAACGAATGCAACCATTGCACTCCTAGCACCAAGTCAATCTCTTTCAAACCAACAACATAAAAATCATCACTCATCTGATGGTCATCCAATGTGAAGCTAAGTTGTCCAACCTTTTTCCGGCAAGTTATGGTAAAACCATCGGCTACAATGACGTTGAAACCTGTTACATCATTTGTCTCCAAATCTCTCCTATTCACCAATCCTTCATTTATAAAATTGTGGGTTGCCCCACTATCAATCAATACGATAATGTTTTGCCCAAGAAGGACTCCACTAACCCTAAAGGGTTGATACTGTAGTATACCTGTAAGTGTGGCAAGAGTGCTTCCTACAACCTCTGGTTCTTCTTTTGAATCTTCATCTGATATCACTTCTATGTAATGCACCTGTCCCTTTGGAAGACACCTATGACCCAGTCCCCATGGATCCCTGCAAGTGAAGCATAGTTTCTTCCGCCTGAGTTCATTTCGAGTCTCATCCCCCTTTGTCTGTATCTGCTCAATAGGTGCTGCCCTTGGCTGCCCCACGGAAGATGTTTTTGGCTGCTTGGAAGGTATTGTCCTTAGCTGCCCCAAAGGCATTTTTTGCTGCTCAAAAAATGTAGTTCTTTGTTGTCCTATAGGAAAAAAATTCGCTTTAGGGGCTGCTATTTCCAAATCCAAAGCCTTTTTGATGGCTCCTTGTAGAGAAGTAGGGCTGAAAGCTTTCACTAAACCCCTAAGAGATTCAGTTAAACCTTCAATAAACAAAACAACCAGTCTCCTCTCTGTCACATCAGGTACCATCACAGAAAGTTTCTGAAATTCAGCTACATAGTCACTTACCGAATGTAGTTGTTTGAGTTGAGCTAATTCCCGGAAATGAATTTCTGGATCCACTCTGTCAAATCTCTCTATCAACTTGTCACTGAAATCAACATATGAGCGAATGAGATTGTGTCCTTGTGTGATTAGCCCATGGTACCACCACTCATGTGCTATACCTTCTAGATGAAGGGTTGCAAATTTGATGGCTTCCTCTTCCATCATTGGCCTGAGTGATATGAAGGTATCCAACTTTTGTATCCATGCACGAGCGGTACTCTTGCCAGAGCCGTCAAAAGTAGGGAGTGACAACTTCCCTAGTGCCTGCTGCAAGTCTCTCTGAGTAGCTTGTGGTCTCGGATCAGCTCTTGGTCCACTCCTGTTTTTCTTCAGATTGATGAAATTATTGAGCGATATAGCCTCTCTAATCTCACCTGGAAGTACCTTGTATTCTGCATAGCTAGCAACGATATCATCTGCAATCGATGGTTGAGTTTCAACCTCTGGAACTGCTTCCTCCCTGCGAAGGAATTCAGGCTGGAAGGGCCTAGCAATAGATCCAGTGTTCATCGTCCGAGTGTGTTGGTTATTGTTCCCCCTGAAGAACTTCCTTCACCGTGGGGAGTCCTTTGCACATTCGTGCCCTGCATAACTTGGATCAATTGACCCATCATATCAGCTAACCTGTCTTGTCCCTGAACAAGTCTGTCAAAACATGCCTCTTCTGGGTCCCGGTTCTCCATGACTTCTGGCTGTTCTGAAGCTTTCTTCTTTTCCCTTTGCTGGTATCTGATTTCTCTGTCACTAACCTGCATGAAGTTCAAAGCCGCAATTTTTTTTTTTTTTTTCCTCTTTTTTTTTAATTCCCTTCCACAAGCTGGGAGGAAATTCGCTCTGATACCACTGTAATATCCCTGAAAAATACTTTCTAACAAATCTGGATATTTTTGTTAATCCCTAGGGCAACAGTATTAAAAATCTGATTTCTATAACAACAACAATAATCTGATTTTTTAATATAAAAACAACAAACCATAATTCGTAAAAACAGTATTTTATGTATTGAATATGAACCAACTACAATAAAGATACCAGTGTTTGAATACAATGGTATGGAGCTGAACTGGCGGAACACTTGCACCCTGAATTGTCACTGCAACCCCTGAATGGAATTGCCAAGCTCAGATGTGAGGGTTTTCGTCCTCAGATCTGTGTGTAAATGAGGGTTTTCGTCCTCTATTACTGATGCAGAAGCAAAAGCCACTTGCAGACAAAGAAAATAATTGATGAATTTCCAAGATGTGTTACAATGAACCCCCAAGTCTGCCTTTATAACTCTCAAACACTCCAAAGTGGGCGCCCCATCCTAAAAATAGGATTAAACACTTTAAATAATACTTTTTCCATCCCTTATCCTAAAATTAGGATTTACAAAAGCATGTAGCTCCCTTTTCAACTTTGGCACCCCTTCCTTTATTTATTTATTAAATCTAACTAAGAGCCTAATAATAGAAGTCAACCTTCTATTATTATTTTATTCTAACAATACTTTTTGAATTAAAAATATAATTTAAGTGTCCTTTTCCAATTAAAATATAAAATATCTTTGGACCACTTAAATTAATTTATTTTCCTCTTTCACTTTCCCCTTAGCCTACGGAAAATAATAAAAATAGGCTTCAGGTATCCAGAAGTAATTAATTCCGAAAAGGGGACATTACATGCTCTTAACATAGAATTGGACCCTTGTCCCAAAATTGCATCCAACTCCATGAAGAAGTGTCTAAGTATGCCTTGCAGATGTTTTTCTAAAGTTCTCCCTTAATACTTTGGTTTTTCCATTGAATTATTTTTCACGAACCAGTGAAATGCCCTAGCTGAACTGGATGGATATTTGTACTTCGAATAACTGCCTACCACGAAAGATGTTCTATGGGGCTAATTGAGAAGCTTAGATATGAAGATTTTCATCCTCTATTCATATGATGCAGAATTAGAAGATATACTTCTTGATGAAGTAGTTGCAAATTTCCAAGATGATTGTAATATTCCCAGCAGTAAGATTTGATAATGTTCAATTGTTTTCTAAAGCTTGGCGACCTTTAGAATCTTTTAATGCATTTACATTAGTAAACAATTAAAATTTATTATAAAGCATTAAGTCAATGTTGGGGCCCCCCCTTAAAATAATAAAAGGGATGTTATAACAACTGTATAGTATTGCTTTGGTACCCCATGAAGTCGTACATTTGCTTGTAATTATTATTCTATTTATGGCATCCCATAATGAGAACAAGTTCGATTATTTATAACAATGTATTGCAATTGTATAGCTTTTTGGCCCCAAACTTATTAAAACATAATTTGTAAGTGAAGAAACGTTCCAATTAAAATATGTAAAGTTTTCCTTGGATCACTTAAACTAATTTATTTCCCTCTTTAATTCCCCTTAGTCCTATGGAGAAATGAATTTAAGGCATGAGTATCCTAAAGCTATCCACGGTAATTCTGAAAAGAGGATTTAGATTAGATTGAGTGCCCACAAGGACATTGAACAAAATAGATAGGAGAAATCCTTTACTAGCAATTGACATTATGTGCAGATGAATTTCGAAAGCATTGCATCATCCGACTCACATAGAAGAGACTAGTAGCATTTGTGCTAAGAAGTTCATGATGAAGAAGTATTGTCAAAATCAAAGAATAGAAAAGTTCCGGTGCAACATGTAAGAACCATATCCAAAAGATAGTGCAAAAGTCGAGGAGTGCTGCAAGGTTTTGTTGATTCTATGCTGAAACATTTGGTGTACATGTGATGCAAGAAAGTTTGGGTTGAAGATGTCTTTATTTAAAGCCATTGATACAAGGTCATTTGGTTGCTAATGGACTTAAACTTGGTAAGTGATCAATGTTTAGTCAAGTTTCAGATTCCTATATAAGGATGATCTTTTGCGACTTTATGTCCATTCAGATGTGATACTAGTTGACTTTTCACCATGGCAAGTTTGACTGAATGGCAGCATACAATGATTGAGAAAAACTCTCATAGTATTGCTTCAAGGATAAGAAATATACATTGAGCATCCATCTGAAGACAAAGGAGTCCACAAATCCTGAAAGTTTGTTAGTTATTACTATTTGATAACTTGTATTTTCCATATGCTAAAATCAAGAAGGCATGTTTTGCTATTTTCAGAAGCCCATGCAATGTTGTGCAAAGCAGCCGTAGTAGTTAATCTTGGTGGCAAAAGAATTGCAACACTTGTTCAATTTTGAAAGCTCTTACCAGGATACTTGGACATCTAGCATAGAACCTCTTTTTAGCATCTGTCCCCTTTTCAGATTTGAATCTGCAACCTTTGTTGCAGCTCTTAAAAGGAATTGATTAGAACACTTTCAGGAAGTCATGTTTCCAATTATCTTAAGACACTAAGAGATCTTAGGAATGCATTCAGTGTTAGAGTTCATCAAATGTTTTAATTGAAATTGGACTTGATAATTCCAAAAACAAACTTAATAAAAAATAGAAAACACAATGCTAGCAAACACATAATAATTATGTACATCAGTAGTTTATTGGAAGTTTAACAAAAATAAATTTAAATTGCTAGTAATTACAATATAAAAATCTTCTAGTGGTCAGTTGCAATCATTCTCTACTTTGCAGTATGGCTTTCTTGTTTGATTTTATTGACGTGCCATTAATGGTTACAGCATAATCTATTTGGTCATCATAATAGTGTTGTAACTAGACAAGCGCGAGAAACAATATTGCAGCTAGTTGGCCAATTGAATTTGTTGAGTGAGCTTGTCTTAAAGCTACTGCAGTCAGATTGATGCTTTCCATTTCAAATTCTCCTGATAGTTTTTCTTGCTACTTTATGTCATTCTCAATAAACTACACAAACTTCATGAAGTCTTGTTACTGCATTTCTCACCAGGGTTAAATTTCGTGCATTCATGTTCATGAGAAGCAATGGTTAATTTTCTTTAATTTGTCTTCTCTTATCACAGTTGTTGCTTAGGTTAGCATAGATTTTAGCTTTGATAAATTAGGTTTTATTGCCATTAGGTTTCAATCTATTGATCTAATTTATTTTAATTCTTTTTCTTTTATATTCTAATTTAGGGAAAGAATCAATTGAAAGCAAGTTTGGGCATTAGATTTTTTTAGTTACTTCTAATTTGAGTTTTAAAAATATTAATATTTGATTACTAATCTTTTAAGATATTTTATAAAAATTTAAATATGTATATATGAATTCATTAATAAGTAATAAAGAAGAAAGGATAAAATTCACGCCATTTAATTGCATTAATATTGATGTAAAGTTTGTAATATTAGAAACCTTTGATACTTTTTTTTAGCATTTTCAATTTAGATATTAGCTATTACATTTTTATTAATATTTTGTTTAGTGATTAAAGTTTGTAATTTGGACTGGTAATGATATTAGCATTTATTGGCATATTAAATTAGGTATTTTAAAGTTACATTTAATGTTAAATTTTAATTTTACCCCATTATATCAATTAAGTACTCCTTAGAATGGACTCAATTTACTTATTAGCTAATTAGGTTCAGAATTTGGGTTATTCAGCTTTTTAGTTCCTGAATTTTATTGGCTAGCAAATTTAGGAGATTTCGAATTTGCATATGATCTAAAGTTAGCACCAAACATGAACATTTTCACACGAACACGAAACTTGTGCATGATGTTCACAGTTATTTATTTTGCGCATCCCCAAATGTTTGGCAGAAGGACATGTTTGACGTTGTAGGGTACTTAACCCAGGTTGGTTTAGATGGCCGAACTTGTCCCCGTCTTTCAAGCAGATCAAGGAACAGTTTGACCCACATTGGAGACTATTGTCTAGCCTAGGTTTGAATCATGAGAGTCAGTTTGCATGTGAACTTCAGCTAGAGACACCTATTCTGCACAATCTGTATCCTCCAGAGGTCTCCATGAATGCTTCACATGACTAAGGACATCACCCTTGAATGATTTCATTACTACTTGGGCTATACATATCCTAAGCTACTGCAAAGTCTACAAGATTGATCCTAAAAGGAGCTTATCAGTTCTGAAGCATGCCCAGAATACAAAGATTGTGTGCTAGTCACGCGTCTTGGATTGCTAAGAGAACATTCCTCATTTGATTGCACTGATGGACATGATTAGAGAATGAAAGAAAAACGCCACTCGAATGGGAAGTGATTCTACATAGAACTACATCAGCCCTGATTCACACAATATGTAGTGCAGTACTCTCATTGGAATCCTGGATTTGAGAGGTCGGTCTGAAGCCTAAGTAGGGCATCCGTTTTCATGTCTCTTTGAGTTTTCCTAAGGTTACAAGCAACAGCATAGGAAATTACCAAAGTGTTTGCACATCATCATAGAAATCAAGGTTATCGTGAAGTAGAGACAAGTCAACGCATGGGTCAAATCAGATACTGCATAATCAGTGTAATAAGACCTTGAAGTTCGGCCACATAGGTCATGCTTGGCAGCTGAACTTGCACCCCTAGTTGAATCTATCCCAGGTTGTGAAGCAATGTGTTTTTTTTTTGAACTTGTCCAGAGCTTTTAGACCATCGACACAGTCACCTTTTAGTAGAATCAGGTTGAGTCATTCCTTACATCTTGCACTATTTCTTTCCAATTCAATTCAATTTTATCCTTTTCAATCCTGAACTTTGTTGTTTTTATTATATTCAGATTAGGGCCATGTTTTAACCAGTGTTTTAAATTACTTTCAAACCGGAACCGGAGTTACCGGGGACGGTTTGACCGGTTTAACATTTTAAAGCACGAACCATTTAGTAAACCGGAAACGTAGGTTGACCGGTTTTTAGCCCGAAACGGCCGGTTTGGGCTAAAACCGGTCAAACCGGTCCGGTTTCATCCTGAACCGGCCGAGTCATGCCAAAGAATAGCATTTCTTTCCTTTTTTGGCATTTTTGGTGAAAAAAACACAAGGAAAGAAAAAAATTGCCATTTTTGGAAAGGGTCCGGGAAGATGTAGCAGCAAAAACTTGCATGTGCCATAACTTTCATTTTGTGGCTCCGTTTCAGGTGTCGTTTTCTCTAAAAGTGCATATTTTCTTGAGCTCTACACATTGATGGCAATATTTTTCTTATTTTCATAAAATCCATTTTTGCACCTTTTTGGACCAAGCAGCTTCTTGCAATCTTCTGAAAGAATCATGAGCTTTGATTGCCTATAGACAAATTAGTAATTAAAAGTACTGGATAGCTTTCCAAAACTCGGCAAGTATTCTGGCCAAATATTGCCGAGTTTTTTTTTTGGGGTCTGCCGAGTATTTGCCGAGTGCGAGCATTCCAACTATCACTATATACATGAGCAAACTTTGCATATTTTGTGTATAATTGTTGGAATCACGGTTTCTAATTTTTCAAATATATTGTTTTCTTTAAAAATGTAATTTTTATGTGATTTTTAGTAAACCGGCTCATAGAGTTTGAACCGGTCCGATTCCGGTTCCGGTCCGGTCCAACCCTCAATTGGTTTCGAGTCCGGTTCCAGTTTTTAAAACATTGGTTTTAACATGTTTTAGGTCATTAGGTTTAAAATCATCAAAATAGTTGGTGAACCTATGTTATTATTGAATTTATGCAACCTAGAGTTTCTTCTTAGGATTTCATTTTTCCTGCTAAGGTTTCATGCATGTTCCTTCTTTGTGTCTTTCTACAGCTTTTGGGTCATCAACACAGTCAACTTTTGGCATAATCAGGTTGGGTTTTTCCTTACACTGTTGTACTTTTTCTTTTGATTTCAATTCCATTTTTCCCTTTTTAGATCTTAAACTTGTTGTTTATACTATATTCAAGTTAGGGTCATGTTTTAGCATCATTTAGGCCATTATGTTTAAAACCAACAAAAAAATTGGTGCACTTGTGTTTTAATCAAATTTATGCAACATAGGGTTTCATTTTTTCTTTATAAGATTCCACGCACCTCTCATCTAGGATCTGATTTGTGACTGATTTCTTATTCTTAGGGTCTACATACACCCTTTCCCTCCTTGTGCATGTGTGCCCTAGTTTTCTTGGTGCTTTCATGTTTCTATCTTATGCCAACTAAGAAGGTTAGGTCAGCTACACCTATAAGACGAAGTGTTGAGTGACTTGCAAGTTGTTTTGTAGGAAAGTTCACTTCTTGCAGTTAAATAACCAAGTTGTGCGAATGAGAAGTGCATGATCACATAGCTTAACAGTAAGTCAAGTGGGCTTCAAAGATAACCACACAAGAATATGCAGAGAATATTCCACCCTTATGAAAAGAATGAACTACACAAGAAAGGACATGCGGCACACAGGAAATGGGCAACAATGTGGATGATCTGGGATTGCATGGCCGACTAAAAGATGAAGGGAAGTTTATGGAATCCAGGTGTGTGCCAACTAAGCAAAAACTAGGAAGCCTTGAGGAATTTTGGCAAGAATCAAAGGAATATTCACATGACAATTGGCTAGACCAAGTTGTCATGCAAATTCTACAAATACCCCCTTTATTCTAACTTGTAAGGATTTTTACTTTTTTTTTAAAGTAATGAATCATTCTGGAGAGAATTATCATGGTTCTGAGAGGGTTTTTGGGAAGTACTTGTAAATTTTAAAGGTTCCATGGATGTTTACAGGTAGCTTGCACACTCTTGGTGCATATATGTTGTAGGCCAATACTTTATAATGGTTTTGTGTTGTAAGGCACACATATTGATGTAATTTGCATTGTTCCCTGAGGAGATTAAAGGAAGATGCATGTTTCTGTGTTGATCAGAATGATCTTTATGTGAATTATGAATTGTGTTGTTTCTTATGTTTGAGAGGATATTTGTGTGTAAATTGTGCATTTTCGAAGTAGCTATGGTTTGATTCAATGTTTTTTGGTGTAAATGTTTGTATATTTGTCTAGTTTTCATGTCACTCTTATAACGAGGGATTTTCAATTGCTTCACTATGCTTCGGGTGAGACGCTCATGCGTGAGTGAAAATGCTGGTGCAAATAGAGTGCTTTGTTATATAATGTGCGTTTGAGAGGATATTTGTGCGTAAGTTGTGCATTTTCAAAGTAGCTATGGTTTGATTCAATGTTTTTTTGTATAAATGTCTGTACATTTGTCTAGTTTTCATGTCACTCCTATAACGAGGGATTTTAGACTGCTTCACTATGCTTCGGGTGAGATGCTCATGCGTGAGTGAAAATACTGGTGCAGATAGAGTTTTTTGTTATATAATGTGTGCTAGGATTTGATTCACAGAGGTAATTAAGAGTGTGCACAAAAGGTCATAAAAACTTGACTAGACAAGTTGATTTGATTTAAATTCCTTTATGCAATCTTGTGCTTGTTCACAAAAGATAATGGTGGTTGTCAATGATATTCATGTTTCTTCTTCTCTTGATTTCAATATGAATGATACAAATGTTGAAAATATTTGTAATTTCAATGCTTCCAATGTACATGCTTTGATGGACATGATTGCAATATTTGTAGTGATAAATTAATTTCAAAGAAAATTGAGCTTGGTGACAAAGCTATAGCTTCCTTTAGAGAGTATCTTAGGCTACATCCTAATAAGATTGATGCAATGATTTATATGGCTCGGGAAGAACGACGTAAGCTAGCTAAGGAATCCATATGTGAGGAAGAAAACAATGAACATTATTCCACACTAGGTGACCAGACTAATGCTACTATTGATTCCATTCATGTGTCTATACCTATTACTTCTCAAGTGTTGCATACATCTAGCAAACCTATTATAGTGGCACCACATTCTACTGGTCCTATTACCATGAACATTCCTACACAACATACAACTTATTTTGTGCCTCCTAGGCATAAAACTCATACTACATCTTTAGTGCAAGGTCTTCTTCAAAACAATAGTGCTTACTACCACACATGTTGCTACGAATCCAACTCAAAATGTAATCTCATGTAAACTTCTAGACATCTAAACTAAGCTCATACAATTAGAGCAACAATCCCAAAAAATGAGCCATGCAGTGAACTCTTAGATATTACAAATCCCATTGACTACTAGGATCCTAAATTACCCCTTTCCTAGTGGCTTTGTTACACCTACGTTTGAACTATTCAATGAAAAGGGTAACCCGTCATAACACATCATGGCTTTCTATGCCTCATTTCTAGAATATGCAGATAACGATAGATTGCTAACTAAGATCTTCCCGAGAAGTCTCGAGGATTATGCCTTCAATCGGTTTTACATCCTACTAGTGGTAACCAAACACACTTTCAACCCTTTTGTTGACAGTTTCTTAGCTCATTCTGCAATTAATATTAGCCAAAAGGCCTCATTTGCTGAACTTGCACAACTTAAATAAGCCTAATGAATGTATTAGTGACTATGTACTTAGCTTTTAAACCTTGCTTTCTACGCTGTCCCATCACATAGATGATGGTGGTCAATTACAGGAAATTTCCACTCAGAATTTGCATCAACCAATCAGGCCTACAGCAAAATGCTTCAAGACAAATTGATCTTCCAATAAACTTTGCCACACAATTAAGCATTATGAGACCAAGCTCCTTGTAGTTAACATGTGCTCAAATATGGGACAAATGCCCCTACACCTATGTGGAGCTAACTGATTTCAAAGTAAAACACCATTTTGGCTAAGGCTAATGATGCATGTTCCACTTTTCAAGATGAGGCCAAAATATAATCAATACGGTATCACAACCAAGTGACAGGATTGTCCTTTCTACTCGAGGGAAAACAATTTACACTCTTTATTTGAACCTTTATCACCAAAGTGATTGCAAAAAAAGCTACGAGAATGCAATATGATTCCTTTCCCTCCATTGCGTGAAATCAATACATCCAGACCACCATTCAAAGAACTTTGATGTGAATATCATAGATGTTCGGAAGGCATTTAATGCTTCAAATGCTTTGGATTGTTAAAACGTTAGGTGCTTGTAAATCTAATCAATTACAATTTATTCTCTTGTAGACGGGCAGAACACAACATCAAATGAATTAATTGCACATTGTTTGCCAAATCAATGCTTAAAATTGGTCATAGATCCTCTCCCAAATCTTGAACACAAGAAACAAGTCTGAAATATGAAGTTCACATGACATATCATGCACAACCCACACCAGTTTCACATGCTCCTAAAGTGTCTAATGATCATCTAATAGATGATCTTGTTGATGTACTGACAAATGCACAAGAACATACGACCTGCTATCACATTCTATGACCATTATATTCGAAATGATGATCCTATTGACAGGCTACTATTCATTTTCATGCTTTAGACATCAAATGACATAAAACAAAAAGTATCGTGGTGGTTCCAGTGACAATGTATTGCACAAGAGCACTCTTCATTCGCCTTGGATACATTCATGTAGGGACTTACTTGGTATAACAACTAGTCAAAGGCTTTGATGGTCAACCTCAAGCTTCCTCTTCGATATTACATTACCACTCAGTTTAGGACCCAATTGTTTGATAGGTCACATGGTTCCTAATGTCTTATCAAGCAATGGGGCATATGACATGTTACTTGGATGCCTCTGGCTACATAAGATAAAATCTGTCCCATCACACTCCATCGATGCTTGAAGTATATGGATGTGCTAACAAGGTTGCCAATATTCAGAGTGTTTCTTATGAGTTTCCTGTATAAATCTGACCTGAAAGTATTACCAACGGGGAGGCTTCCAAAATAACAAATCTTTCAACCTCTTGTGTAAATAGTCTGAGTTCAACCAAAAGCACCTACTCATTCTGCCATAAGCTAGTTTGGCTACAACAACCACTAGGGGTGTTCAAAGCAAATAACCCAAGGGAATTCTAATCATATCAATAGAACCAATCGGATACAGTACTAGAGGTTTCAAAGAATACTAATGCTATTCAACATACACTTGATTAACTTACTAATGTGAGTGATTCAAGTTATTATACAGCTCGAGATTACCTTGCGGTACGATCAATGACACACCAAGTCATCTACTATACACCATCCTTAAGATGAGCACATTTTGACAACGATGATCATGACATTGTTTGGTGATATAGACAGGATCATATTTACACATTACTAGCCAACCCCTTATGTGAGCTTGATGTGCAGTCCCTATCATACATAGTTGATTTGTTTGTTATATTGTGTTGTGCAGTTTATCATACATAGTTTAAGTTGCATGTTGCCATCGTGTCTTGGGCTGAAAGAAGGGGCCATTTGATTGCAATGATTGAGCATATAGGGAGAGTGAAGGGTAAACACTATACTCGAATAGGAAGTAGGTTTGCATAGAGACATCAGTCCTGATTCACGCAGATATGTAATGCAGTGTTCTCATTGGAATCCCTTTGAGAGATCGGTCTAGAACTAGTCGAAAGCATCGTTTTTCATGTTTCTTTGAGTTTTTCTAGGGTTACAAACAAGGAGATCTTGACAATGTTATCTAGAGAGTTGCACATCGTCTCAAAAATTTGAGTGAGGTTGTCTTAGAGCAAAGACACAAACATACATGAAAAAATTGGATTTCACTTTGTACAATCAGCATGTATCAAGTTCAGCAGTTGAACTTGCACCCCTGTTTGAATCTATACAAGGGATAGTTCCAGATTGCCAAATTTGGGTCTGTTTCTGATCCTATTTTGAGCTTGGTCTTGAGCTTCAAAGTAATCAACACAGTCACCTTTTGGCAAAATCTGATCAGGGTCATGTTTTAGCTTGTTTTAGGCTACTACATTTTAAATCATCAAAACAAACAGATACATGAGTGAAATCCCACATGAAGTCAGGGATTTGTTCGGAGAATATGTTGAAGTTATCTCCAAGGACTTTCCGAATGGATTGCCATTGGCATAAGGCACATAGCCGCATTAGCCATCACATGGACATGGATTTAATTCCTGAATCATAGCTTGCCAAACAAGGCAGCAAATAGGTTGACAATTAAGGAGAATATGGAGGTGAAAAGGCGAGTACAAGAGTTGTTAGATAAGGGTTTGATAAGAGAAAGCTTGAGCTCATGTGTGGTTCCAACACTATTAGCAAAAAAAAGATAGAGAACGGCACAAGTGCACTGATTTGAGAGCGATCAACAATCATAACAATCTAGTATAGTTTCCATGTGCTTTGGATGGATGACAAGATGGATATCTTGAGTGAAGCATGGTACTTCACCAAAATTGACTTGAAGAGCTGGGTATCATCAAATCCAGAATCATGCTCTAAAGTTGATGAGGGAAGACTCGAATTCAAGACATTGAAGGCTTCTACGAATAGTTAGTTATTCCATTCATGTTGACAAATGCACCAGGGACATACAAAGAGACTCAAGTGAGGACAAAGTGCTGAAATGGCATATCTTGGTAAGTTTGCTATTTATATTTGGATGACAATCTTGATTGGCTAGATTTTCTGCATAGCAAAAACCTAGGCAGTCATGAGATAAATCTCCCTCATTTACCGGTGAGGCTCCCGTGTCAGATTTGTCAATTAAAATATGCTAGTATCTATATGGGGTTTTACTTTAACTATTCAGCTCATGAACCATAGTTGTACAGTTCTGCAACAAGTAAGCAGTTGTTTAAAGAAAGGAAATATTTAAAGAAGAAGAGAATTATATAAACACAGAGAAGAAATGGGGAAGATGTGTATCCTAATCAATCGATAACAGAGTTGATTGCATGCACATAGAAGAAACCAATAGATATCAACACACAGAATTATAAGCAAAGGCATCTCTAGATCTAGATATAAAATAACACAGTTTATTAAAAATCTAAGATATAGAAACACAATACACCATGACACAAAGTTCTCTGGAAATCTGCTCCTTTATATTCCTTTGCTTCAAGTGGCTCTCAGGGGTTTCAGCACAAAGTCTAGAACACAAGAATGTTGCTTACAAATTCTGATCCTTAACCCGAAGGTTCTTCCTCTACTTATAGAATGTAGAGGGGCAATTACAAGTAGAAATTTTAGTGAACTGAAACATGTGGAAGTCGGAAAGAAACAACTGGCAGGCTAGATTTTCTGCATAGCACAAAACCTAGGCAGTCATGAGATAAATCTCCCTCATTTACCGGTGAGGCTCCCATGTCAGATTTGTCAATTAAAGTATGCTAATATCTATATGGGGTTTTACTTTAACTACTCAGTTCATGAACCATAACTGAACAGTTCTGCAGCAAGTAAGCAGCTGTTTAAAGAAAGGAAATATTTATAGAAGAAGGGAAAGGGAATTATATAAACACAGAGAAGAAATGGGGAAGATGTGCATCCCAATCAATAGATAGCAGAGTTGATTGCATGCACATAGAAGAAACCAATAGATATAAACACAGAATTCTAAGCAAAGGTAGCTCTAGATCTAGATCTGAAATAACACAAAGTCTATTAAAAGATCTAAGATAAAAAGCAAGAAACACAATACACCGTGACACAAAGTTCTCCGGAAATCTGCTCCTGTATATTCCTTTGCTTCAAGTGGCTCTCAAGGGTTTCAGCACAAAGTCTGGAACACAAGGTTGTTGCTTACAAATTCTGATCATTAACCCGGAGGTTCTTCTCCTACTTATAGAATGTAGGAGGGAAAGTACAAATGGGAAACTCAACTGAACTGAAACATAAACAACAAGTAAAGATGACATTTGGCAATCATCCTCCACTAACTTCTCCTTAAGTGACACATGTATCACTTAACTAATAGAATTGTTCCACATGACTTTAAGTAATGGTTTCAAAACCAATAACTTTAAAGTCTTACAATTTCATCTGGGAACGTGGAAAATAGAAGAAGAAAGAATAGAAGAAGTCAAGCCAGCTGTAACATTTATGTCTTCTTTTTGTTCTGATATTGGATATACTTGTCGAACATGTGATTCAACATCTTCCCATCTGTTTTAGCCACTGCTTCCTTTTCTGTCCTGAACTGCAGCAATCCTTCATTCAACACCTTGATGCACGCTTCCACATCTTCCAAGCTTGGCCCGAACCTCGCAATATCCGCCTGCAGTGCCACCAGTCTGCTAATGGAATTCATCGTGAAAGGTTTAGTAGCTCCATCAATTCTCTTTTGTACCATCAGAAGAGACCCTTCCAGGGAATTAGGCACTTTGGTAGGAACAATCCGTACGTATGAAGTAACATCTCTGACCACTTCCTCCTCAGTGAAAGAAATAATACGGTCTGGTAAGGATGATGTCCTACTCTCAAGTGCCTGCATCCTCTTCAGCAAAACTCTGCAGATCTCCAAACGGAAAGATACTGCAAACTCCAGCTGCTTCCCCTTCTCAACTGATCCATCTGGTACAATCTGCTCTGCAACCAATACATCTCTCGGCAGCTTGTTGATTTCGGCCAAAGTACTCAGGTTACTCTCAGCAACTGTGTTCATATCTACTATGCTCGTCACCAGTTGCTTCAGCTGATTTGCTGCATCATTCATAACCTTCAGGCGGGCTGGCACCTCTCCAAGTTGTACAGAAGCTTGACGAATAATCAGGTTCTTCCATTCGTCAATAGCTTTCACCTGATTGCTTGCATCCTCCATCTCCTGCATAAGATGATCACTCACCTGCTCTGAAATGGGCTGAGTGGAAGGTTTAGCAACCTTGGCTATGATCTCGCACAATTGAGATACTTGCTTCTGAAGCTCGTCTTTCTCCGCCTTTTCTCTGTCAAGCCTAAGGAATAGAGCATCTATCAATGTCTGTGTATCCTGCTTCAATCCTTCTGTGGTGGCTTGACCGAGGGGTACTCTGGTTACTGTTACATCTTCTGCCGTGAGCTCATCCTCCTTCTTTCCTTCCGCCGGAACTGACATCTCAGCAAACTTCTGCCCCGACTCCTCGATGATCAACCTTGAAGTTACCTTAGCAACTTTAGGCCTTCTGTCTTTTCCGCCTAGACTCCGGAGTAGCTGCAAGTCGTGTTCTTCCAAGTTCATCTCCACTCTAGCTTCTGGAACCAACTGCGAAGCCAACCATTCTGAGAAGTTACTTCTCGGAGAATGAGAAGTTGCTGAGTGCACTACTATCTCCCGCTCTGTTTCCTCTCCATCAGAAAGTGCTACAGTGTTATGGCTGCCATCTTCTGAATCATCCAAGGACAAAGCTCTTTCGAACTCTGCCATCTGCAGCTTCAACGTCTCTTCTGGAACAGGTGCTGAACGGAGTGGCTGAGGAGAGAAGATGAATGTTGCCGATTCAGTGGAGGCATGGAAGTGTCCTGCTGAGGTGCAACAGTTGGTGAAGTACTGGATGCTGGAGAAGCCGGAACTAAAGTCATAGCCGTGGAAGTGATCTTCTCCTTTGATTGAGATCTTCTGTGTACTTTCAACTTCTCGGACCTTCTGCTGCTTTCTCCTCCGTGCTTCCTCTTGAGGGAATCTCCTGCGCCGAAGTTGCCCGTGACTTGATTCATCAATGCTTCATCAAGGCAATATCCCTTCGTCAGCAACCAGTTTGAAGTATTCACCAAAACAGCGCCAGACCTTTCTTCAATTGTATGGCAGCCCCCTACGTTATCCTGAAGTATGGCTCTATCTCCTCCCATTTGATGGTAAGTGTCAAGTAACACATTCCCATCATCTTTAAGATCCGCAGGTATCCGCGCTAGTCCAAAGTCGAACACTTGCCGTGCTGATAGCCTGCTGAAATCCCTCTTTCTAACCTCGTACTCACTTTTGCACTTCATCCAGAAATCCTCTAATGAAGGCACATGTGCGTACTCCTGGGAGATCGTCTTCCTGGCTACTCCAAATGGATCGAAGTTCAGCCGTGCCGGGAAGAACTCTTGCTCATACTCGGATAACATCTTTGTTTCCATACCTCGAGCTCTATGAATGCTCTGGCAGCTATAATGTCCCACAGTGATCGGGAAGAAGCCCGTAGACTTGTGCCATTTCGACTGAAGGTCGTGTATCTCCACAAGTTGTCTGCTCAGCTCCATGGTGATCAATCTATCATTCGGATATCTGGGCAGCTTAACCGGTTCTCCAGAAAAGCCAGTAACCCTGAGGTATGTGAAATCTGCAAACTGAATGAATAGACTGCCAATTTTGGATACAGCTTCCCACGCTTCCTTGCTCACCCTGTTGGCCTTTAGGTCCTTGTCTAGCCTGCAAATGAACTCGTAGAAGAATTCATCATTGACCACTTTGAAATCTTTCTCGCACGCAGGTACAGTAAGCTGTGGGTAGCACTCGAAAATGGGGTCCTTAGAAAGAACGCCACATCTATCCAGTTTGGAGAAGATGCCTTGTGAAGCTGCAGCGTACACCAAGTAGGAAGTCATTTTGAAGCTGAAAGTACGCTTCACGTTCCGGAGTTGCTCACCAATGTTGTCGCTAATGATTTCCGACCAATTGATTATGGAATCAACCTTGTTGACTTCAATGGTCCTGATGAAAGCATACATCCATGTACGGAAAGTGTGAGCATTCGCCTCGCCATTAATCCTGCATAACAATTTGACAATATCATCAACCTCCTGCACCAGATTGGACCGCGGAAGAGTTCTTGGGAACTTAGAAGGAGATCTGGGCTTCTTCATGTATCTGTTGTTCATTATGTTCACGCAGTCAACTCTATGCTTCTCCCACCTGCTGCCGGCATCCTGAATGCTAATGGAAGTCACCACCTTTCGCATCGGAATCTTCAAACAATAATTGATGAACTCTGCGTCCAACCGAATTATTGTTTTCCCCGTAGCATCTCGCACTGATCTGGATGAAGGATGGTAAGATCTAGCGCACTCCATAACAAACTCTGGCAACTGGGCTATGTATGGAAAGGCTGCAGCTCGAATAATTCCACTGCTTTTAACTGCACGCATGAGTGAAGTCTTTCCTGCTCTGGATCTATCAATCAATTCGGAAAGAGGTTCCGGACCTAGATCTGTGTCTCCTATGTCTGCAAATTTGGAAGTGATGCATGACTCCGTTGTGCTTTCTTTTTCGTCCCTCTTTGCCATGGCTTTGTCTATCTTTGTCTGAACAATTCTTTTTCTTCTTATTTGGCCGGATTTCTTCAAAACTGGTGCAGATCTGGATAATTCTTCAGATTCGGAGGATATATTCAATGTATTGGACATTGATTAAAGCTCCTTTTCTTTTGTAAAGCACCTGTAATGAATTCCTGCAATTAATTCAGACAAAGATGGCAACCGGAACATGAACAGTGAATTTTAATCATAAAAATCTGCACTATTCAAGCCTGCTGCCCCAAAAATTGATGTTTTATTTGCATGCAAAGTGAGCATGAATTTTTCCAACTTCACCTGAGCACCTGTATCACTTATGCAAACAATTATGCAAACACAAATCAACCTCCTTCAATGCATGCGCCAAAATTGGAAGCTTTTAGCATTGATTTGATCTTCTTTTGAGCAAAAATCCTCTTCAAATGGGGCGCACTTTTCCTCTGGGCTGCACTTCTTCACCTGTGAATTAATTAATTCACCCTTATGGCAGCCCATGCTTATATAACCCTCATAATTCTATAATTAATAATTGCCCTTCCTATTCCTGGCAATTAATTAATTAAAAATCATGCTCTTCTCTTTAACTGGTGTGCTAAAATTGCATGTTTAAGGACAGCCATCCAATAAATTAAATTTAATCAATTTAATCATCCACTCTTCACTTCACTTAAGCTTCACAGTGTGCTTTAACCTTAGCCACTGAAAATAGAATTTAATTTAATCATTTAATGCTTTAAAAAGCATTATTTCCTTCTCCCAAAAGGGGCGCACTTTTTGTTATGAAAGGGGGCTGCCATTAAATAAATAAATTTATTTAATTTTAGACAATCTATTTCCACCTCCTTTATTCCCCTTTGCTTTTGTTGACTTTCTTCCATGCTTGGGCGCCAAAATTAGAAGATTTATGAAATTAATTAATTTAATCACTTTAAAGGCTGCCTTTATCTCCCTAAAGGGGTCGCACTTTTTGGCTAAAGAGAATTCTATTTTTTAAAAATTTATGACAATGGGAATTTTTACCCTGCAAGGCAGCCCTGAAAATCCCTTTGTCACTTAAGTCATTTGACTTTCATAATGGAATTATTCAGCCTGCAAGGCAGGTAATAAAATCCCATGATTCATTTAAGTGACTTTTTTTTATTCCACAATGGGAATTTTTACCCTGCAAGGCAAGCAATAAATTCCCGCCTGCCTGCTGCCTCTAATTTTCCCACTGCAACTTAAGTGACTTTTCTATTATGGGAAAAAGTACCCTGCAAGGTAGGTACAAAATTCCCACCTGCCTGCTGCTTCTAATTTTCCCATTATCCACTCTAATTCTTTGTTTTCCAAAAATGCGGCCAGCCCAGAAGAGGCTTTTTGGTGCGCGACTTCGTCTTTTCCCAGTGAACCGGACCTCCGATGGCGACTTCCTTTTGGCATAACGTGCGTATATGATCCCCAATTACTCCAGGCCAAGACTCAGGCGAAACCGGCAAAGGAATTGATCTAGAGAAATTTCACAGAAAACGAAACGGGAAAACACAAAAACACAAAAAAATTGTCAAAAGTCACGAATAAAGCCCAAAACTTATTCCTTGTTAAAACCCTTCTGGTATATAGGAATAATGATATGTTCGATCACAACAGGGTTAAATCGGAGCGCAAATTGCCTCAAACGGGGCTCAAAATAATTAAATACAAATTTCCCGCAGACAAATCTCGACGACAGAATATAACAATTTTGGGCATCTGGGTATTTGGCGAAAATGGCTAATATGGCTCTTTGGGAATATCTTGACGCAATACAAGAACTTTCTGGCAATAAAAACACAAAACGACCCATTATTTTAAAAGTACGAAATTTTTTCGAATAGGGTAGTCACAGATTTCAGGATGAAATCTGGGGACACCAATAATGTTTCAAGTAATGGCTTTTAAACCAATTTAATTTGTGCATCACATTTGTTGATCGCTCAATTACTTTGTCCTGGAAATAAGAGAAAACATCCGAAAGAGGAAAGCTGTCTTGTCCATATTTTGCTTGCACTGATTCTGCCTTTGATTCTCACCAAACCATCTGGAAGCAGCTGCTGGAAGCGACTGGACTGGAAGCAAGTGAATTGGCATATTTTGCCTTTACATGTCTTCCTTTTATCCTTGAAGCTTTTGAGTTCTTCTGTCTAGTACATGCATCAATGCAATTTTGCCGTAAATTGGACTCATCATTCTTATTTTTCAATTGCATTATGAGCAATTAACTCTATGCTTCTCCCACCACTGCCGGGTGAATGCAAATTCAATTTTTGCCGGCTTCAACAATAATTGAAGATTGCGTCCAATCGGATTATTGTTTTCCCCATGCATCTCGCACTGTCCTGGATGATGGATGGTAAGACCTAGCACACTCATAATGAACTTCTTCACTGGGCTGTGTATGGAAACAAGAGCTCGAATGAATTCCACTGCTTTTAACTGCACACATGAGGGAAGTCTTTCCTGCTCTGGATCTGGATCAATTCGGAAAGAGGTTCTGGACCTAGATCTGTGTCTCCAATGTCTGTAAATTTGGAAGTGATGCATGACTCTGCTGTGCTTTCTTTTTCATCCCTCTTTGCCATGGCTGTGTCTATCTTTGTCTGAACAATTCTTTTTCTCTTTATTCGGCCGGAATTCTTCAAAACTGGTGCAGATCTGGATAATTCTTCAGATTCGGAGGATATATTCAATGTATTGGACATTGATTTAAGCTCCCTTTCTCTTATAAAAGCACCTGTAATGAATTCCTGCAATTAATTCAGACAAAGATGGCAACCGGAACATGAACAGTGGATTTTAATCATAAAAATCTGCATAATTCAAGCCTGCTGCCCCAAAATTTGATGTTTTATTTACATGCAAAACAAACATGAATTTTACCAACTTCACCTAAGCACCTGTATCACTTATGCAAACAATTATCCAGACACAAATCAACCTCCTTCAAACCTAGGCGCCAAATTTTGGAAGCTTTTAGCATTAATTTCACCTTCTTCTGAGCAAAAATCCTCTCCAAATGGGGCGCACTTTTTGTCTGGGCTGCACTTCTTTGCTTTTGAATTAATTAATTCATCCTTATGGCAGCCCCTGCTTATATAATCCTCATAATTCTATAATTAATTAATGTCTTTCCTATTCCTGGCAATTAATTAATTAATTAATAAGCTTTACTCTTCAAATGGGGCGCCTATTTTGTGCATGCTCATGGCTGCCATTAAATAAATTAAATTTATTTAATTTTAGACTTCTACTTCCAGTTAACTCAAGCCTCACAGTATGCTTTGACCTTAGCCACTGAAAATAGGAATTAATTAAATCATTTAATACTTTAAAAAGTATTATTTCTCTCCCAAATGGGGCACACTTTTTGACATGAAGGGGCTGCATTAAATAAATAATATTTATTTAATTTTAGAACTGTCTATTTCCAACTTCCTTTTGTCCACTTTCCTTTGTTGACTTTTCCACAAGCTTGGGCCAAAATTGGAGAAGAAATTAATTAAATTAATTAATTTAAAGTTGCCTTTCTTTCCCTAAAGGGGTCGCACTTTTTGGCATAAGAGATTTCTATTTTTAAAAGTCAAATGCCAATGAGATTATTTACCCTGCAAGGCAGCCCTAAAAATACCATGATTCACTTAAGTGGTTTTGACTTTCATATTGGGATTTTTTACCCTGCAAGGCAGGTAATAAAATCCCATGATTGCACTTAAGTGATTTTTCTTTTATTTCACAATGGGAATTTTTACCCTGCAAGGCAGGTAAGAAATTCCCGCCTGCCTGCTGCCTCTAATTTTCCCATTGTGACTTAAGTGGCGTTGCTTCCATGGGAAAAAGTACCCTGTTAGGCAGGTATAAAATTCCCACTTGCCTGCTGCTTCCAAAAATCCCATGATCCACTTCAAACCCTTCTTTTTCCAAAAATGCGGCCAGCCCAGAAGAAGCTTTTTGGTGCACGACTTCGTCTTTTCCAAGAGAACCAGACCTCCGATGGCGAATTCCTTCTGGCATAACGTGCGTATGTGATCTCCAGATACTCCAGGCCAAGAATCAGGCCAAACCGGCAAAGGAATTGATCCAAAAAATTTCACTGAAAACGAAACGGGAAAACACAAAAACACAAAAAGTTGTCAGAAGTCACAAATAAAGCCCAGGATTCATTCCTAGTTAAAACCCTACTGGTATATGGGAATAATGATATGTACGATCACAACAGGGTTAAACCGGAGCACAAATTGCCTCAAACGGGGCTCAAAATAATTAAATACAAATTTCCCGCAGGAAAATCCCACGACAGAATATAACAATTTTGGGCATCTGGGTATTTGGCGAAAATGGCTAATATGGCTCTTTGGGAATATCTTGACACAATACAGGAACTTTTTGGCAATAAAAACACAAAACGACCCATTATTTTAAAAGTATGAAATTTTTTGAATAGGGTAGTCTCAAATTTCAAGATGAAATCTGGGGACACCAGTAAGGTATTAACATTTATTTAATTGTCAAAAGGTGCTGGTTCCAATTTGATATATGCTAGTTTTGCAGTAGTCGTCCCTAAAATTTGGGACCCAGAGGGAAATGTGTACCGTGGCATCTCTGAAAGATGTTAATTTGATGCTAAGAAGTACTCATTTTGAAAAGAAACAAAGTTCTATGCAATTTAGATTGAATATCAAGTGAATTGTAGTCCAACACTGAGAGTGATACTGTAAAAGGTTTTGTTCTATACATCCATCATCAAGGTACTACAAATTTCATAGAAATACCAATGGTAAGGGATGAACCACATATAATGCCCCGAAGTGAGTTAATTTGGCTTAAAATGGAATACCAATTTTGTTTTAAAGCATAGAAATGGGAATCTAGCAACCCATAATTATTGTTAAGGCATTCACTATTGTAAAAATGTCTTACATGAATGCAGAAAGGATCAAGGATTATTACTTTTGAACTCTTACAGCATTAAATTGGAAGAAAATTCATGGATTTAGTTTATGCAAATTGTCCCCGAAATGAACAAGAATGCATTCAACTGACAAATTACTCTCATTGGATTGAGACTTCATTAGCTTTTAGGAAGCATTGTGCAAGTCTCAATATGTATCAATGAGGGAAAATTTGATAAGAGAAAATCATTGGGGATTCCCATTTGGATCATTTAGGCTGTGAATTGACCAAAATATTTAAATTTAAAACTATCCATGTTAGTATGAAAAAATTTGGGTTAGCAAAGCCTCTACAATTTTCCAATGTTACAAAGAGTGGGAACTCAGAATGTAGGTTTGGATCAACCATTTTGAATTGAAACATCCATAAATCAAGCAATGGATTTCGTTCTTGTTTCCAAGCTATTTAATAGGTAATTGATTCTATTTGTTGATAGTTCTTAGAGATGGCACAAATTTGTATTTCTGCATAAGATAGTGAAACATAATGCAGAATCGTATGTGTATCTTCAAAATGGTATCAGAAGCAAGGTTGCAAAGGAAATTTTGCCTTGTTAACAGCGTTGTTGCCATCCTAAGATAGGAATATCAATTTTGTCGGTGCAATTCATAATGAGAACTTTGTGGAAATCGTTGTGCACAAGGTCTACTTGCAACGTATCATGAATCATACTTCTCAACAGAAGTTCAATTTGAGGTTTGAATGCTGATGGCTTGAATTTTTCAAAGGTGCTAAAATGCTTGATAGGGAACAAGCCTTACAAATGTTGGGATATCGATTTTGGCAATAAGTTGAGTTTAATTACAACAACCAAGTCAATGAAGTAAGCTCAAGAATGCCTTTCAGTAGCTTGTAAATTGTTACAAATCAACTAGATTAATGTTGCCCCATGAGAGGACATAGCTCATTTGGCAATGGCCCGGTTTCTAAGTAGATTTGGTGTGAGTATTTGCAAAAGTACTGTCAGCCTTAAAAGCCGAAGTTCACCAAGCATGCCAATTCAAGAGAAAAGAAAAATCTTTCAGGTTCACTTGGTTTTGGCCCACTATTAGAAAAGAACAGTTTCACCAAGGGAACCTATAAGAAGTGCAAGAGGAAAAGATTGGCCATGTCCAATGATTTAAGTTTGCAGCAAATTCCGTATGAACATTTTAATTGTCAAATGGGACTAGACATCTCACCTTGTTGTTCAACAAAAGGACTTCTAACTTACCATGAGGGGGATCAATATTGCATCAGAGACATGAGTTCATACTTTCAACTTATGGCAGTTTTCCTTTGCATGGCTAGTGAAGAGATGAAGATGTTAGGATCTTTCCTAATCCTCATCAAAACTCAGGAGGTACAAAGAGTATTTGGTCAAGTTGGAAGGACTGGGACTTGTTGATGATGGGTCAACAATAGAGTGGCATTGAGTGATATGCTTCAAATTTGTGAAAATAAAATAAGATCTTCACAAACAGTTGTGCGAGCAATGATGGTCATTGTTCTTGATGTTTGACACATGGAGTATGATGCAAGTTATTTTCTCCAAGTCACACAAGAACCATCTTGCATTAGATGATGCTTACATGAAAACATATTTGGTCTTACTTTCTCTGTTGAATCTTAACAAGTGAATGATTACGCACCTATGCATAAAAGCTTACTCTATCTCTCTGTTAAACTTTAAAGGGAATGATTCTCAATGACTTATGTGAAGTTGGTGCAATTGCTCAAGGTTTAACTCTGACCCTCCAAAAACGTTAACTGTTGATATTAAAATGCTTAACTTAGTAGGAATGAAGCCTATGCCAGTGTTAAGTGCTACCCAGAACATCTCTGTAATGAAGCACAGAGGCTTCACAAAGAATAAAAATAAATTGACTTAAACGAGGACTTATGCCAACAGCTGCATTTGTAACTTTGTCTTCGATGTGAAAGTGATGTCAATGTAATGTGCTTGGAGCATGTATGAACTTGAATAAAACAAAGTTCGTTTGAAGACCTTAGGCCCATTCCAGTTCCCGTGGGCTAAAAGGAATAAACAAGGGAAGTTAATGTCATAATTTTCAGTTGCATTTTTGTAGAACTTTGCATTATTTTAAAGTAATTTTCTAATTATAGTTCGGCTAGGAAAAAGGTGAAAAGTGTATTGAAAAATAAAAGAAAAAGGAACTCTTATTTCTCCAAGGAGGTTGGTTCTCTTTGGGAGGATTCTATTTAGTTTTTGGCACCACCTCTAGCTATTTAAAGGGGTCGCTTGGATGGAAAAAAGGGAATGCTTGCTTTGGAATTTATTCTCTTGGAGTTGGAGCACGAAACCACTTCTCTCTCTTGCAATTGAGGACGAAAACCCTCTTTGGCACTTGGTTTGAGGACAAAAACCCCTCATTCCTTCATTGGTGGTCTCACATAGAGGTCACACTTGGTATTACATTCAGATTTGTTGGAACAAACCATTTCCAGCTCATTGCCAAACCCTCTCCTAGGGTGGCGACTTGCATGGATGGAAGGGTTTGGTGGTGTCTAGGGCACAACACTCCTTGCATTTGTTGATATTTTGGATTGTTTCTAATTTATAAGGCTGATTGCATTTCCCAAATTGAACTTTGGGCTTTGGAATCATTATTTCCAGCCAATTTTGTAAGTGGGTTCACTGCTGTCATAAAATTAATTATTATGCTTTAAGCCAGGACTCTAAAAATTCATTTCTTGGTTTGTACTTGCTCTAAATAATTATTAGTGTTCCCTACATGCTTTGGATGGTGTAAAAGTGGTGTTGGAAGTGAATATTTGCAATTTCTTTCTTGCTGTCATAAGAAATCAGACTGCTGTAGTTTGCTGTTATAAATCTCAGTTTAGTGTGATTTTGGGTTGGTGTCATTTTTCCTCCATTTTTAGTTTCAGCCCAGAAAGGGGCATTAACAGTGGTATCAGAGCATTGATCTTCCCAACCTGTAGGGTCGAAAGCTAACATTTGAGGCAAATCTACAATGGACACATGAGTGAAAGGGAACTTAGGAGAGAGAACATGGATTGGCGACCTAAGTTCTTACCAAAGAAAGAAGAAGTCATTCCAGAGGTTGAAACACAACATTCAGTGGGTCACAACATTGCGGCCAGCTATGAGGAGCATAGGGCTCTTCCAAAAGAGATTCATGATGCCATTTCACTTGCAAAGTTCATAGGAATAAGCAAGGGTAGGTCAAGGCCCGAGCCTAGATCTCAAACACCATAAGGATCTTCAACATCCTGGACCACAATTTGAACATTGCAAATTTGATGGTTCTAACAAGGGGACAACTTGATGGATGAAGATGCTAGGTTTAAACCCTAGACCACAAGAATATGTGGAGCCAAACCCAAAAGAGTTTCTCTTGAAAGAAGAAAAAGAACCAACAAAGGTAATGATACATCAACACCTGGAGGTCAAGGAAGAAATCATGGGGCATGAACTGCGGAAAAGAAAAAATCTGATTTGCAAGAAGGTTTTGGGGTGGAGTTCCAAGAAGACCATGTTGAGGGGCATGACATGAAAAAAGGGCTTTACCGGTTGCTAATGTGGATTTTCAGCTTGCTGGAATTTTCAGAACAACAATCAATAAGAAGCAAGTTGACCGGTGTTCATGATTTTTGACAAGAATATGAAGATGTTCTATGCATGTGACTTCTAATGTTTGCATGAAGTCAACAAGAAAGGGCTTCACTTGTTGAATGTGAAGAGTTCAAGGTGAAGAAGAATGCTGATCCTAACCAAGAATTTTGAGTCACAAGGTTGGGGATGCTGAAGATATCTCAACCAAGCTTCATTCGGCAAAGGAAGGTGAACAAGTTGAGGACAACCAAAGGTATGAAAGTGTTGTGGATTTGTTGCTTCCTACTAAGTCATTTTAGATGTGTGGTCATCATGGACAACATAATGGAAATGGTGATAGAGTGAAGAACACTTTGAGTGGCAAAGGGCACATAGATCCGTTCATACAAGTTCCAAATTGTGTGAACATGAGAGTTTGGGATCCGGGTGATCTTTTGAGATACAAGAAGGGTAAGGTCTTTGAGGAGTTCAATGTCACTATTTTTAAGGAATTCTTTATCTCATGCATGTGGCTAGAAAAGAGGTTTCCAAGGAGCCCTATAAAGTATGTCATGCATTCTAACGAAGATGTGGAGAATCAATGCTCACGATCCATAGACCATTCCTTGGAGCCGAGTCCTACACTTGAGGACAAAGCTATGAAGAAAGTCATTATTGCCGGGGCAGCAAGATGCTTGATGTGGAAAATGGATAAGCCACATGATCTTTATGTTGATTTTCAAATGCTTCCCATACAACGTAGTTTGGTGCTCAATAATACAACTCAAGGACTGCTAGCGGATAGTGGGGTGCAACATGCCATGGAGTTGAACGTGGGCTGTCATTCCTCAAGGGCTGATTGGAGATCGAGCTACAATCAGAAATTTGTTGGTAAGGGACCTGTTTCCTATTTTAGGACTGTTGTTCCTCCTTTTTTCAGCTTGCCCAACATTGTACTTGCAGCCATACAAGTAGTCTCAAGCATACATTGGAGTAATCTTCAGTTTGTTGATGTTGTTGAAGCATGTTCAGTCACTATATGGTTGATTCCAACCCCTATATCACTGTCATTTCTGAATTTTGTGAAGAATTTTAAATATGCTTGTTGTTATCCTATTCTTTTTGCTGTTGTCCACATCAGAACTAGCCCCTTAACACTTTTTATGACAGTCACAAAAGTGTTTTCAATCACAAGGTGGAAGGATTTTCTGCCTACCATCAATGAGGGATTGTTTGCCGTTGTTTTAGAAGAGTTTCCAGCCACCACAATGCTGATTCTGAGCGAGAAATTGCAATGGTACAGCTACAGCCATGCTTGGGGCAGCAAGAATGGACCCTTGGAAGTCCATCCTAGGGATGAATTATGAAAGAGATGCAAGCATGGGAAGAGAGTTGAATAACATGCCTATGAGGCATGATGGAGAGGTTGTTGGAACGTTGGTGGAAGCTCTTGTTTTCTTTAATGTGTTTGTTCTATGTGCAGGTCCAGGAATGGAGAAAAAAGAGAAGTGTAAACAACCTAGAAGGGAGGTAGAGAGTATGAAGGAGAAAGAAGACAAGGATGTGATAGAGCAGCTGAGTTTGTTATCGGCTCAAGTAAATGAGGAAGAGTATGAGGTTGCAGCTGGTGATGATGGGATGGAAGAGATGCTTCTCCAAGCATTAGAAGCACATGGTGACAAATATGGAAACAATGATGAGATGATATCATCATATGACAACGGAAGCATACCCAAGACAGCTATGGACCTAATTTCCAGCACTAATGTTGTTGTCATCATAATTATCAGCCATCACACCACTTCATGGGCACTCACACAAGTGATTTTGCAGGGGTTTCCAGTCATGGGAAAGAGTATTTTCCAGTTGGTGACGACTAATGGAGAGTTTTCAGTCCTTGTATGGCTACCTACCACTTCTACATCAATCACATTACTGAATTTTGCATGGGTTTGTCATATTTATATCATTTCTATATTGCTGGTCATAATATTTTCAGTCATGAACAGCTGTACACTTGTGCAATTTGAGAGGTTTCCTTGCATGGTAATGTTAGTGGAGGGGCTCCACTATTGAAGACAATCCTCCTAGCCATCCTAGTGTTGATTTGGATGTAATTCCAACTGACTTGTGGCTGTTATGACTTTTTTCTAGCTTACATGTAAGTTGTGTTGTGCCATGTAATGTCCCCTCTTAGGACAAGTTAGGAAATGGAGAAGTACTTGTCAAGATCAAGCAAAGAATGGATAAACCCTTTTGCATCAACCTAAAATATCCCAATGTCAGCTATTTCGAACCCAAATGGGGTTGGAACTAGCCAAGGTGGTGGGATAGATTGGAAGAAAACAATTGGAATTTAAACACATTCAAATCAGATTTTTTAACAGCTGAAAAATAATTAATAATCACACCCCAACTGCTGCAATCTTCCAAAATTATTTCCCGCTTAACCATCCTAGCAAAAACCTTCAAACTTTGGATTTTGGGCCACAAAAATATGAAGAATAATATTCTAAAATCAGATTTCGCACAACCAACACGAAACCCTAATTTTTCCCTAAAAAGTAGGTCGCCCAGCACATTTAGGGCATCAAATCAACTCCAAAAATTATGAAATTACTTTCTCCTTATTCCTCCTAATTTCTACAACCAAATCCAATATTAAATTGACGCCAAAATTGCAGATCTGTGATAAATATTAATTAATAACAACCAGATAGTTTGCAGACAACTGGAATTTTCTAAAATTCATAACTCATTCAATACTCCATTTTTTTGCATGAAATAAAGTGCATAATAAACTAGAAACCAAGGCTTTCCAATGCACTATAGATCTGAATTTTTTGAACATTAAAACCCCCTCAAAACAACCCCCCAAAATTTGAAAACAAGTCGCTAGGGTTAGAATAAATTATATAAATAATTTCAGCTCTTTCTACCCTTCCAAAACACTTAAAAACAACAACCCTTGCTCTGAAATAATTAATTAAACACAACAGATTATAGATCTAGCACAAATGACCTCAAAACATGATAGAATAAACCCCAATCCAAGTCGCTTTGGCCCTAATAAATTGCAGCAGTGAAATAGACAGTAAAAGTACCGCAAACCCTTCACCAACATGCAGATTTATCCTTAAAATAATTGTGCCAACACCCTAGAGCAAGTCGCCAATGCTAGAATGGAGAAACCATGCATAAACATACTCAACACAATGAAAAGAACAATGGAGTCTTTAATATCTTCAACAATGGATCGAAATGAAGCTTACAATGAGAGAGCACAATGCAAGAGCTAAGAACTATGGGCATACATCCCATTACTCCAAGCATGGAGTGAAATCAAAATGATCAATCAACATAACCCACTAAAGGAAATGCGACCTCCTTTTATAGAACTAAGGGGTGCAACATCCAATGACCGACCTTTTCCCTTTTTGGAGGGAAAACATAAACTCTCATTATAATAAAATATTTAATAAACTAAGACTATGTGCACTTTATTATTTTTAATTAAATAATAAAAACAACTATCTATGTGCACATTTAACTAACTTAGAGAGCCCTCCTTGTAGCGCAAGGCATGCCAAGGGGTTACAAAATAGACAATAGACATCTTAGGACCATCTTCAAGCTCAATCCTCAAACCCATGAGAAGAGAGAATGGGTTGAGGGGTCTTCAAGTCTTCAATTTCAACAATGTCCCAAATAAAATTGCGAGTAGTAGAACTTATGCAGAAATAATTGTGCAGATCTGAATTTTCTATAGGAAAATGTAATGTCCCCTTTTCGGGACATTGTCTACATCGAAGAATTGAAGACCCTCAACCCAATGGGTTTGAGGATTGGGCTCCAAAATTTTCTTGAAATATCTATTATCTATTTTATAACCCTTTGGTGGGCCCTTTTAGTTAGTTAATGTGCACATAGGCTAGTATCTTTATTATTTAAATAAAAATAATAAAGTGCACATAGTTCAAACAATATTTAATTAGAGTTTATGTTTTCTCTCCAAAAGGGAAATTCGAATTTTGCACCCCTTTGTCTATAAAAGGAGGTTGCTTGATCATTGTAAGACATGCTATGGTGATTTCGATTTTGGCTCCATGCTTGGAGTAGGGATAAATGCCCAAACTTGATGTTCTTACTCTCTCATTGTTGCAGATCCTTTGTAATCCATTGTAGCTGATTAAAGATATCAATTTTAAGGATTTATTGGTGCCTTGCAAGTCGATTTCTCTCCTTGACAGATTTCACCCTGAAATCTAGGACTACCCATTTGAAAAAAAAATCGTTCTTTTAAAATAACGGGTCTTTTTGTGTTTTTATTGCCAGAAGATGTCTGTATTATGTTAGGATATTCCCAGTGAATCATATGAGCCAATTTCGACAAATACCCAGATGCCCAAACTCATTTTATCCCTCCGCCAAGTTTTGTCTGCGGGAAATTTTTATTTAATTATTTATTGAATAAATAATGCCCCGTTTGAAGTAAATTGTGCTCCGGTTGAATCCTGTTGAAGTTTTGCATGCCAGTATTCACTCATCTCATTAGGGTTTTCACCAGGAATGAATTCAGGGCATTGTCTGCAACTTCTGGCAACGTTTTTCGCTTTTATTTATTTCTTTTGCGTTTTTCTCTGGTTTTCTCCTCAGTTTCTCTGTGAAATTCCCCTAGGTCAATTCCTTCGCCAGTATAGTCTGTTTAATTGCCTGAAGCATCTGGAGATCATCTACCGACACAACACCAGAAGGAATCAGCCTCAAAATGCAAACTGCTAACCAAAAATGATGAAGTCATGCACAAAAAGCCTCTCCTAGGCAAGTCGCATTTTCTGGAATTAATGAGTGTAAGCTGTAATGGGATTTTTGGTAGCTGCAGGTAGGCGGGAATTTATTACCTGCCTTGCAGGGTACTTTTTCCCATGAAGTCAAAGTCACTTAAGCTGCGATGGGAAAATTAGAGGCGGCAGGCAGGCGGGAATTTCTTACCTGCCTTGCAGGGTGAAAATTCCCATTATAAAATAAAGAAAAATCACTTAAAGCACCGATGGGAATTTTCTGCCTGCCTAGCAGGCTAACTTTTCCCATCAGAAGGTTTTATTCACCCATACAAGTCGCACTTTTTCAAAAGAAGCTATTTTCAATACAAGTCGCACTTTTTGGAAAGTCACTTAAGCTGCAGTGGGAAAATTAGAGGTGGCAGGCAGGTGGGAATTTATTACCTGCCTTGCAGGGTAAAAATTCCCATTATAAAAGTCAAATAACTTAAGTGGAAGAAGGGATTTTTAGAGCTGCAGTGCAGGGTGAAAATTCCCATCAGAAGTTGACTTCTTAATTTTAGAATTCACCCTTGCCAAAAAGTGCGACCCATTTGGGCATTAAATAAAGCTTTTAATGATATTTATTAATAGTTGTTTTGCCTAATTTTGGCGCCAAGGATGGAGAAAAAGTTAATGCATGAAGATAAGCCAAAGAGAACTGAAGGAAGCATGCTAAAAATAAATAAATAAATTTATTTAATGGCAGCCAGCAACATGCAAAAATAGGCGCCCAATTTGGGTGAATAAACATGTTTGTTTATTAATTAATTGCCAGGAATAGGATGGACAATTATTAGAAATAGAATGCTGAGGGTTATATAAGCATGGGCTGCCATAATGAAGAAGCAATTAACTCTTTTTCCTAAAAGTTGCAGCCCGGACAGTTTTGGCGCCAAAAGAAGGAGGATTTGTGCATCTGGAGGTGTTTTTCATTGCCGGGAAGCTTCAAGGTTTGGCGCCTAGGGTTGGAATAGCTTGATTTATGCTATGATAATTATCTGCATGTTGTTATAAGTGCCCAGGTGAATTTAAAAATATTTATGCTTGCTTTGCATGCAAGCAAAGCCTCAAATTTTAGGGCAGCGGGCTTCATATGCAGATTTTTGGTGACAGAAATCAAGTATTCATGCTCTGGACTTCATCTTTGTCTTAAATAATTGCAGGTATTCATTACAGGTGTTCATACAGGTGAAAGGAAGTTCAAATCAATGTCAGGTACATTGAATATATCTTCCGAATCTGAAGAAATTGATAGATCTGCACGAATTGATCCAGTTATAAAGAATTCCGACAGGATTAAAAGAAAAAGAACACAAACAAAGATTGCTCCAGCCATGATGAAGCGTGATGATAGAGAGGGATCAACAGAATCATGCATAGCTTCCAGATTTGCTGATATCAATGACACAGACATGGGCCCAGAACCCATCTCCGAAATAATTAACAGATCCAGGGCCGGAAAGACATTTCTCATGCGGGCAATGAAAAGCAGTGGAATTATTCCAGCATCAGCATTCCCAGTCACAGCTCAGTTGCCCGAATTTGTCATGGAGTGTGCGAGATCATATCATCCTCTTTCCAGAACAATCCGGGATGCTGCGGGAAAGACAATTATTAGGCTGGATGCACAGTTTATCAATTATTGTCTGAAGATTCCGACACGAACGGTGGTGATTGCAATTACCATGCTGGATGCAGGTAACAGATGGGAGAAACACAAAGCAGATTGCGTGAGCATAATGAACAACCGATATATGAAGAAGCCCAGGTCTCCATCAAAGTTCCCGAGAACTCTTCCGCGATCCAACTTGGTGCAGGAGGTGGATGATATCACTAAATTGCTTTGCAGGATAAGTGGAGAAGCCAATACTCACAACTTTCGCTCATGGATGTATGCTTTCGTGAGGACTATCGAGATCAACAGAGCTGATTCGATAATCAATTGGGCAGAGATCATCAGTGACAACATCGGTGAGCAACTTCGGAGTGTGAGGCGGACTTACAACTTCAAAATGACTTCATACCTGGTATATGCAGCAGCCTCGCAGGGCATATTTTCCAAGCTGGATAGACGAGGCATACTGGCGAAAGATCCTATCTTTGATTGCTATCCACAGTTGACAGTTCCTGAGTGCCACAAAGATTACAAAGCGGTCAACGATGGGTTCTTTTATGAATTCATCTGCAAACTAAATGGTGATCTGAAGACCAACAGGGTGAGCAAAGAAGCTTGGGAAGCTGTATCTCAGCATGGCTGCATTTTCATCCAGTTTGCAGACTTCACCTATCTCAGGGTGACTGGCTTTTCGGGAGAACCAGTAAAGTTGCCGAGGTATCCAAACGACAAGTGGGTCATCATGGAGTTGTGCAGACAACTCGTGGAGATGCATGACTTACAATCAAAGCGGCACAAGTCTACAGGTTTCTTTCCAGTCACAGTGGGTTACTACAGCTGCCAGAGCATCCACAAAGCTAAAGGAGTCGAAGCTGAAATGTTTTATGAGTATGAGCCTGAGTTCTTCCCAGCACGGCTAAACTTTGACCCATATGGAGTAGCGAGGAAGACAATCTCCCAGGAATACTCACATGTGCCTTCGTTGGAGGACTTTTGGATGAAGTGCAGGAACGAGTATGAAGTCAGAAAGAAAGACTTCAGCAGGTTATCGGCGCAACAAGTGTCTGATTATGGTTTGGCACGGATACCTGCAGATCTCGCAGATGATGGGCATGTGATACTTGACTCGTATCATCAGATGGGAGGAGATAGAGCTGCTCTTCAGGAAAACATTGGTGGCTGCCAGACGATTGAAGAAAGATCTTCCGCAGTTCTGGTTAACACTTCGAACTGGTTGCTGACAAAGGGGTATTGCCTGGATGAAGCTTTGATGAATCAGATCACAGGCAACTTTACCACGGGAGATTCCAGCAAAAGAAAGCACGAAGGTGAAAGCAGCAGAAGGCCGGAAAAGCTTAAAGTTCACAAGAAGTCTCACATACAGGAGAAGGCCAAATCTACGGCTATCATTCCAGTTCCAGCTTCTCCAACATCAACTCATAGCACTTCAGCAGCCCCGAAACCTCAGAGAGATCTTGTTGTTCCTCCTTTGAATCCAGCGTCATTTGTATTTTCTCCTCGACCACTCAGGTCTTCACCTATCCATGCGGAGAAGTTGAAAGCACAGATGGCGGAGTTTGAAAAGGCATTATCTTTGGATAATTCAGAGGGTAGCAGTCATAACACGGTGGCAAATTCTGATAGAGCGGAGTCAGAGCATGAGATGGTGGTGCACTCGGCGGTTTCTCATTCCCCAAGAAGCAACTTTTCATCATGGTTAGCTTTGCAGACAATCCCAGAATCTAGAGAGGAGATCAACCTGGAAGAACACGACTTTCAGCTGCTCCTGAGTTTGGGAGGAAGAGATAGAAGACCTAAAGTTGCCAAAACGACTTCTAGGTTGATTATTGAGGAATCGGGACAGAAGTTCGCTGAGTTATCTGTTCCAGCAGAAGGAAAGCACAAGGGAGAGCTCGCGGCAGTTGATATAGCAGTGACCAAAGTGCCAATAGGTCAAACTACCACAGAAGGGTTAAAGCAGGATACGCAGACACTAATGAATGCTTTATTCCTTAAGCTTGACAAAGAGAAGGCTGAGAGATCCAAGCTTCAGAAGCAGGTGTTCCAACTGTGCAAGATCATTGCTAAGGTTGCCAAACCTTCCTCTCAGCCCATTTTAGCACATGAGCAGGTGAGTAATCATCTGATGCAGGAGGTGGAAGATGCAGGGGATCAAGTCAGAGCTATTGCCCACTGGAAGGAGCAAATCATTCACCAAGCTTCAGAAGCAATTCGAACCAATACCGGCTGAATTAGAGAACATGCACAGGGCAGTGTCTCAGCTAAAGGATTTGATGACACAGATAAAATATGAGAACATAGTGGCTGAAAGTCATCTGGATACTTTGGCTAAGATACACTCGTTGCCAAAGGATGTGCTGATTGCAGAACAGATTGTGCTTGGCGGATTGGTGGAAAAGGGGAAGCAGTTAGAGATTTCAGTTTCCTTCCGTGTAGAGATCCTCAAGCTCATGCTGAAGAGGATGCAGCTTGGAGAGTAAGATGGGAGAAGTGTCGGGAGCATCCCAGATGAATTACCTGCTTCCCATGAGGAATTTATGTTGGTTGTGCGGAAAGAAGTTGATGAGGCCACCATACCTTTCACGATGGATTCGATTGGTAGACTCATAAAGCTTCAGGCAGATATTGAGGGATATGGGCCTGGTTTAGAGAAAGTGAAGGCTAACGTTGTTGCTTTGTCCAGAGGGTTGTTACAGTTCAGAACCGAGAGAGATGCTATTGTTAAAACAGATGGGAAGATGTTGAATTACATGTTTGACAAGTATATTCAATATCAGAACAAAAAGAAAGTATAAGTGTTACAGCTGACAGATCTTCTTTCTTCTCTTCTTTCCTTCTCTTATTTCTTATGTTCCCGGATGAAAATGTAAACTTAAAGTTATTGGTTGAAAAACCATTACTTTAAGTTATGTGGGAAGATTCTTTAAGATAGGTGACAGATGTGCACAATTTTGACTTAGACTCCTGATGCATGTCACTAAGAGAGGAATTTTAGGAAGATGATTGTCAAATGTTCCCTTTACTACTTCTTCATGTTCTAGTTCAGTTGCAGTTTCCCATTTGTAATTTCCCCTCTACACACTATAAGTAGAGGAAGAACCTACGGGTTAAAGGATCGGAATTTGTAATCAACATTCTTGTGTTCCAGACTTTGAGCTGAAACCCCTGATTTCTGCAAGCAGAGGAATAGAGAAGAGATTTCCGGAGAACTTTGTGTCAACGGTGCATTTTGCTTCTTATTTCTTTCTAGATCTATTCATAAACTTTGTGTTATTATAGATCTAGATCTGAAAGTTTCCTTTGCTTTGAATTTTGTGTTTAATGATCTTTTTGTTTTAATCTATGTGCATGCAATCAACTCTGTAAACTATTGCTTGGGTTGCACATCTTCTCTCCTTTCTTCCTGTTTCCTATTATTTTCCTCTTCTACAAATTTTTCCTTTCTTTTACAGCTGCTTACTTGCTGCAAAACTGTATAGCTATGGTTCATGAGCTACATAGTTAAAGTAATACCAACAAATAGATATTAGGACATATAACTGACAAAATCTTACACGGGAGCCTCACCGGTAAATGAGGGAGATTTATTTCATGACTGCCTAGGTTTTCAGTTGTACAGAAATAGGAGAGAGTCCCTTCTCATTCATGGTGAATGACTGTTTCATTCCGTGGAAGTTTTGTGCACCGAAGCACTGGTTTTCAACGATCAGCATTGGAATGAATTTGTCTAGGTCTATCATTTTTCAGATATATTCTACATGGCCACGAAATTTATGTTTGTTGATTTATACCAGCTGATTTTGGACCATCATCTGATAAGAATGTCATCATTGTTCTAGGCTGCATTTAAGTAACATGTTTTCCACTAAAAGGCATGAATTTAACCCATGTGTTAGCAATAGATCCCCTCATTGCACCTTCGTTTCCAGTGACTAAGTTCTTAGCTTACAAATAATTTAACGATATCAAAGGGTATTCAAGTTGATGGCTTTTCTCATAATAGCATATTAAACTTGGCATTTTGATGTTAGGAGCTGCATTTAGGTTATTATGTTGTGTGACCATGAGCAAGGACTGAAATCATATAACCTGATATGATGGCGTGATTTAACCCAAATAAGGTTTACGATAGGGAGTTTGTGCTTGACATGCACATTAAGGCGTATTACTTTATTCAATTTTTCATCTACATGGATTGCAAAGGTATTTTTTAGAAAGGCTCATTGTGTGCCCTGAATCATAGGGGTTATTGTGATTCAACACTTGAGTTGTTGCCAAATGACAGGATCATGTGATCCCGTAAGAGGGAAATTACAGAAAATGCAAGACTTGCATGACCCAATCAAGGTCACTATTCTCTTACTGAAAGGAGAAATGAGGTGTATTAAATTATGCGGAAGTTATCAACATGTTGACCCCAATCCTCTTTGGCAGGAGAAGGTGTTTTCAACAAGGATGTAAGGGTTAAATTAAGTTGAACATCTAATATCCTGATTACAATTCTTCTGAGGCAGTTTATTCTTCAATATGATCATGTGAATTTGGAAAGATGTAAGCGAAAATTTTTCTCAAGCTACAACATATTCATGCATTGACGAAGTACAACAGTTTGCATAATATCTTCCTCAAGATATTCTGGAGGCCTTTCTGTGCAGAAATCTAGAGTTTAGCTAGCTTCCTACGAAAGCCATTATTTCAGAATGGAGATATTTTTACTGAGCATTTGCATTGATCCACCCTCTTCCTTAACAAAAACAAACCTCCATCACTAAGAAATGTACAAATTTCATTGAGGAGGTCCCACCGAGCGGTTGATTTTCTTAATTGGTCATGTTGGGGTCAAGGTCACTTTGTAACCCCAAAGGGATTTTAGGCAAATCTCATACACCAAATGCAGATTTAAGTTCTGGGTACTATTTGGCCTAATATGGCGGTTAGTGATTATAACTGTATAGGGAAAATGTTGTAGCTATGTGGTGAAGCTATGCTAATTACTTCTTCCCCATCAATTTTGGTATGTATGAAATATCATAATTTCCACCAAAACTAAGCTGAAACTTATAATATTTCACCCTGATGTAAGATATTATCAGGGCAAATTTGAATTTTGCAGAGCTCATATACAGCCTTCTCCCTAGGTTATCAATGCAAAAAAAAATTCACCAAAACTGCAGAAAACAACACTTTTAATCACAAAAATTGATACTCATTTTATGAAATGCACAATACACAATAAAAAATATGCAGTTTGAGATCCCAATAGAAGGTTGATTTATTTATTCATAAAATGACTGCAAATGCTTGTCTTCAGACAAAACGCGGAGCTGGAAAAAAGAAATTTTAGAGCCAAAATCCACTCCAAAAAGGCTGATTTGAATGACTAAAAATCAACAATCAGAACAGCAATCAGATCTGATTTTTATCAGCTTCCAAAACCTCCAATCAGTCCTCTACGTAGGTCGCTTCACCTAGAAAAGGATGGAAACAAAGAAGAAACACATCAACAATTTTCTCATTCAAACCCTCTTTCAGATTAGCATCACAAAGCCTTCGACTACTACTGGAAAATTACTGGAAAATACAGATAACTCCTTTCTGATCCTGCAATGGAAACCCCTGAATGGAGAATCCTCACAACATAGAAGAAGAGTTTTCGTTCTTCTTCTAGATCTCTAGAGGGTTTTTGTCCTCAAGAGAGAGTCTCTAAGGGTTTTTGTCCTTAAAAATTATTATGCGAAGCTTCACAAGCTCAGACTTGAAATCAAATTTTTATAAAATAAAAGGGATGCCTCTTCAAGCAAGTTGACTTGCTTTTATAGAAGAACTTGGCTAATTAACCACCTACAACTACCAATCAACTTCCTCCTTCCACATTTAATTCTTTTTTCACTTTATTTCATCTACCCTATGGGTCGCATTTTCTCTAGGAGGAAATAAACATTAGAAAGTGATTTTTTCTCTTTTATTATTTTATTTTTATTTAGTCTATAATAAATTAATATAAGTGTTTATAATATTTCTTTTTTTTGCACTTTATAATAATTTATTATGACTAAAGTTCCCCTTTTATTCATCCCTTAGCCGTCGGGAAACCAAATTGGGCTAAGGGTCTTCGACAGGTTAATTTAGAAAGAGGGACATTTCAGTCCTCCCTTCCCCAATTGCTTGCCCTCAAGCAATTCCAAACTCGTCTGTCCAAGTACCATGTGCAAGAGACAAAACATGCTATAGTGCTCCAAAATTCGAGCTCTTGTACCTGTCAAGTGAGATAGATCTTGCCACCATACACTGCTCTCATGATGATCATATACACAAATTTGCATCAAGGGTATCACATACTTTATATTGCAGATTTGATCCTCTAACTCATCATTTTTCTCAAGAGGAAAATAAATCTGAATATGCAGCAATAAATATGACATTATCTCACTCATTCCATACCTTGTAATGTCATCACGATCTACAATGGGCTGAATATCCTCATGATATAACTGCTGCAATAAACAAGATGACATACCTTTTTCCACACAATCCTCATCCTGTGCAATCTGCCCTCCTTGGAAAGAACTTTCCATGCTCTTGGCTGCCACAACTTGAGGAATACCATTCCTCATACCTTGCAAAACAACTTCCTTGTCTTGCACTTTGAACTTCAACTCCATAGTCTGATAATTTTGGATGAACTCACCCAAAGATTGCAGCCATTGTACACCAAGTACTAAATCCAATCCACCAATACTAACAACATAAAAATCATCTCTTACCTCATGATCTCCTATGGTGAACTTGAGTTGTGGAATATTCTTTGTGCATGTGATTGAATGTCCATCTGCCACGATCACATTGAATCCTTGGAAATCCTCTTGCAATCCCATCTTGGCAACCAAATCTTCATCAATGAAGTTGTGTGTAGCTCCACTATCGATCAATATGGTGATCTTTTGCCCATGAAGATCTCCTCTAACTCGGAAGCATAGAAACTAGGTGGTACAACTAATGTAGCAAGTGTGGCACCTGTGATAACCACTTCCCCTTCCTTTGCTTGGTCTTCATTCTTCTTTGGATCAACATTATCTCCATCCTCATCATCATCTGAAACTACCTCAATGTAGTGGATTGACCCCTTACCTTGGCAACAATGGTTGGGTGTCCATGGGTCCCTACAATTGAAGCATAATTTTTTCTCCTTAACTCATTCCTTGCTTCTATTTTGGGGTTGTTTCTTTCCCATTCTTTTGCCTTACCTTGCTGCCCACTAACTGTTGTCACTTGCTTATCATGTTGAGCTGTTATTGGTTGCTCAAATGAGTTCTTTTGCTGCCCCAAAGGTGTTGTTCGCTGCTGTCCAAACTGCAGATTTCTTCCTTTTGGGACTGAACTTTCCAAGTCCAATGACTTCTTAATGGCACCTTGTAGAGATGGAGGACTAAAGGCTTTGACTAGGCCTTTTAGTGGCTCTCCTAAACCTTCAATAAACAACACAAGTCTTCTTTCACTAATATCTCAGGCACCATTACTGCAAGCCTTTGGAAATCAGAAATATACTTATCTAGAGATCCTTCTTGCTTGAGTTGGGCTACTCTCTAAAATGCATATTACAAGTCCATCCTGTCAAATCTCTCTCTGTCAAACATAGACTAAATTCCTCAAGGGTGGTGATAGAACCATGTCCTTGGGTGATTATTCCATGGTACCACCATTCATGTGCAACTCCCTCCAAATGCAAAGTTGCAAACTTGAGGGCCTCTTCTTCATACATTGGATTCAAAGAAAGATATGTATCTAATTTTTGTAACCAAGCTCTAGCAGAACACTTATCTGATCCATCATAAGAAGGAAGAGTTACCTTACCCAACCTTTGTTGAATGTCTCTCCTTGGTTGCTCTTGTTGAACTCTTTGATTTCTCCCTGATCCTTTGTTATTCTTCACTTGGTATTAGTCTCTAAAGGATAACATCTCCCTCACTCAGTAACTAAGGGTTGCATACTCATCACCCCATGCTTCCATGTCATCGAACATCATTTTGGGCTTCCTCTTCAATTGGTTCCTCTCTTTGTAGAAACTTAGCTCTGAAAGTTTGATGTGTAGGCTTGGAGTGAAAATCAACCTAACTGGTCCCGTAGAGCTTCCTTCACCATTGTTGGTTGCTCCTTGGTTGGTAGACACATTTGTTCCCTTGTAGGATCTTTGCCAAGTCTCTAATGGAACCGGTCAATGCTTCATGCATTCCCTCTCTTTGAGATTCTCTCATAGACTATTGCAGCTCTCTCTGACTTCTTGTGATTACTTCATGCATGTAGCTAAGCTCATCATTGGGAGGAGCTCTTTGATCATGCTCTTCCATTGTCACCTTCTTTGGAGTATTCCTTCTTTGATAGACTATAGGACTTTTTCCTGGTTGCATTCAGATCTGATTTTTCTCTTCTTTCCCTCACAGGATGGGAGGATACACTGTTCTGATACCACTATAATGTCCCCAAATGGACATTTTCAACTCTAATTATTTTATTTTTTAAAAATCCCACTAAAATGAAGTTATATAAAGATATAACAAAAATTTATTAATTGCAGATCTGAATTTATACCAAAAAATGCGACTTGCCTAGGGATGCAATTCATTCAAAACTGAAGAAAACAACTCTTTTTATCATCAAAATAGAACAACTGATTTTATTGCAAATACACAAGAAAAGTACCAAATTGAGATCCCAATTGAAGGCTGAAATTATTTATTAAAAATCTGCAAACTTGCACTGTCTTCAGACACACGGCTGGAAAAACCAATGTTTTGGAGCCAAAAATCCACTCAAAGTGGTTGATTTGGATGACTAAAAATCTGAATTTGAACAACAATACAGATCTGATCAAAATCAGCTCTAAAACACTCCAAACAGACCTCTATATGGGTCACTCCACCTTGAAAAGCTGGAAATGAAGAAGAAACACAACAACAATTTTCTCCTCCAAACCCTTGTTCAAATCATCACATCACAAATGCCTTCAATACTGCTGAAAACTACTGGAAAAACACTAGATAACTCCTTGAAAAACAATGGAAACCCCTGAATAGAATCCTCACGCAATTGGAAGAAGAGTTTTCGTTCTCTTCTAGATCTCAAGAGGGTTTTCGTCCTCTAGAGATAACTTCAAAGGGTTTTCGTCATTAGAAGTTATTATGCAAAGCTTGGACAAGCTCACATCAAAATTCAGAATTTTATAAAATAAAAAGGATGTCTCTTCAAGCAAGTCGACTTGCTTTTATAGATGAGAACTTGGCTTTGTAGCCACCCACAACTACTAATCAAATGTTCCTGCTTCCTCATTTAATTTTTTTTGTCTTTCCCATTTCATCCACCCTATGGGTCGCATTTTCCTCTAGGAGGAAATAAAAAACATAAATGTGATTTTTTCCCTTTTATTATTTTATTTTTAGTCTATTAATAAATTAATATAAGTGTTTTTTATAAACTTTTATTTTTTTGCACTTTATAATTAATTTATTAAGACTAAGTTCTCCTTTTATTCATCCCCTAGACGTCGGGAAACAAAATTGGGCTAAGGGTCTTGAAGGGTTTTCATCCTTAGAAATTATTTTACAAATCTCTCAAGCTCATTAAAAAATCAAAATTTGTATAAAATAGAGAGATACCTATTCAAGCAAATCAACTTACTTTTATAGAAGAAATTGGCTAATTAGCCACCCACAACTACTAATTAGCTTCCTCCTTCCACATTTAATTATTTTTTCACTTTATTTCCTCTATTATATGGTTCACATTTTTTCTAGGAGGAAATAAACATTAGAAAGTGACTTTTCCCTTTAATTATTTTATTTTTTATTTAGTTTATAATAAACTAATATAATTGGTTTTATAGCAATTATTTTTTTATGCACTTTATAATAATTTATTATTGCTAAAGTTCCCCTTTTATTCATCCCTTAGCCATTGGGAAACCAAATTGGGCTAAGGGTCTTTGACGGGTTATATTAAAAAGAGGGACATTTCATTATCTCTTGCAATTGAGGACAAAAACCCTCTTTGCACTTGGTTTGAGGATGAAACCCCTCATTCCTCCATTGGTGATCTCACACGGAGATCACACTTGGTGATTACATTTAGATTTGCCTTGAAAGTTTGGAACAAGCCATTTCTAGCTCATTGTAAATCCTTTCCTAGGGCGGCGACTTGCATGGTGTAAGAGTTTGGTGGCATCTAGGGCATGGCACTCCTTTGTTGATATTTGGATTGTTCTAATGTATAAGGCTGATTCATTTCCTGGATTGAACTTTGGGCCTTGGAATCATTATTTCCAGCCATTTTTGTAAGTTGGTTCGTTGTTGTTACAAAATTAATTATTATGCTTCAGCCAGGTTCTAACAATTCATTTCTTGGTTTGTACTTGCTCTAAATAATTATTATTGTTCCCTACATGCTTTGAATGGTGTAAAAGTGTTGTTGATCTTTCTTGTTGTCATAAGTATTCAGACTGTTGTAGTTTGTTATAAATTTCAGTTTATTGTGATCTGGGTTGGTGTCATTTTCCCTCCATTTCAGTTTCAGCCCGGAAAGGGGCACTACAAAGCAATCATAAAATATTGTATTCTCAAAGAGTTTGATACAACTTTGATAATCACGGTAAATGACTATAGGCTCCATTTTCTCACTTGCTAGCTCTACAATCAACTTGCAAAGCCATATGACTTCACAACTAGCAGGGTTGATTGCCATGTACTCTACCTCTATTGAACTCAATGCCACTAAAATTTGCTTACTGCTAACCCAGGATATGACTCTTGAAGCAACATCTTGCAGTACCCTTCCAGTCACCTGCATCTCTTGCCCAGTTAGAATCAACAAATCCATGCAGAGCATCAACTCATCATCCCCTATATATCTCAAACCAAAATGTATTGCGCCCTTCAAGTATTAGAGCACATGCTTTGCAACAACCCAGTGAATTCGCCTTATCTCAGCCATGAACTAGCTTATCGTGTTCATTGCAATGCATATATTTGGTCTAGTGTAACCCAGATACATCAAGGGCGCAATCAACTTCTTGTACAACGAAGGATCTACCAAATTTGTATCCAAACAACATGTAATTTCAGAAACAATTGCAGGAAAGGAAAGAATGTAAACTCATGAACACCAACAATTTTTATCCTGGAAACCTCCAGAGGAGGAAAACCAGTCGGGAAGGGAAAACACTCTTTCTTCCCACTTTTTATTGGCCAATTCAAATAAGAAGTACAAAATTTACAATAAGTATGAAAGAGAAGTAGATAATATCTCACACTTCCTCCCAATTACTTGCTTTTCTCTGCCTCAAAACTCCTTTCTTCTACAAACACAATTCCAGCACTAAGAATTCTTGGCTCACTTGCTTTCATGCTTCGATGATAAAAATATCCTTCCTACATGTATTTATAGTCCTTATCATGTCCTCCCATTCACTGAAGCATGGGAAAGGTCATGGAGGAGAAGAGACAAGGTCAACCTTTCCAATTCTGGGACTGTTCCTTTCGAATTTTATTTTTCTGTCTGAAAGTGATAGGACCGCCGCCCAATGCAGACCGGCGGTCACAAGACCACCACCCTAGGTTGGGTGGTTATAGGATCAAGATCTACCCTAGGGGGTGGTTCTGTAACCACCGCTCTGCACAGAGCGGTGGTTCTGTTAACATAAAGACAAAACCTCCTTTCTTCATTTTCCTTCTTTGGTGTTGGCTTGATCTGATGAAGTAGAGTCATTTTGGATCCCTATGGATCACACCTCCCCTGCTTAGGAGGATTTTGGTCCCACAAAATCTTAGTGGGGGAGTAGATGAGGAAATAATTCCCTCACTTGCTCCTTTGAGTACCACCGGGCCTGCCTTGGTGTCTTTCCTTTCAGTCCAACCTGCCAAGACTCCTGCGGACCTCTCCTAGTCTCTCTGACCTTCTGTTGCAGCACTACATCCTCCTCCAATTCACCTCATGAGTCCAAGATGCAATCCTCAATGGAAGGTAGCAATTGTAATCCTTCATCTTCATCTAGCATGGATGGCTCATATAGGTGCAAGTTCTCACAGTTTACTACTGAGTACATCCTCATAAATGGTGGCAAATCAAGTCGAAAGGCATTTTCTCCAACCTGCTCCAATATGGTGAAGGGTCCATATCGTAGTGGCTTGAGCTTCCGTGCTTGACCTTGTAGTCTCTCCTTGCTCAAGTAAAGCCAAACTCTATCTCCAACATGAAGCTTATGCTCTCTCCTGTGTTGATCGTGTCTAGCCTTGTACTTGGCTTGAGATTTCTCTAACTGTTCTTTGACTTTGAGATGGATTTATCGGATCCTCTCAATGAATTTGTTTTCTCTAGTCACCTCTGTGTCTCATGTCTCCTCCTCATCCTGTTGCCCAACTATTATGTCCAGCGGATTTGTAGGTAGATATCCCAAGCATGCTTCAAATGGTGACTTCATAGTGGATGTGTGTACTTCCCGGTTATAGGAATGTTGAATGTAGGCTAAGGACTCATCCCAAGTCCTTGGGTATTTGTTATTATACCCTCTGATCAACTGTACCAAAGTCCTGTTCACCACCTCTGTCTGTCCATCTATCTGTGGATGGAAAGTCGTGCTCCTCTGTAACCTGGTATCCATCTTGTCCCACAAAGTAGTCCAAAACTTCCCCAAGAACCTGGAATCCCTGTCAGAAACAATAGACTTTGGCAAGCCAAAATGCACCCATACATTAGCAAAGAAAAGATCTGTTGCCTCATGTGCTTTTACTATCTTTTTACATGCCATAAGAATACACATCTTACTGAATCTATCAACAACAACATAGAGATAGTCATGGCCATGTTTAGACATAGGTAATCCTCCTACAAAATCCATAGAAATGTCCTCCCACAGACGAGTAGGTACTGGAAAAGGCATATACAAACCCTCCTTCCTAGTCTTAGGCTTGCTGGTACAACAAAGTTTACATCCACGTATAAATTTTGATACTTCTTCTTGCATATTGGGCCAATACACGTACCTTTGCAAGTGGGCTAGGGTCTTACCAACACCGAAATGTCCCACTACTTTCGAGGTATGTGCTTCCCTCTTCAATAGAAGTCTTTCTTCTTTAGGCACACAAAGCTTCCCCCATCGGTAGAGCAGCCCATCCTTGCGATAACAATCTTCAATCCCCATCCTTTCAGCCCCTTGGGACTGCAACTGCTGAAATGTCACCCCAAAGTCTCTGTCCTGGGCATATGCCTCTCCGTAAGCTTCCTTCGTGAAGGGCTCGATCTGAGAGATAGTGGCCAAGCAGGAGATTTTCTCCTATGTAGGTGGCCTAGACAACATGTCTGCCACCAAGTTTGTACTACCCTTCTTGTATTTGATCACCAGATGGAACTGCTGAAAGAACCCCATCCATTTGTAGTGCCCCTATTGCAATTTAGATTGTGCTTGCAAATACTGGAGAGGTTTGTGGTCAGTTTGCACAATAGTTTCTTCACCCAACAAATAATGCTTCCATTTTTTAATTTCCTGAACTAGTGCATACATTTCCTTATCATATACTGAATATCCTTTAACTGCTGAAGTAAAAGTTTCAGAATGATAGCATACGGGTTTACCTCCCTGAAGCAACACTGCGCCCATAGCATAATCACTGGCATTTGTCTCTACTTCAAAGGGTTGCTGCAAATTAGGAAGAGAAAGTACTGGAGCATGACTAATCTTGTATTTCAATAACTCAAAGGATTTATCTTGTTCCTTACCCCAGTCAAAACCCTTACTCTTTGTGGCCACTGTGTGTAGAGGTGTTGCAATCACGGAGAAGCCCGGAATGAACTTCCGCATGTATTGTACTGCTCCCACAAAACTCCTAGTCTTTGTGGCTCCTGTTGGTGTTGGCCAACTGGTGATGGCTTCCACCTTCTTTGGATCCACTCGTAGCTCTCCTCCTCCAACCACGTGCCCAAGATAGACAAGTGACTGTTTGGAAAATTCACATTTCTTCATATTACAAAGCAGTTGTTTCTCCTTGAGAACTTGCAAGACTTGCTGCAAATGAGTTAGATGTTCCTCCCATGTGGCACTAAAAATCAAGATATCATATAGGTAAACAATGACACATGAATCTATGAAATCCCACAATACATCATTCATCAATCTCATAAATGTAGCGGGTGCATTGCATAAACCAAATGGAAGTACTAACCACTCATACAAACCCTATGTTTTGTCTTGAAGGAAGTCTTCCATATATCCTCCTCCTTCATTCTGACTTGGTGATAACCTGACTTGAGATCCAACTTCGTGAAGAATTTGGCATGCTGAAGCTGGTCCAAGAGATCATCTATGTGGGGAAGTGGATATCTGTTCTTTATGGTGATTTTGTTCAAAGCGAGGTAGTCGATGCACATTCTCCAAGAACCATCCTTCTTCGGCACCATCACAATAGGCGAACCACATGGTGAGGTGCTCAGACATATCACACCCTGGTCTAGTAGTTCCTGGAGTTGTTTCTTTACTTCAGTACTCTCCAGCAAGGATTTCCTATACAACCCGATGTTCGGTAGAGGGGACTCTGGCAACAACTGAATCTCATGCTCTACTTCCCATTTTGGTGGTAACCCACTGGGAGCCTGAAAAACTTCCTGAAAAGACTGAATAATACTATCCAAATCCTATTTTCCCTGGTTAGAAATCTCTGAAACTTCTACCCCATCTTGTTTATCCTTTAACAAAAGTAAACAAAACTGATTATGATTTTCCTGAATAAGTCATTTTGCTTGGTTAGCACTCACCATAGTAACCCGTGTCTTACGCTGGTGTGCCCGGATGTTGTAGCTGATCCCATCCTTGACCCATCTGTATCAGTTCTCCCTTCTCATAAATATAGCATCCCTGATATACAAGTAAGGACTCCCAAAAACAACATCAAATGCATCAAGTGGAATAACATCAGCTTCTAATACATCAATATACTGGGAATTTATCCCAAACTTGACCTTACATCTTTTTGTTACCTGAATTTCAACACCCTTCTTCACCCAACCCAAAGGATAAGGGTGTGGATGCTCGTAAGTCTCAAGACCAAGCTTCTTTACAACTGCTTCAGAAATCAAGTTAGACTGAGAACCGGTATCAACCAAAGCATTTACCTTAGTTCTCTTGATCTGGATTTTGATCTGGAATAGTCTACTCATCTCCTCTTCCTGGTTGTCCATGTTGGTGGCCATGCATCCAAGCCTCTCATCTACATCAGAGTCATCTTCGATTTCCACCTCCCCTTCTGTCTTTACAACTGTCATGGACTTCTTTGAGTCCTTGGTTCGGTTCTTCGGATGTAACTCCAGATGCAACTTCCAACATGTAGCGTCAGTATGACCATTGATATCACAGTTCTTGCAAAAATTCTTGGGATCTTTACAAGTATTTAAAGTAGTGGCAGCTTGTTTACCTTTCCCTTTCCACTTACCTTTGTTACTTGTTTTCCCATGTTCTTTCTTCTGCTGATTTGTCGACTGCTTTTCCCTTGGCTCTGCTTCTCCTTGCTTCTTTTCATCATCTATATAGTATGCCTGCACACACGCCTCATTGAGATCTTTGGGCTTCGTGGAGATGACTTTTCTTCGAAGGTGAGTGTGAAGTCCTCCCAAGTACTTAGTCAGAATATCCTCATCCTCCAAGTCCATATTCAGCAACATGGCCTTCCTCCAAACTCCGTAGTATAGTCCTGCACACTTTGACCACTGCCTTGTCGAAAATACTGCCATTTAATCATTTGGTCAGTCTTGTGGCCAATAGGATAGAAGTTAGCTCTAAGTAATTCTTTAAATTCTTGCCAAGATTTCACAATAGGACGTTTCTTCTTTTCACAAGTGGCTAGATGGGTTTCCCACCAAACCAGAGCATGTCCCTCCATTTTGAGACATGCAAAGGTGATCCTCTGTGCCTCAGTGACATTATGGATGCTAAAGTAGACTTCTAATTGTTTTAACCATTTATCAAGCAACTTTGCATCTACTTGTCCTTCAAAGCTTTTAATTTCAACTTTCGTCTCAACTTTAAAAGGAGCATGATCAGATTTTACCTTCTCTCTTGCATTTGAAGTCTCTTCTTCACGCTCTTCCCCATATTCTTCCTCATGGTGGCTCCTCCCTATGCCAAACTTTTTGGCTAAGCCTCGAACCACTGAGTCCATGGAGTCTTGCTTAACAGAAGCCATCTTCTACAAATCTGCAAGTTCTTCTTGTCTTCTAAACATCCTATCCATCATGGTCTCCAGCATCTCGATTCTACGGACCAAGTTCTCTTCCTCCATTTGTCCCCGAATTCTCTGTTTCCACTTCCTTGTAGAAATATCTGGATCACAAGGTAAATCCTCTTCACCTTTAGATCTCGTCACTGTCATACAAATCCAAGAATGAATACCACAGTCCTGGATACTTGTTAGCTCTGATACCAAAATGATCTGTAAACTCTCTACTTTGGAATTGTTCACAAAATCACAATTAAATGTTGTTGTTCTACTTTCGATTAGAAAATGACAGATTAGCTAGTGAATGAATTTTCTTATGCTTAGAATCAACAATTTGCAGAGAAAGGAAATGAATATAAACTCATGAACACCAACAATTTTTATCCTGGAAACCTCCAGAAGGAGGAAAACCAGTCGGGAAGGGAAAACAACTCTTTCTTTCCACTTTTTATTGGCCAATTCAAATAAAAGTACAAAATTTACAATAAGTATGAAAGAGAAGTAGATAATATCTCACACTTCCTCCCAATTACTTGCTTGCTCTGCCTCAAAACTCCTTTCTTCTACAAACACAATTCCAGCACTAAGAATTCCTTGCTCACTTACTTTCATGCTTCTGATAATCAAAACTCTCCTTCCTACATGTATTTATAACCTTTCTCATGTCCTCCCATGCACTGGAGGATGGGAAAGGTCATGGAGGAGAAGAGACACAGACAACCTTTCCAATTTTGGGACTGTTCATTTCAAATTTTATTTTTCTGTCCAAAGTGACAGGACCGCCGCCCAATGTAGACGATGGCAGGATCACAAAGACCACCACCCTGGTTGGGCGGGGTTACATTCTGTTTGGGTGGCCGTCTGTAACCACCGCTCTACATAGAGTGGTGGTCTGTTAAATACAAACAAAACCTCCTTTCTTCATTTTCCTTCTTTGGTGCTGGCTGATTTGATGAAGTAGGCATCTTATATCCTCTCAGCTGATTATGTACACTTCTTCCCCAACCAGGCCATTCAAAGAAATTGTCTTAACATCCATCTGATGTAACTACTAACCAAAAATAGTTGCTAAAGACATAATGGTCCTGATAAAAGTACACCTAGCAACTGGAGAAAAGGTCTAATCATATTCAACTCCCTCTCTTTGAGAGATTCCTCTAGCTACAAAGTGAACCTTGTTCTCTTCTATGGTGCCATAAGTTGCATGCTTCAACTTGTACAACCACCTAGAATCCACCACTAGTTTCCCCATTGGTCTTGGCACTATCTCCCACACATCAGTCTTCGTGATGGAGTAGTTGCCTCCTCAAAGATGGAAGGCTATGTGTCATTGATGGAAAACATCAATGCAGTATAACTAGGAGACTTCTTAGAAGGACGACGTACCTAAAAAGAAGTCTTTGAAGCAATAGCTTGCACCTCTGCCTCCTGCAATGATTTTCGAATCCATTTAGGATTCCTAATTATGTTGGGGGGTAAAATTGTCTTTGTAACTATATTGGAACCTGCATGTACTCCCCAAAACTAGTGGATCAACATTTGGGGCAGCAAGTGTTGCCTCATCCTTGATTGTTAGAAGCTCTTGGGATTTGGAAGACTATGCACCCTTGTCCACCTTCACATTCCAACTCACTACTATCTTATAAGCCTTAGATGTCTCACTCTGTCCAACCATAATACCCTTCAAACTGGAGGCTTCAAGCTTCATCCTCTTCTCCTCTGGGATGTGAATGAAAACTAGACTCCCAAACACTCTGAGATGTCAAGCATCCAACTTCTTCCGTATAAAATCTTTCTTTGGAATCTTGTCCTTCATCACTCTATGAGGGCTGCCTGTTAAATATGTAGACTGCAGCAATACAAGCTTCTACCCATAGAAACATATGTAGATCTAAATCACAAACCATAGGCTTGACAGTCTCTACTATGGACCCGTTCTTTCTCTCTATAACACCATTCTATTGCAGGTTTTACGGTACTGTAAACTCCCTCTTGATCCATGCTTCTCTGCAAAAGGAATCAAAGTCGTTGAGGGCAATACTCCCCTCCATTGTCAGATCTCACTACCTTAACCTTCCTTCTTATCTGGTTCTCAAAAAGGGCTTTGAACTACTTGGACCTACTGAAGACTTATACTTGGTCTTCATTATTGCTAAGGCTTTTAGGCTTTGGCATTAGCTCGTGCTTCATCATTGTGGGTCACTCCGAGCTTCAAGTCCACCCATGGCCTCCCAAGGTTCAAGCGACACTTGGCATTCAGAGGTGAAGGAGCTTACCTACTGTAGATATGGCTTTAATCTAGCGGCAAGAGATGTCTACCCAAATATGGATTGATGGCCCCGAGCTAAGCCAACGACCACTATCAAATCTGTCTATAATCTAACGACGGGAACCGACCGAAGACACCAAGCTACAAGTGGACCTTGCAGGAGCTGTGCACATCGAAAAAAGTTCAGTCAACAAAAGAAAGTACTGGGAAGCCAAAGTAAGGAATGATTGATGGTGTAAAGGAAACTTTGTCTTCACTCAGCCGAAAATCAGTATGAAGAATAGCTCGAGACATGAATGTAGATCTCTTGAAGATCTACGTCAAAAAGCTATCGTTTCATTTCAAAAGTTGATAAGACAAATCTACGGCCAGTTCAAGAGACAACCACCGCCTCAAACTTGCAACAGTCGGAACGGCATTTAAATTTCAAACAACTGCATTCAATGTGCTTCCCTCTCTCTCTCTTCTTCTGATTGTATAAATGAGCTTCAGCTTTATGTGTAGACCTATCAGGTTCTCTAGTTTGATTGCCTACTTTAGAGTCTAACAGTTTGGTCTATCTATAAATATTGTATTTCATCTTGAGTTTGGCAACCATGTAGTGCACTGCTTTAGGATATGATTGTAAATGTAAGTCCAATGACTAGACAATCTTGATCGGATCAATTGAGGCTTTCTTTGACCCTCTTGTCCCGACTTGCTTACTGCCATCCACAAGATGGTGCTCACCCTTAGCCAGTTACTAATTAGTTGTGCCTTTCAAAGCTTTGTATGCATGGAACGATTGGGTATGACATGATGAATAAATACAATATTTCAGGCATTTTATTTCCTTCCTGGTGCATCACTGTCCTTTTTGTATTTCTGCTATTTCCCTTTCTGCACTTTCCCTTTCTACACCTATCTTATAATAGCTTAGGGACAGCTTATGTAGGTTAGTACTAGGATACGAACAAAAACAGGGTATCTCCAGAGGTTCTTTTAAAGTTGCAGTCCCACACTGTGCAAAGATCCCATGTTGTGCTTGGAATCCGTGTGCACTTGTCTAGGTAACAAATCCAAGCATAACAATTATGGCACACCTGGTGGGACCAGGATTTGTTTTAGTTCACTATTATGCAGATCCTGCCTGACGAACAACAAACGGTTGGGATTTTTGTAAGGATTGCAGCGTATTCGTCTTTTGGAAACACTCAAGCTCACCTGGTGACTCCACTAAACACAATGGCTCATCAATCTTGTAGAACCTACCTTTCAACAAGGAGCTCTTGGGAGTATGGGGAGACTCGTTGGAGAAGGAAGCATTATATGAGTCACGACTTGCGCTCAAAGACGAAAGGAAGACCTTGCTACTTGAGGAGCTGATCAAAGCAGAAAAGCTAGTTCTCTCTCAACTTTAGAAGCTAGCATGGAGGAGCCACTAGTCCCGGTCATTTCAAAGCAGGAGGAAATCTGCAAAGAACCCAGCCATAGCTTACAGAAACACATTTCTGCAAGGGCTGGTAATAAAAGAGAAGAAGCGGCACAAAAAGCAAAAATATCTTCTCCTTTTATATGTATATTTTCAGCTTAGGATCTTCTTTTCTGGATAATAAGATGCTTTTGCATCACCATACAAAATCCATGTGGGCTTTGTATGTGTTTCTCTTTCGGATATAAGTTTTGAGCAAGATGCAGGAAAGAATATAGTTAAAAAAGAAAATGTCAGCTTGAACTGATAGAAATTTTTTAATGAGCTACTCTTCTCTAAAAGCTAGCTCATCCAAATGTTCTTAATCGACTAAGTATGTTTAGGGAGAAGGACTCAATACATTTTTCTCCCTGCATCTACTTTAGTCCCTTGAGAGCATGTTCAATGCATGTCTAAGATCAGCTGGCAAAGGTGAGGTGCTCTTTGGAGATTTCCTATGATTCCAAGCCCAATGGATAAGCAGTTGGATTCTACACTCAACAAGCTAAGCACCTTTAAGAGCCATCAGAAATGCTAAGGCTTTTAGCATTAGCTTGTGCTTCATCACCGTGGGTCACTCCAAGCTTCAAGCCTGCCCATAGCCTCCCAAGCTTTACGTGACACTTGGTGTTCAGAGGTGAAGAAGCTTACCTACCATAGATTTGTCTTTAATCTAGTAGCTGTTGGAAATAGTGAGTTAGTACTACATAGCTGCTTTTATTATATGTCGTAGGGTGAGTATACAAGTACATAACAACTCACATAGAGATAAGATTGAGTGAGGCTATTTAGGAAGAGAGGTAGGCTATTTAGGAAGAGAGGTTAGAATAGGTAAGTAATGTTCAGTTTTTATAGGATCATAGCATTGTATAAAAAGCTCTCTCTCGTATTGAATAAATATTTCATGCCAGTATTTTAATATGGTATTAGAGCGGTCTAATCTTGAACCTGTGATGGAACAGTAAATTGTTTGGAGGGGCAATCAGTATTCTTTGTCGCCCCGTGTATGAGAGATGTAATTTGTACCTGAAAAGTTCTTCGTCTCTTACGTATTGTGCATCTGTGGCTTTGTTGTTGGTCTTTTGGTTTCATTAAATCCCAACAACCAACATGTACATACTTTGCCATCTACACAACAGTGGGCAAGACTAATTTTGTTTTCACCAGAAACTTTGAAAGCTTGTATGCTTGAATAATCTGCCAAGTGGATCGTATTTCCTCATGCATTCTACATTCATTCTCTGTGATCACAACCCTGAGATGTGCCATCTCACTCACATCTAATTGTGCTCTGCTAGCGCCATCGTCAATGTATCTATCAAATCTGTTGACTCATGACATGTAGTACCGAGATTCCCAGCTACTTACCTACGCATAACCGCATACAACTGGTCAGATCTGTTCGTGCATTATTGACAGGTTTGGAAATTGACTGCGACTGGCATTTTCGTGGTTCTGACCTATGACACCAAGTACCGCATGCATCAAAGTTATCTCTCATGTTTGGCAACATTGTGTATTCTCCACTAGAGTGTGAATCATTGCCTATATCTAGTTGATAATCTTGTTATTTGATTAAATTATAAATCGAGCATATAGAGTCTAGGTTTATTTATTGGTAGTTAGATTCTATAAAATTAGACTTTATTTAAGTGGTTTGTTCGTGTTTGTTTGTGTTTATTGAAGTCTTGTAATATTTGTGGGCTATAGTTTTTAACATTTCTTAATATGTTGTTAAGTTTTAATCTAGATTATTTGTAATGTGAGTATTTTGATACTAGGTCTGGTGTCTTTGTTGCAGTCATGAATTTTCCTATCCGTCCAAATTAAGCAATCTGTCAATAAAGCATGTATGTCAATCGTCAAAATCAACAAACTTCTTGTAACAGATGTATTTTCAGGAGAGCTTAACGTCCAAATAAATGTATCAGTCATGTAGGGGGGCTTTGTTATCACAAACGACATATAATTAAGCTTCAAGATCAAACTTGCTGAGTAAGCAGCATTCCGCAAGAGATCGGAGGCAACAAAGGAAGGAGGCCAATCGAACTTCAAGTACACTGCTAATTCAAAGGTTGCAAACCGCGTTAGTGGCAAAACATGCACTAAATTGACTATGTCAAGATCAGTGTGTAGTGGGGTACCGGTTATGCTATTCACAATCAGGTGGCAACAATCGAGAACAAAGGCTACAAACACGAGTTCAATGAGAATCCCAACACTCATTGAAGACAATGAGGACCCATTCCTCAATCTTTGTATTTGGTTTTGTTGTGTATGTGGTGTGTTAGCGATTACTGAAATTAAAGTGAAAGTCCATACCACCATTGTTGTAGCAGAATCAATTCTTGATCAGAGTTGATGTAAAGCCATTCCCATTATTTTTGTTGGTTCGGTCAATGAGTTCCCATCCACAGATTGATTGATGAGTTCCCATGGATTGGTCAATGTGTTCCCATCTATGGATTGGTTGATGTCTTCCCGTCCATTAGAGTGTGTGTCAAGAAAGAGTTTGCTTCGGTTCTTGATTGTTATTTCCTTTCCCTATGTTCATACTAAGGGGGGAATATTGGAAATAGAGAGTTAGTAATACATCGGTGGTTTTAATATATGTTGTAGAGCGAGTGTGTGAGTACGTAACAACTCACATTGAGAGAAGATTGAGTGAGGATATTTAGGAAGAGAGGTTAGAATGGGTAAGTCTAAGAGTTATTGGATGAGGGGCATACAGTACCAGGAATGGCCCGTTTGCCTCTCGTATAGTTTTAATTAAAAAACGATGGTTCCTTCTGTATGTGTATTGACTATGAAGAATTGAATAAAAAGAGCATCAAGAACAAATTTTGCATTCCATATATGGATGAACGATAGGCTGAGCTGCCTGCTGCAGCAGTGGTTACTATTTACAGATATTGATTTGAGATCTGATTACCACCAGATAAGGGTGAGGGAATGTGACTAGTTTAAGACACCATTGAGAACTCATCATGGGCACTACGAATTCCAGGTGATGCCTTTTAGGATAACCAAAACCCCAGCCACATTTCAAGGTACAATGATCCAAATCTTCAAGCCCTATTTGAGGATGTTTGTTCTCGTTTTCTTTAATGATATACTTATCTATGGAGAAAATATGGAGGATCCTTCGTAGCATTTGAAAACTGTTATAGAAATACTGAACTTAAACTGAATATTTGCCATGGAACCAAAATGTGACTTTCCAAGGAGTGAGCTTGTGTATTTGGGACATATAATTAGTAAAGGGAGAATGAAGGTGGATCCATCTAAAAGTCAAGCTACCCTCGATTGCCCAAGTCTAGAAAACATGAGACGGTTGAGAGGATTTAACATATTGTGCAGTTTTTTTATGAGATTTCTCAAGAGGTTTGGAGGTTCTCATGCTGCCTCTCACCAATCTTACAAGAAAAGATCTGTTTAAACTGACAGAAGCAGCAGAAGTTGCATTCCAAAATATGAAAGTAACGACTTATAGCGTTGTACTTGCACTTCCAGATTTTTTAACAGACCTCCATGGTGGAATGTGATGATTTAGGCATGGTTTAAGGGATTGTGCTCGTGCAAAATCAGTAACCTATTGCTTTTGAAAACATAATATTTAATGAAAGGAGAAGCTTGTATGCATATATGCTGGAAATATTAGCATAGAGAAATTCAAGTCATTTGTTGGGGCAGCAATTCATTATCCTAACAGATCATCAAAATCTGAAATATTTATCCTCAAAAGAATCTGAATGAATAAAAAGCAAAATTGATAAGAAAACTACAAGGTTATGATTTCGAAATGCAATACAAGAATGGAATAAAAAATGTTGATTTCTTATCAAGGTTGCCTGAGTTGCATGCAATATCAGTGGTGGAAACAAGAGGAAAGGAAGAAATACTGGTTGAATATCCAAAAGATGAAATGATCATTGCTATCTTGTGAGACGCAGAAAGGAACAATGAGGACAACAGGTTTTTTTAGGTGATCTGATTTTTTATAAGAATTGTATTGTCTTGTACTCAATTCTACATTTAAAAGGAAGGTACTATAAGAATGTCGTTCCTCGCCTGTTATTGGTTGGTCATATTGGCTTCTTTAAGACCTACAACATACGAAGCAATTGTTTTTGGAGGAGATTGAAAGATGTAACAGAAATTGTGGGTTTATGTGAAACGTGCCAAATATATAAAATGGAGAATGTGAGAAGCCTGGGTCTGTAGCAGACTTTATTCATTCCCAGCCAAAATGGCATTCAATCGGCACAAACATTATTGTCGGGCTATAACAAGTGGGAGAAAAAATCTCAATTTATGTAGTTGTTGATCAATTGACCAAGCATTCCCATTTTTTTTTCATGGATGTTGCAAGCATTGATAGAGCTTCTAAACTTGTTGATCTATTTATGGAGCATAATTATAAGTTGAATGGTTTTCCAAAGAATATTATTATTGATTGAGATCCGATATTTACAAGTAATTTTTGGTAAGAATTTAAATGTGTTGAGACCAATTTAACTCCAAGTACTAGCTATCACACTCAAACAGATGGGCAAACATAAATTGTTAACAAGATTCTGGAGGGGTACTTAAGAAATTACGTTCCAAATCAGAAAACCTCAGCCAAAGTGGTTTCATTTGGTGGAGAATTGGTATGATACAACATATCATATATCCATTGGGATGTCACCATTTAAGGTCTTATACAGTTACAAAAGTTTCATGTTGATTGATTGGTCCATTCAAATACACATGTGCCAGCTGTCTGTGATCTCCTTGAAGAAAAGAAGCAATTAAAGGAGAACTCGAAGGTGGCCCACGATAGGATAAATCTCAACAGGACCAGCACCAAAGTGACAGAAATTGGGGTAGGTGATTGGGTCTTCTTGAAGTTATAGCTCTATAAGAAGAAGTCTCATGAAAGAAAGGGAGGAGAAAAATTTGAGCCTTAATCCTATGGGCCGTACAAGATTCTTGCACACAAGGGAAAGGTTGGGCACACTCTTGAGCTGTCTGCAGAAGCTTGAGTGCATAATACCTTCCTTGTCTCGTGTCTGAAAAAGGTAGTAGTAGGTCAGAATGTTATTACTTCAAATAGCTTACCTCCCCTATATGATAGAGGACATGTTTCGACTCTAGAATGCATCTAGGCAATTCCAGAAAAGAAGTTAAGGACTAAGGTACTACCAGAATATCTCATTCATAAGAAGGATCTACAATAGGAAGATACCGCATGGAAGGGTCCAGAAATATTGCAGCATTCAGTAATACAATTGCTTTGGGGAAAAGCAATTCATGGATGGGCTATTGTTGCACTGCTCAATAATAATTAGCTTCAGCACTAATATTTGCACCTTGCAGGTCCAATAGTTATGTCACAAGGAGCACCGAATTTTATGGAAAATGTTCGAACTTCACCAAACTTTAGCCCTGTCAAACATTTACTCGAATTTTGTCTATTATTTTAACCTGGGAAGTTTTTGACATGATTTTGCACTATTTTATAAATATGTATGTATACATGCCAAGCTAAAGCAAAGAACAGAAATTTCTCTCTACTCTGTTCCTTTTGACATATTTATGATTTTTTTCAGAAAACTCAAATGATTAAAAAAAAACTTTGTTTGAACTTCAAGATGTTTTTTGTTGAAACTTAATCAATTGGCGAATTTGTACTGAACTTTATCCTTGTCGAACATGAACTCGAACTCGAACCTTGTGACTTCGTCCAATAGGTCCATTTGTATGGGTCAATTAGAATTTTCCCCCCCTTTTTTGGGTCAGTTGGGGCTCAATCTTGTGGGTTCATTTGCTTTTTGGTTTATTGCATGTACTTTTTCTAAGAAAACTAATTGTCCAATGGGCAAAAGGAAAAAGAGCTAAAGTGGAAACAATTTATAAATATTAAATTTAGGCTCTTAGAGAGTGGAGCAAAGTCTATTTTGTGAAAGCATGTTCTTGTGCATAAGTTTGAAGACTGTGTTTGGCCAAGGTAGTGTCCATACTGTCCTGGACTCTATTCGAGTCGGTAATAAACCCCCCCACAAGAAAGTAATTATTCTATTATGTAATGTTTTATGTATTATCTAGTAATATTATAGTTTTGTTCTCTTTCCAATTTCAAAAAAATCAGTTTCAGAGTTGAGCTTTCACAGAAGTTTAAGATGTTATTGAAGTTATACAGAATTTTCAATTTCATGGTGTCATTCTCATGGTATCGACACTACAGCAGGTTCAAATATATTTTGTTTTGGTTTCCAGTTTAGATTTGAAGTTTTAGACATAGAATCTATAGCAAAAAAATTCATAACTACTATTATCTTTATTTTCAGACCTAGGGCTACTAACCAGGGTTTACAGCGGCAGCCAGCTACAGCTGGGTCCACAGCAATGGTAAACAAACTTGCCAAGACAAATGAATCTATCTGACCCTATAATACAAATGCCTTGACAAGGTATACTGGCAATTTCTTGTGTCCAATAATTTCAATAAGAAGATTTCCTAGGGACATCTGTGTCCCATGCATAGAATTGTATTTTTCCAAGAGTATATATACGCACACATAGAGGGCTTGATTATCTTTCAACTCGCCTTGGAGATATGTAACCAAAAAAGAGAAACAAGAAACATGACAGAAACGGGAATGTAATAGAAATCAAGGTTCAGTTGAGGCTGTGCAAGAAACGAATTAGAAACGATTTTGCATACATATATACTGAGTTTTAACAGTTATACCACATAAAACATGATACTGGCACATGAAATCAAACAATGCATGAACCAGAGCTAGAAAGTGCAAAATACCCACTCAACTCCCAGATATCTTTTAGTTAGAATTCACAAAGACTCTCCGTAGGACAGTACATGACACAGTGAATACGAAGAGATTAGACCAATCTCGTGGTTATACACGGAAAATTTTCCTCAAAGAAACTAAATTGTCATTGTAGTCCTTGAGGCATTTTGTCAACCACTTGGCGATCATCCTCTATTCTGCTACATTTTGCATACATGTTGACAAGACCATTTTCCATAAACGCATTTGAGGCCAGCCCAATCGCGGGTAGGTATTCATGGATGTCTTTGCCTTGTTGCAAATCACAGAGACTAACACACACTTTAAGGACCATGGAGAACATAAGCTTGTTTGGGTGAAAGAATCAAAGAACCTCCACATGATGGCCCTGGCTGCCATGGTCTTAAATTATTACCAGACATCAGAAAGAATACAGAATAAGCCAAACAACCACACCCCACCAATCAATACAGGACTTTAGCTGAACAGTAGGGGCACTTCCCACAGACTGAGAAGGCCACTTCAGCACTCCATATAACTCAAAAGCCAAGACTGAAAACAGGAAACGGAATGCCTTCTCTGCCTCTAAGTTGAATACTGACCACAAAACCTGCCCATAACTGGCAGCAAAACAAAGCCATAACCATTGCGGTTTCCAAAAGGTTGCGTACTGGCAAGAAAACAGCCCAACCCATTTGCAACAGCTGTGTTCCGTTGCAAGCAGATTTTAGGCATTAAAAATGTGAACCAGGCATAGCCCATTGTGTTTTTCGCAACAGGGCCCTGGAGCAGGCACTACATAGAGATATAGAGAGGAAGAGCCACTAAACCACCAGCTAAGTTATTACAAAACCTTCCTCTCTGATCCTTATCATGAGACAAGTCTTATGGCAGGGAGAGTAGGGTGCCAAATATATGTTCCTTACCACTTCAAGTAAAAAAAGCTATTATTTGTCGCCCTTCATTCTCCCTATCCACTGGGGATTCTGGGTTGATTAAGTTAGATATTGTTAGCATATGCAAAGAGAAGAAAGAACTACGAGAAGGAGAGCAAACTGCACTGTTGAAATGACACAGGTAGAGGTTTATTTATATGTGAAGAGGTGGTTACAGATTGGTTGAACAATTACCAAACGAACAACTACATAACTGGCTTACATGCTATATAAAGTGCTATATTTTAACACCCCCTCTTAATGACTAAACCGGAAACAAGACAAAGTTTGTCCCAAAATTTTATAAATTTCCTAAAGCCCATATGTTTAGTCATTACATCTACAGACTGTGCCATAGGTTGTACTTCAAAATCATCAGTCCATGATTGTGTTGTGGTTGTCAAATGAAGAAGAACTGCAAAACAAAAATTTGGTCCCATGAACAAAGGATATGGCAAGTGGTCCACTGGTTCTCTGTTACGTGATTCATTGACCAGTGATGAATCACCAATGGCTGAGAGTGTCAACCCCATCTCCAGATTGTTGAAATCAGAACCTTGGAGAGAGTGGATTGAAAAATCTGTTCTAGGCTTGTGTAGCCTGCTGGAGTCTGTAGAGAGACTCAGTTATCCTGCAATTGAAGTCACCTCGATCATGTCCTTGCAACACTGTGTAGTGCTCATCCAACTTTTTCAAGAAGAGAAATGTGAGCATCTGTGCAGTAGGAGTTATAAACAACTCCACTATAGTAGGAAAAATAACCATCTCCGTCTCAGCAATGGTCTCCATCTCAGCAGTGGTAGGAGTCAGACTCAACTCATCTATTTTGCTCATCTATCCACCTCTGTTGGGAAAGATCCTTCACAACACGATGAACAAACTGTTCATGCTCTATTGTCCTTTGAGTAAGGACCTCTGAGTGAGTAGCTGGGCACGACATCTCACCATGCACCGTCAGTGCATTTGGAATAGTGGAGTCTCCGTCCACAACAAACTATTCTTTAGGATGAGGAAATCCATCCTCCCAAGGCATGTCTGCCTCCCGTACATCTGGTATAGTGGATACTCCCTCCACAATAGGTGCATGTAGGTTGACTGTATCCAAGTCAACAAATTTGTGAGGAATGGCTTCCTCCCAAGGCATTGCAACCTCCTACACATCCTGAATGGTGGAGTTGTCCTCCACACGTGCATTCATGTTAATCATAGCTGGATCAACAAGCCGATACTGACTACCTTCCCCAATACCAAGGGTAATTATTCGTCTCTGTTTTACATCAGAGACAACACACTTCTTTCCACAGAAATCCACAGAAATATTGGGATTTTCAGTCAATTGACGAATAGATAGAAGATTATTTTCTAAAGAAGGTACATATCTAACATTCTGTACCAACAATTTATGAGCATTATTCAATACAATGCATATATCTCCTATCCCTTCTACTGCAAGTGATTCTCCATCAGCTAGCACTATTGATTCAAAACAGATATTTGCAATAAATGAAACATACCAATCCCTACGACATGAAAAGTGTGCAGACGCACCAGAGTCAATGATCCAACAGTTGATACCACTGTCATTCGAGCATGATGTCGTAAGACAATAAAGAGCATGCCCGTCATTTGAATCCTGTTCTTCTGCAACTGTTGCCACATGTTCCTCATCACATGGCTTTTTGTTCTGCTACGAAAGATCATACTTCCGTTTCTGGCAATCCTTCTTGAGATGCCCAACCTTGTGACAGTAATAGCATGTGACCTGATACTGAGTGGAAGACTCACCAGATTGATGTTTCCACTTTTCCTTTGACTGAGTGAAAAGAGCACTCTCTAAATGGTCACAATTAGATTCTACCTGAAGTTGTCTCCGCTCCTTTTGCAACAAGTAGGAACTCACCTTGTCAAACGTGAGTGTTTGACATTCAGCCATTAAGTGGAGTGCCTCCACAAATGACTCATACGAAAAAGTAAGTTGTTCAAACCAAAGCCGCCATATCATCGTCATCCCCTTATTTTTGGGTTAACTTACTACCTTTTGTGCTTCAGTCCAGATTTCAGACATTTAAAGCATTCAAAGGTTTCTGGAAAATGCTCCATCAGATAGAGAATTTCTTCCCCTTTCCAGAAAGGTAAAGAACTCTTTCTAACTCCTTGTATTTTTTGAGTTATGGCTCGGCGGAGTTAGAAGGGAAAATTTTCCCAAGGCGGACTTGCGGAGCTTGGGAGAGTTTTTTGCCAAAGGAACTCAGACCGGCGGGGCATCGGAGGAAAAAGTGAAAAATTGTCTTTTCTTCCAAAAGGCATAAAATCAAAATGCGACCCGCGGCCCCATCAAAAAGCTAATGCGGGGATGCGGGACTTCGGAGGTAAATTGGATTTTTTGACTTTTTGTCAAAAAATGTAAAATGGAAAAAAGGAAGCCCCTGCCTCCGCCGACCCCAATGGATGCCACGTCATCAGCAGATTTGCGGGGAAAAAGTTCAAAATTCACCGAAGCCAAATTTGTAGGAAACGTAAGGAAAAAATGCAGAAGGCCATATCTTTTGATCCAGAGCTCCATTTTTGACAATCTTGGTACCAATGGAAAGATCTGGAGATTCTCTTCATCATGGAGTCTTCAATTTTTTATTTTGGTAGAGATTTGTGGGAGAAAATTGCAAAACATGATTTGGCATGGAAAAAAAAAGAACCAGTTTTCAACCACCAAATTTAATGAAATATGGGTCTTTTCTCCCTCGAGCAGACAAAATGCATTTGGGAATGGAATTTGTAGATGGAGCCTTGACTTTTCGACCAAATTTATGAATGTTGTCGGTGGTTGGAGCAGAGAATCAGATTTTCTCATGTTTTTCCCTCTCTTTTCACATTTTGCTATATATTGTAACAGAGGCACATTTTCAAGAAGTTAGTTAGTGGTTGTTCATTCTTCTTCTCTGCCTCCCTCTTCTTTTCTTCCCCAGGGTCAAAAATGGAGTTCTAACCTCCTCCCTTGCTCTGTAATGGCATTTTTTTTCCTCTTTCCCATGAAATGGTGCACTGTGTAAATCTGGAGCAATAAAAACATGTTTTTGTGATGCATTTGTCCATCCTTTGCTCATTTTTGGTTGTTTCTTCTTGCCTCTCATTGTTGCAGGGCATCTGTGCATGTTTGAATGTCATTTGCAGGTTTTGGAGCTGTGTTTTTAGGGATTTTGGAACATTTTCTGTGTGAAATCTATCTCTGGTTTGTTATGCACTTGTCCATCATTTCCATTGCTCGCCTCTTTTTTCTCCATGGCAGTTTTGGTAGATGATCAACACTTTCCTTCTCTGGTGTATCACCGTTTTAGTGTAGGCTCTATTTTTCCTTGTTTTCTTTCTCTCCTTGTCTCCTTGGAAGTTAGATTAGGATTAGATTAGCTTGCCTGCACTGGAATAGCTTGTGGCAGGTAGATTAGGAAGAGGAACCAACCTTCTCTGGAGGATCATTCCCATTTGCAAGTCCCACAGCTTGGGGAATGATCCAATGTTATGCAAATCACACCAAATGACCCTGCCTTAGAAAAGTAGATCCATAACTCATTTGGGGGTGCTGTGATTTTGCACTAACAGTTTTGGCACACCCGGTGGGACCTTAGAGGTCTCCACTTCATTGCAACAAGATTGATGTGCACTTGTTGCAATTTCCAGCTTATTAGAAGCTTCAATTTGCACATCTGGCGACTCCATCTGGTAAACAACTCATTCTCTGAGTTGCAGACCTGTTTTCCATTCACTTCCATTCATCCTTCTTTCCATATTCTTTCATTCTTTCCATTCCATGAAGTTGTGCAATCATGACTTCATTTCCACCATGGAATTCACATCTACAACAGCAACAACACATTCCAACTCCAATAAGCTTTACAAATCCTTCAAATCAACATTTTGAGCAAATCCAAAATCAGCATGGTTACCCCTATGAGCAGCAGTGCCAAAATCAGTTTGGCTATGGAGCTTTCCAAGAGCAGGGGTATGCAAACAATGAAGAAAATCAAATGCAAGATGCTGGTCTGCTGGAGAAGATCCAAAAAATGGAGATTGGCATGGTGCAGTCAAGAGCTACAACTCAAATGAAGGCATTCAGAATTGGTTGCAGGGCACCTTGTCCATGGGAAGGCCCTTTTCCAAGACACTACAGCCCTCAAGAGAAGCTGGACTTCATAATTGAGATGCTTCCCCAACTTGCACAATGGACTGAGGAGATAGAAGCATATGAGCAGAGTCTGAATCAACCTTGTCAATGGGTAAGTCATTCAACAGTTCCTTGTATTTCTTCTTCTTCATCTCAAGCTTTACCATTTCAACAATGTCAAGTTGTAAACCCAGCCAATGCTGCTCCAGTTGTGAAAACCATCCCTCCATCCCCTAGTCTCCCATCCCATCTCAGCTTTTCTACCCTCTTCTCTTCCAAATCCAAATCCCCTCCACAAGAGCAAAAAGAAATACCTTCCACTCCAAGGAAACAAGAAGTTTCATCTCTTCCACCACCACAAACAAATGAAAAAATGGTTGAATCCCAATCCACTCCTTCTCTTGCCTTCCCAATTCCATGTGGAGAAGAAGAAATTTTAAAAATCAGTCATGAAGGACAACAAGAAGAAGAAGTGAAAGAAGAAGAAATGGTTAAAAGCTTAGTGAGCTTAGCTCTTAGGTTTGGGATAACAAAGATTCCTTTGCTGGTCAAGCCTTCAGAGGAGAAGAAAGTTGAAGAGCCAGTGGTGGCTAAGACTGAATTTGCAGCAGAGAAAGAACAAGAAAAGGAAGAAGAAAATCAGTAGTCAGTTTACTCAGAATGTAGTGTCCATGTTGGCACTTTAAGTGAAGAGAATGTTGATCCAATTCAAACTGCCCAATCAGCCAAGGAAGGAGAAAACAAATCAGCTCAAAGTCCCATTGGAAAGGAGCAAGTGGATGAGACCAAATCAGAGTTTGTAGCAGCAGAAGAAGAAGACATTATTGGTGTTTTCTTGCTTTCATTCGAAGGGCCTGTTTTGGTTGATGAATCCATTTTGGAGGAAAGCTCTAAAAGAAATCTTGCAGTCCCAACTTGTCCTCTAGAGCAGCAGTTTGAGGAGTTTGATATGGAAAACTTCATGCTAGAGGAAGAGTTCAATCAAGAGCAAGATGGTCTTCAAACAACAGAGGAAGGAGAAGCTGCTCCAAATCCAAAAGAAGAGGAGTACATTCCAGTTGTGGAGGAGAAAAATGCAGATCTAAAGGCTTTGAACACAAAACAGGCTATAGAAGAACCTTCAGTTCTTCCTTCCACTTATTCTTTCTCAAGCTCTAACATTGGAGAAGAGTTTGATCTTTCAAACTTCATGTTGGAGGATGAAAGAAACCATGGTGAACAAGTTGCAAACCAAAAATACACCATGGAAGAGGTTGAACATTTGCAGCAGGACAACAATGAAGCAGAGTACTTGTCTGATTTGGAGGACTGTTTTGATGGAGAAGAACCAGTTGAGTTTCTATTGTTTTCTCCTTCATTCACCCTTCAAATATGTGAACCTGCTGTCATGAAGGAGAGCACTCATTTGCAGCAGTCTGTACTTTATAGCAGCCTTTTGGAATCTAGTTTGGGAGACTCAAACCTTCCATGCTCTTCACAGGAGGAAGAAGAGAAACAACAGAAGAGTTCCACCATTCCTTCCACGCCATTCACCCAAAGAGGTCTACAAGAAGACTCCATTTTTGGAGTGGAAAATCAGAGCAATGGGCATATCAAATGGATCAGACCTTGCCCAATCAGGTATTTGGCTTCATTGGAGCCAAAGGAGAAGCCAAATCTGGTCATGCCCATTTCAGGGCATGAGGATGAGCTACAAAGCACCAAGGATCAGCTGCCATACCTCTTCAATCCAAATGCAGAGCAACTAAAAGAGGTATTGGTTTTGTCTTCAGTTGATACTTTGGTGATTTGGGTGGAAGATCAGCTTGTAGTTAGTTTTTCACTCATCCAACCAGCCATGTTCAGTGCCAAATCAGTTGCATGGCTGCCATTTTTGAGGAAGGGAAGCTATTTCTCCCTGCCAGTTGCAGGCTTTGTTTGAGCTCCCTTTGCTCTTGGTTAGAGTAGTGTAGGTAGGTTTGTTTTCAGCAGAAGAAGTGCTTTTGCACACTCTGCATGTTCCATTTGGAGCATGTATGATTTTCAGTTTGTACATAGTTTTTGGTGTTGTTGTATTGCTCTTGCACAGTGCATTCAGTTGGCTTTTGGTGAAGTTCAACTTCAAGTTTCAGTGGGTTTCCAAGTGATTCAGAGGTCATATTTTCAGAGTTAGATCAGAGAATTGGTTATCAGGCTTGACTCCATGCCCAATGGATGCAAAAAAGGCCACTGATCATTCATCTAGCAGGCAGATGACCCCTGTGAGTCACCAAAGTTGTTAACCAAAATAAGCTCCCCTTATTTTTGGGTTAACTTACTACCTTTTGTGCTTCAGTCCAGATTTCAGACATTTAAAGCATTCAAAGGTTTCTGGAAAATGCTCCATCAGATAGAGAATTTCTTCCCCTTTCCAGAAAGGTAAAGAACTCTTTCTAACTCCTTGTATTTTTTGAGTTATGGCTCGACGGAGTTAGAAGGGAAAATTTTCCCAAGGTGGACTTGCGGAGCTTGGGAGAGTTTTTTTGCCAAAGGAACTCGGACCGGTGGGGCATCAGAGGAAAAAGTGAAAAATTTCCTTTTCTTCCAAAAGGCATAAAATCAAAATGTGACCCGCGGCCCCATCAAAAAGCTAATGCGGGGATGCGGGACTTCGGAGGTAAATTGGATTTTTTGACTTTTTGTCAAAAAATGTAAAATGGAAAAAAGGAAGCCCCTGCCTCCGCCAACCCCAATGGATGCCACGTCATCAGTGGATTTGTGGGGAAAAAGTTCAAAATTCACCCGAAGCCAAATTTGCAGGAAACGTAAGGAAAAAACGCAGAAGGCCATATCTTTTGATCCAGAGCTCCATTTTTGACAATCTTGGTACCAATGGAAAGATCTAGAGATTCTCTTCATCATGGAGTCTTCAATTTTTTATTTTGGTAGAGATTTGTGGGAGAAAATTGCAAAACATGATTTGGCATGGAAAAAATGCAAAACCAGTTTTCAACCACCAAATTTAATGAAATATGGGTCTTTTCTCCCTCGAGCAGACAAAATGCATTTGGGAATGGAATTTGCAGATGGAGCCTTGAATTTTTGACCAAATTTATGAATGTTGTCGGTGGTTGGAGCAGAGAATCATATTTTCTCATGTTTTTCCCTCTCTTTTCACATTTTGCTATATATTGTAATAGAGGCACATTTTCAAGAAGTTAGTTAGTGGTTGTTCATTTTTCTTCTCTGCCTCCCTCTTCTTTTCTTCCCCAGGGTCAAAAATGGAGTTCAAACCTCTCCTCTCTTGCTCTGTAATGGCATTTTGCTTGCCTCTTTCCCGTGAAATGGTGTACTGTGTAAATCTGGAGCAATAAAAACATGTTTTTGTGATGCATTTGTCCATCCTTTGCTCATTTTTTGGTTGTTTCTTCTTGCCTCTCATTGTTGCAGGGCATCTGTGCATGTTTGAATGTCATTTGCAGGTTTTGGAGTTGTGTTTTTAGGGATTTTGGAACATTTTCTGTGTGAAATCTATCTCTTGTCTATGATGCACTTGTCCATCCTTTCCATTGCTCACCTCATTTTGTTCCATGGCAGTTTTGGTAGATGATCAGCACTTTCCTTCTCTGGTGTATCACCGTTTTAGTGTAGGCTCTATTTTTTCTTGTTTTCTTTCTCTCCTTGTCTCCTTGGAAGTTAGATTAGGATTAGATTAGCTTTCCTGCACTGGAATAGCTTGTGGCAGGTAGATTAGGAAGAGGAACCAACCTTCTCTGGAGGATCATTCCCATTTGCAAGTCCCACAGCTTGGGGAATGATCCAATGTTATGCAAATCACACCAAATGACCCTGCCTTAGAAAAGTAGATCCATAACTCATTTGGGGGTGCTGTGATTCGCTTCTACCTAAAACATCATTGTTTCCTCCTTCTTATCCTCATTCTCTGAGTCTGCTCCTTGAGCTAGATGCTCTCTCCTTGTCTTTTGCTATTGTGTCATCATCCCATGGTATCCTTGGAATGTGCTGAACACTCTTTTGTGCATCTCTTCCCAAGGCCTCTAATCTTGTACCTCCATTCCTATAGAATTGAGCTTATTTAGGACAACTGAAAGAATCATGCCCTCTTTCATGACATAAACTGCAAGGGTCAAGCTCTATGAAATTTCTAGCTAAGTGCCCATCTTGTCCACACTTATAACAATTCATGGGTCTTCTATCTTAATAGCAACCTCCTTGGTCTTCTCTTCCTTGATATCCACTTCCTCCTTGATAATTTTCATATCCTCCTCGGTAACCTCTGCAGTATCATCCATTGTTGTATCCTTGGCAATTAGGATTGTAGTTATTTCCCTGATAGCCTAGCGCCTACGAATTGGGGTTTTCCACCTTTAAACTTCACGATTTATGATATTGAGGGCCACGTTATTTCCTATTGGGAAGGTGGTTGAGTCAATGTAAGTGTTGGTTCTACTGAAGGGGGAGGTTGAGGTGTTGTATTTTATCTTTTCCCATCACTCTCTGAGCATTGTAATCCTTTAGATCTAAATCAAGTGCTTCTATAGAGGGGCATGGGCATGTGTGGTGACAGTGATTGTAGGAACACCAAGCCATGTAGTACATTGAACTGGTCTAGTGGGTGGAGCTACTTCTAATAGAGGACACGAATCCTGAGTCACAACTGGTCCCATAATCTACAAATGACACACCATGTTCTTTTTCCTGAGCTATTGAAGAGGAGGTTACACATTGTGATGAATGTTGTCTAACCGGGACAACTCTTTTTGACTTTTTAGCTAGGTAAGGACAAGTCAGACTTACAATGTGACCCTATCCACAACATACTACACACCAAGTATATTTGGTCTACTAGCTATTTCTTGGTGGCGAGTTGTTCCTTAGATATTCATTCCTAGTAGAATTTATTGTTGGAGTTTCAAGGTTAGCTCTAATTGTACTCTCTCTAATTCTATTTGATTAGTGATCCTAATTATTCGTTCTCTGCCAACATTGTGTGTGTGTGTGTCTGTGTCTAAGGGCACATCTTAGATTACATCCGAACTTGTATATGAGATGTTGGGATCCAACGTTTTTCAATGTACAGGGAGGATTCATGAAGTGAACCATTGCCATCTTGTTTATTTGTGAGGTGCTTGACTGATACTAGATTTCCTTATCATGGTTTTGTATTTGTAGCTGAAATCTTTGACTAGCTCATTGAACTATCTCTCTCATCTTTAACTCACCTAGCTGATGGTGTAGAAAGATGGAAGTTTGTCCTAAATTAAACTTCAAACCGAATTCAATGTAATTTCCTTTTTTAGCATTAGTCTGTCATATATCATCACATTGCATCATCTCTCAGGAGTGCCTATAGGAGACCTAATTGTGGGGAACTTTACATTGTTAGTATGTGACATTTCTAATCTTCCATTGACACTCCCACATTCTGAATGCAAGTGTTCTACCGATGTAATTTGACCTCTATGCCATGGTTCATTTCACTGGGAATTTCAATCCCACTATTCACCCTTGTGACCATCAGTTAGATGCGATTGAGTGATGTAAGATGGATTCATAACTAATTGACCAGTTGTTATCTCAGCTGGTTTCACCTTCTTTGATGGATTTTGAACCTTTATCAATGCTATTCTTCCTTCCTTTGTCTCTAGATAGCTCAATATGAAAATATAATTCTCCTAACAGTTCTTCAAATTCTCTTGACGCAATCTCTCGTCTCTTCTGACTCTCATATAGCTTGCAATTAGTGATATATTTCAAAATAAACTTTCTCCCTTTTCTATTTATCGAATTAGTGTTTCAAAGAATGACCTAGAATGGAAGGTGATGATGGGGTGCCATCTCCTTTGGGTTCAGCAGCAGGAATGGTTGGTGGGACACATCTGAAATTAGTGAGAAAGGCAAGACTTCCATTCATGGAACTATCCTTTTCCATATTCCATCTTGCCTATCTTTATTATTTATTAATCCTATGACTTTATTCTAATCCCTCGTCTCTCATTCTTCTTCCCACCAATGTTTTTCTTCCTCTTGAGTGGGCTTGATTTTTCCCATTTATCTCCTTCCACATCTTTCATACGCACTATTGTTTCATAATTCTTTTCTCCCTCTCGTTTGCTCCACATTATCTTTTTCTGTCATTTTTCTCATCTACTAATTTTCTCTCCAGAATTCTTCAATTAATTCTTTCATTCCAGTAAGCTTCTACCTTCTTCTTCACCATCGTCTCTGTTGAGAGCTTAGTAGGACGGGAATACTGGGGATCCTCTTCTTCCATAACAACAAAGCTTCTAGCACTTTCTTAAAAGCTACTCATGGATACCTCCTAATGAACTATTGTAAATCTCTCATTAGAATAGCTTTCGTGCAGATCGATTGTTGAAAAAGTCTGGAGATTATCTATAGACACTCAATAACCCACGGGTGTGTCCGTGGAGGTAACCAAAATAGGTTGGTCTCCAGCTCATTAACAGGTATTATCCGAAAGACTTTGCATGTGTCTTCTTCTTAATGTTACGAGAGTTAGACAGCGACGTTGCTGACCATCTACGTCGTTTTGGGTTGTTTCTTTATTCTCTACTTTCTTAAAAGGCAAAGTTTGTTTGATTTTTCTTTTCTCTCATTCAATTTCTTCACTCTTAAATCTCTTATTATTCTATGTTAATCTCTATCTTCTTCTTTAACTATTTAATGCGGCTATCCTTTCTGATCTGCTTCCATCCTCCTCATTTTAGTTAGCATCTTTTTAAATAGACTAAGGGTCTTTCCTTAATTTATCTATAATCCTCTCTGAAATAGCTAACTATCATAGTAAATCTGTCTTTTTCTTTATCCTCATAATCATCCTATTTCTCCCAAAATAACCAACACCCCATTAAATTTAATGATAAGTTATGTCGCTTGGATTTTCCCCCTATCACGTAATGTACATCCCACAGTGTCTGTCCCCTATAAGGAACTATTTCCACACTATAAATGATATAAGCCTTTAAAATACCATCAAAACCTTAAGGTCTAAGATATTGAGAGACTAATTTGATAAAGTAAGATTAGGACCTCTTGCAATCTACTATCAAATACTTCACCTTTCTTGTAGAGCTCTTTTGATAAAATGGTCCATACCCTGTGATAGACCCATACTAGGGAAGGTTGTATCAAGTCTAACTTTATATGTGGCAGTTTCACTTATAAAGTTTCCAAGGACTTATCCACAAACACATTTTATGCATACCATGCAATCATTCATAGTCCATACCATGTTCTAAAGATCTGATTTTTGTTTAGGCTAGGAGCTATATATGGCAAAGGCCACAACTGACATAGTTGGAAACTAAGTTCCAAAAATATTCTCTGTATTCCCCAAAGACTTCTACATTCTATTTCTTGTGATGATGCCTTTAGTCTTTTTCTTTCTCATTTCAAAATCATCATGACACCTTAAAGCATCCCACCAACTACCTTTATCTTTACATACAATGTTGGTTTCCAATATCTTGGTGGTGATATTTTTCCCGACATCTGACTCGAATAGGAACTTGCACTCAAACACTTGATGATAACCCCAACAACATCCAATGTAAACAATGTATTAGCTTAACATTTCTTTTAAATTTAATAAAGTTGTAAAAAAAAATTCAAGGAATGTATCAAAAATTTTAAAACTTTCTTTGCAATTTTATATCTATCTTTTTAGGAAAAATGTTATCTCAAGTTCCACAAACTCATTTTCAAATCCACTTGTTAGTTTTGGATTATTCTAGAGCAACCTAGAGGCCAAAAGACCCTCATGAAATTTAAGGAGACTAAGAAAAGATAATTTCTTTTCATCCTTCATCGTCCCAACATGGACATGTACTTCAATGAGATTCGGTAACGTCAAAATCTATTGCACCTTGTTTATTGATATCATATCATGCAAGAAATACAATGTGGGTTCTCTTATACAAAAAAGACGAAGTTGTCATCTACAAATGGACTATATAGATAAATATTTTTGGATAATATAAATTTTCTCATGTTTCAAAACATATTGATAGAGAAAAATATCTCATAATATAAATAGTATTAAAATTTTGAGTAAAAGTCCAAAACATATTAAAATCTATAATAATTTCATATTTTAATAGAAAAGAGGGACAAGCCTTTGAATGTGTAGGATAAAGAATTAATAGATAAAAAAATTTACATTAATGTTAGTTAATAGAATTAGATCATCATCATCTACAATCCATACAAGATATAGAACTAATGTTGCAACTTTGGAATATTTAGATTCAATGGTACATGTACGCACCCGATTTTGCACATGCTACATTGTCGGAACAGGTAAAAATCCCCAATGATGATAAACTATCAATTCAAATGATGTTCAAGTCCAATTCATCGTTTGTAGCATGTTTTGTAGCTTACTTGTCCTTTTCCTAGCTTTCCTCGCTTTCCTTTATCATTTTTGCAGCTTTTCCTAGGCCTTCTTATTTTAAGTGACAGAACCTCACCTGCGGTTACATAACCATCGGTTTGCATAAACCGGCGGTTTCATCAATTTTCTCTCGAGCCTTTTCTAGCGTGTTTTGAACGTGTGTCACCTTCTTCAAACTCTTTTTTAGCGCATGTTTCTTGACCAAATTGGTTGTTCTCAAGCTTGTTAGATGCGTATAAACTTCTCCTACCCTTCATGTTGTTATTTGTGAGTTAACTGCCCCTTCTTTGAGTGATGTGGCATTTCTTGGCTGCCAAGTGGGTTGGCCCACTTCTCTGCTTTTTTTTCTATAAGAGCCAAGCTTCTTCCCAAAGCATTGGTTGGAGTCTTATTTGGGGAATTGTATCGTTATGTTGCCATAATCCCGCCAAGAAGCACACAACCAAACCAATTCTTTTGCCTTGTTGCTCTCTTGCTCGCATTGCTACCAGATTACTTGCAAACTAGCTAGCTCCAACACCCTCTCCTATTCTTTCTACACACTTCCAACACAATTCCCTGGACATGTTTGAACACTCATTGGAAAAGAAGTTGAGGGGATGTCATAATCATTGCCAACACTGAATTTGTCTCAGTACAACAATCCCAACACTCTCTCCTATTCTTGCTACACATTTCCAGTGTAGTTCCCTAGATGCATTTGAACGTTCATTGGAAGAAGAAGCTGAGGGGAGATCAAAAGCATTGCCAACATTAGATTTGTCTCTATACAACATTTCCAGGTTGGTGGTGTTGTTAAATTCCTGCAAGTTTCTTTTGTTTAGTTGGATAGATTAAATACTACAATTTATTAATTACATTTCTTTTAGGAAGATACAATTACAATATCATTTACAGTATCTTCTTTTGCAAAGCTTCTATTGAGGATTTCTTCTTAGCTCATCCCTGTGGATTTGCTTGGGGAGAATTCAAAGGAGGTTCTTGTCATAGCGTGTTAATTAATTATTCACAATTCATTTACCTATAGTTTACATTTCTTCATTTAGAAAGCTTTTATTTTACCGGGGAAATTTCAGGGGAAGAATTGCTTCTGAGAAGCTTTTCATTCTTCCCATGACTCTTAAGGTAGAATTAGAAGAAGTAAGATCCATAATTACAAATTAGGAAAAACATTTATTTTATTAGACTAGATTAAATCTTCTGCGACATGGAAATAGCCACACCCGGTTATTTCGATATTTAGTTTAATTTATTAGAGTAGAAGCAATTTCGTTTCATTAGAGGAAGTTCAATTTGTCTGTACCCATTTATTTTGTTTTACATTAAACATAAAAATACAAAAATATTATATTAGATTAATTAGTTTCCTTTTATTTGTTTTATTCCCTTCATTTAAAATCATCAAAAAAGTACGAAAAAAAATAGAGTAAGTTTGCTTCCTTTGTTTTAATCAATTAGCTTTCATTTGTTAAATTAACTAGTTACACATCCACTTGGCCATCCAAGGCCCTAGGCAACCCAGAGATTATGTGTTTGAGCCAACGGTGCCACAGCCAAATCTAGCTCCATAGTTGGTAGACGTTGACCAAGGCCTCAGACACCTCAATTTCCAAACCACCCCACCCCACTTCCACCTGTTATTATCTCATAATTGACGGCTTTGAACGTCAAAGCAGATAGTGCTTACGAGTTATGGCAAAGTTGGCCTGGTCGAAATTAGATCCCGTGATTCTCCCATCTATTCTACCCACATATTTCCTCTCACACCTCCATGACCTTATCTAGAGACTTTTACGAGGCAAACACAGGAAAATTTTCACGTGTTGATTCTTGAACGTATAAAATTGGTGAACCCAGTGTGAAGGACTAGTTCCTTCTTATTTCCTTTTCTTTCATTGTTATCACCTCACGTTTCCATTTCTTCCCCTATTTTGGTAGGTATTTTATACTTCCTAAATATGTTTGGTAGAGAGTTTGGTGGGCCATTTGGCTTTGATAGATATTACACCAACGTTCAACCACAACAATCCCCTTCCCTTTCCAGATGGGCTGACAACTACACCAACAACGTGCAAACCTCCCCTAACTATGTCTCAAATCCCACTAGTCATGTGAGAATAGAGGAGGTTGATCAACCTTTAAACATGCAATACAATCAATCCAATTCAAACAACATGGTTTTTACGATGTGAAACAAATCCTTACCCTAGAGTCTTGTCAAGACCTCACATTAGCATGCAATCAACAGAAGATGACATTTTTACATGAATTGCTAATCCTCTTCACCAAATAGATGAGTCCTTAGATAGGATGAAGATCCACACCTCTGAGATGTTCAATAACAATGTATTGAAAACCTATCCTGAGACTCCTATTTTTAAGGAAAACAAGAATGACAACGTTGAACAATTCATAAGAGGATATCATGTGCCCTCTCAACCAAACCCTACATAGTAGGCACCCAAACAAGAGACTCAATCCTCACCTCATGATGTTATTTCCACTTTAGTAGGGAGGATTAGAGAACTAGAGAGTGCCCAACCTTCACAACCAACCTATGCAGTAGGGCAGAACATGGGGTATCCCATTGACAAAAAAGGGTACACCCCTATCAACACAAACCAATTGACGCAACATCCTGTGCAACAAGGTTATCCATTCCAATCAAATTTGGGTGATCTTCTCACAAGATAATACACACTAGGAATGGGTCCTCATCCATTCTCATGCTTATCCTATGCAAGGGTTTGGCTAGAAGTGCACTCTCAAATGCCATTCCATTAGGCAATGTGACATTCCTTGGTTTCACGCCCACTAATCCATATCCTAGTGTTGTTCCACCTTACCTGCACATGTATGCAAAGTCCCCCTAGATGGACCATATACTTTCCCTACTCCTTATACGCCGTATCAAGGAGCTCCATATGTTCCATAGTTATGCCTACACTGCATAGCCTATCCAACTCCTCCTCCTCCACCTCCTCATCAGGGAGCTTCAATGGTGGAATCTTATGTAATGGGTACTTATGCTGAGTATTTGAAAGAACCCCTTGACTTTACCATACAGGGTGTCATGCTTCCACACCCATTTCCTGATCTTCCTAAATTTAAGGGAGAAGGAGATCCAAATGATCATATCAAGGCCTACACTACTGCCATCAGGGAATTGCTTCCTTGGGATGTTGTACTAGCTTAGATATTCCCGAATACCCTTGAAGGAATCACATTAGATTGGTATTATCAAATTTCGGAAGCTTCTATACATTCCTTTAAACAACTTGTTTTAGAATTCATCAGAGTATTTGACATGAACAAGTTGCTACGAACATAGATTAGGGAGTTTCTGCATATTAGGAAGGAGAACAATGAATTTGTTGCCCATTTCATTCAGAGATGGCATCAAGTTCTTTACTCCTCTGCAAGTGCACCTAACATGGACCAAATGGAACTTTGTGATCTTTTCCTTCACTCTCTTAATCAAGAGACCAAGGAAGAAGTCCAGAAGTTTCCTTTCCACAGTTACGAAGAAGTGTTGGAAGGTGCACTTTGAATCAACCAAGCCACTATCGATAGTGGGCGTAAGACTTACAGTCTTAATGGGAAATTGGTGTCCCCTAATCAAAACAATGAAAATCATCAAAAAATGGAGCCAACAACCAAGGACCTAAGGTCTTGAATCATAATCGCGGTGCTACCATGGATGGTGTTACTGATCAAACAAAGAATGTTGGTTTTACAAACAATGGTAACACTAAAAATAATGACAACAACACATGGGAAATCAAAGAGGCCCTAATTCTAGTTCCTCTGTCAACACAGATGATGTTAACCATCCCCCTCATCGAAAATTTCAAACCCAAGGCCCAAACCAATACCAAAATCTTGGCTAAGGGGAAACAAATTATGGTTATAACAACCAGTTTCAAAACTACAATCAGGGTTATAATCAACAACAAAACTATAATCAAAGGCCAAGAGACTACGATCCTAATCTATATTGTGGTTTTCACCATGTTGTTGGTCATGACGCTAGGACTTGTAGGGATTGTAACAAGTTCATACAAAGACTCACTGAAAATCAAAGGCAACTCTTTGTGGACATGTTCTTAGCAAATCCTAAAGGAACCTCACAACCTAGTCATACAGGACCTATTGACCCCCAGAATGCAAACCTAGGCATCTATCAGGATCCATTCCCTAAATTCCTGAAGATGTTAAAGTGAATCCTCAAAATATAAACAAGGGTATTCCTATAGGGAATAATGACCATGAGGCCTCAACTTTGACAACTCTCGAGTTACCCCTAACCTTGGCTTAAAAAACAATACAAAGATTTTGGGATTAGTTGAGCTAGAGGTTGAACCAAAATTAATGCAACAACTCGGACAAGGGAATACATTTCACAACCTCTTCCCTCTCATTCTCTCTTGTAGGATGATGCTCCTATAGTCTCAAAACTTGTAGGAGCTTATGATTTGATTTCATATTTGAACAAGACCTTTTCTCACATATCGTTTCTAGATTTGTTGAAGAATTCCCTTGTGCATCATTCCACATTGCTAGATGCATTGGGTCTTGGTCACCTAATCCATGTTACACCTCCTCCTGGAGCTCAAATAAATCATATTGAATTTGACATTCATCCTCCAAGGCAGAATGATAGGGATACCGGGTTTGTATTTGATATAAGCAAGATGCCATTCTAATGTTGAAATAGCTCAAAGAGGAGGTCCTATATTATACTCGCAAGTTTGGGTCTATAACAATTGCATCAAGAGATCTATGATTGATGACGGGGTTGTTGTGAATGTAGTTCCCTTCTCTTTCTTGTAGAAGTTGGGATATGGGGAGACTAATTACTCCTCTACTATAAACATGTTACGATAGTATGATAGTCTTAAGGCTACCAATTGGAACTATAGTTCTTCTTGTCTCCCTTGGGCCAAAACTATTTTAATCAAGTTTTACATCATTGAAAAGGAAACAAATTATAACATGATCCTTGGTAGACCTTGGATTCACCAAATGAAGGCCATTCCTTCCACTTTGTTCCAAGAAGTTAGATTTCTCCATTTGGGAAAGGTCTTCATTGCTCAAGGGGATCCTAAACCCTTTGACATACGTCTTGGAAAACCTCAAGAAGAAACAAGGGGTCCATTCGGAATATGATCTCCATGTGAACCAGTTAAACAAACCACTTCCATCAAAATAATTGGTCACGACCACCCCGAATGTTCCGAAAGTTGAAGTCGATGACCCAAAAACATTTGAAGTGGAGAAAACAAATAAGGGTAAAGCAATATTTGTGGAAATTGTGTTCACCAAAACCACAACAAAGATTGTGAAGCTCTTAGAAAGTGAGTGATGATCCTCTTCCCCCTTTTGAACCACAAGGAGTTGGCGTAACCTCCTTGGTATAGCCTCTCTTCCTGCCAACGATCTCGGTCTAGGTATAAACATGATAGAAATAACAAAGAAGAGGATTTTGAGATCAAAACGATGCCCATCAAATCCATTTATAGGGATTCTTCCATTCCTAACCTTGGTCCAGATACAAACATGTCAAAAACCAAGCTTATTGTGTCCACGAGACATGATCCAATAGTGAAAAATGTCAAACGTAACCACTACTCCCTACATAGGGTACAGAGTTGAGCAACGTAGTCATGCTCACATAAATATGATATGTCAAGAACGTGAAAAAGAGGTTTACAAAGACCTCTTTCAAATGGATGGATTCACACCAAGAGTTAGATGTTCAGATGTATACAATAGTAGGAAGGGTTGTAAGTTTAAACCCAAGGTAGTAGGCCCTTGTCAAGAAAATGAAAATTTCAAGAATCATGTGTATCATTTGTGTACCTTGGGAGGTGAGGAGTTTGGCAATTCCATCAACTCACTTCACCTTAAATGTTTCTACATAGTTCATTTGCATTTCCACACTTGTACATTATTGCATCCATATTGTTTTTCATTTGCATTATCATCTTGTGAAATTGTAAAATGAGAAACTTACTTTTCAAGCAACTTTTAAAACTTTCAAATATTGGCAAAAATATTTAATCATACCTCTTCAAGTATCCATCATATCATCTCCAAATTATTCTAATCTCTTTATCATTTCAGCTATTAAGATAGAATTTTGACATTGATCCTACCAAGACTTACACACTTAGTGCTATTCATGGTTTCTTCTAGCTCAGGTTTCCTTGCCCATAGTTTTTACTAGAAACTTCTTGATGTCACATCTTTCCCTAAAAATATCTCTTATGACATAAACAAGCTAAACATTTCACCTAGACCTCTTGTTCACCTATCTCAACCTTCGGTGGTGAGCCCTCGCATCCTACTGGTTGCATGGGGTTGAGGCTAGGGGAAAGTGTTCCTTCCCAAAAGCACAAGTCTAAAAACAATATAAAAAAAAATAAATCAAACAATAAATACAAAAATGCTTTCTTTTCACAAATAATACTACACTTTTTTTCCCTACCAACCTTTGGTGATGAGCCCATGCTTCTTACTGGTAGCATGAGGTTGGGAAAGGAGGGAAGTGCCCTTACTCGCCTATGTCTTGTCCTTGGTGATGAGCCCATGCTTCTTACTAGTAGCATGGGGCAAGATGTAGGGGGTCCTGTCAAATAAATAAATAGGTTGTAAATGAGTCAATGAATAAAAAGTGCTTTGAAATCTTAAAATTCCCAAGAAAATGAATTAGATCGTTGTATGTTACAAGAGATGAAAAGGGAAGTAAAACCATAGCTTTGTCAATTCAATAGGGGATAGGGCCATCTTCATATCTAAGTCTAGATAAACTTCAAGAAATCGCATTCTGAACTGGTTAGTTGACCTTGTTTAGGGTTGAGTTGTAGGTTCCTAATTAAGATCTTTCTTTGAAAATCTTGTCTAAATTGTCATACCATCACTCACATTCTTCAAAATCATACATCCAAGGTCCTTCTTGACTCTTAGTGATGATGTCACCCATATTGTCATAGTGTGAACACCTAGGACGTCCTTTAGCAGATTATTGTGGCTAGTAATAGTTTTTAATGGTTGTATAAAATAAAGTATGAGTGTGCACAATGTTGTCATGCAATATTCCTAGAGATGGTTCATCTTATTCAATGTAGTGAGAATCCTTTAAGGGCATTGAGAGCAAAAACTAGGGAATAAAAAGAGATATGGGGATAAAATGATAAGACTTGACTCCATGATTTTAGGAGCTTAGCAAACTTAAAATGCCCTGCTCCATATTCAATCATTGTTGCTCATAGTTCTTGGGATTTAGCATGTGGTTTCATCCTCTTCTGTAGTTTATCATTCTAGATGTGTTGATTTTAATTAACTTAAATTATGATTTATTTTGCTGCTCTAGGGATTTATCATCATCTGGTGCAGTCAAGCAAGATTAGAAGATTTATGAAAAATTACTTGTCAGAAGGACCATAGCCTCAAGGATGCAGATCTGAGAGTTTTTACACCTTGGTTCCTAGAGTTTAATCTAGAACACCTTTTGTCTTAAAAAAATGACTAGGTTTGCCTCCCGAATTACTATTGTATTTTCGGTCAAAAACCCAAGACATTGGAATGCTTCTGGAATTTTTTGGGTTTGTTTAGATTTGTATTAGGGAGGTAGATGTCAAAATATCGTACAGAAACCCATTTCGCCATTTTAAGATAAATAGTGGAAACATTTAAGAAAGTTTTTCCTTATCAGATTAATGCTAAATATTGGGTGATTTCCAGCATGCAATAAAACCTTGACTATGAGAACTTTATTATTTTGGTTAAATATCGTAAGTTGGTTAATATTTTAAGGGTTGCAATCGGTTGACCCGACAAGAAAAGCAAATTGTAAAATGATCCTCAAAGAAAATGAGGCTGAATTAGCCCCATCTACGATGGAGGATGGAGGAAAATTCATATGTTAGGTTCACCAACAAAGAGATACACATTTATGGTATCAAGTAATTTTATTTTTGTTGTGTGGTGTGTTTATACGAATGTTGTAATAATGAGTTGAAGTACATTCAAGTTTAAGGAGCTAGCATGAGCATGAATTTAGGTTTTGTAATCCAATCTAAGCTAAAAAATCAGGAGCAAAATAAGTTCTCCCAATGACTATGTAGGTGGTTGGTTCAAATAAAAGACCATTTTCATTGAGGTCTCTTTGAAAACCTAATATTGTTTGAAGTTGCTTTATGCAAACATTGCGGCAACCTTCATTTCTTTGTACATCAAGAGCAGGCACATGAGATATGCCTTTCCTCCCCTGTTCTTTGGGGGTGATTGTTACCGAAATATTGTTTAGTGTGACACTTAGGAGTGGTTCAGTTATTTGGTAGTAATAGTTTTCTAATATTTTGTAATATACTAGTTGCACAATAGTTGTCATGCACAACTCAAGAGATAGAAATGTTGAGAATTCTTGGGATATAAGAAGGGAAAAAGGAGAGATATGGGGAAAAATGAGTTAGATGTGATGTTACATGAGATTCAATAGGAAAACCAGATTTTGTCAATAAAAGGCCATCTATGAATCTAAGTCTAGTTAAACTTACAATCAAAATGCATTTACATTTGGTTAGTCTATCCTCTGTAGGGTTGAGTTCATTTATAATTGATTTTGTCAAAATTTGTTTTCTATCAATTTTCATTTATCAAAATCATATATAACTCATTTATCTCAGCACTCAGTGATGATCCCTCACATCTTATAGTTGTGTGGAGTTAGGAATGGAGTGAGTTCACTCTTCTTATCATATCACATTCATCATTTTTGCCAATAAAACAGAAGTGTTAAATATTGCTTGAAAATCAAAGTATTCTAAGTTACAAATTTGTTCTCATAATGCATCACACATATAAGTAAAAAAAAAGATCATTTGTTTATCACATTTGCATCATTATCATCCATAGCATGCATCCATAAAACATAAAAAAACATTAGAAATTCCAAACCATCTAAGAGTACATAGATGCAGCAAAGTACAATGAAGTCAACTCTTACAAGGAATGTTGAACAAACCAAAATAATCTATATGTGTGTGTGTGTGTATATATAATGTCAAGTTTCCTGTGTACAATGTCATAAAACCATAGAGTAAGTGTGGTCAAAATGCTCACCAGGAGCCAAAAATACAAAAAAATGTCAATAAAATACACAAAAATGAGACTAAGCAATAAAGGTACTCTGCCTATCCACCTCTTTGAGACCCCTTACGACCGCTTCATTTACGAATTTCCTAGAAGTTATTCTCGAGTCCATTCAAAAAGCAAAAGGCAAATCCTAACGTACAAAAGACCAAATCTCTCATGTCTAACCTATTTGTGAGCCCCATCCACTTTTGTTGGATCCACCACCATCATTGTTAAATCACTTCTAATTCAACCATACTCACAAATGAAACATTCGCTAGAAGTTAGGATTTCTAAATTCAACAAATTTACAAAACATAAATGATTCCCAAAAATTAGTAAAATGTAATATATCTAGCTCAAGTTTGGTTTTCTAATGTTGCTTTGAGTGTGTATATGCAAGGCTGGAGCACTGGAGCAAGTATATTCCTTATCCCTTATGGATACCGTACGTAGTATTGGCATTTTATTTTTAAATATTATGTAATCATGTTTTATAACTGCACTTGATTCTCCTTTTCTTCTTGTAGGTGGCGGGAAGGATGGATTAGTGTGGTTTCAACACATAGCGAATAAGGTATAATTTCTAACTTTCCCTTTTGGGAGAGTCATACTCGTACTCTACGTTTTACGTCTCTTCATGGCTAAAACGCTTATCCAAGGGGATAATATCTATGCACCCGATTTTGTATGTGTTACATTGTCAGAATAGTTAAAAATCCCCAATGTTGATAAACTATCAATTCCAATGATGTTCAAGTGCAACTTCCTTGTTTGCAACATGTTTTGTAGCTTGTTTGTCCTTTTCCTAGCTTTCCCCGCTTTTCTTTAGTTTTTTTTCAGTTTTCCCTTAGACTTCGTGCTTTAAGTGATGGAATCGTCCCGACGATTGTGTAAGTCGGTCTACCCTGAGTGGCGAGTTATTCAACCGCCATGACATTTGCATAACCACTAATCTGTGCAAACCACTGGTTTCGTGTGTTTTCTCCCAATACTTTTCCAGCGTGTTTTGAACGCGTGTCAACTTCTTCAAACTCATTTTTAGCGCACGTTTCTTGGTCAAATTGGTTGTTCTTGGGCTTGATAGATGCGTACAAACTTATCCTTCACTTCCTGTTATTATTAGTGAGTTAACTACCCCTTCTTTGAGTGATGTGGCATTTCTTGGCTGTGAAGTGGGTTGGACCACTTCTTTGCCTATTTTTCTATAAGAGCCAAGCTTCTTCCTGAAGCATTGGTTGGAGTTTTGATTTGGAATTGTATTATTATGCCACTGTAATCCCACCAAGAAGTACATAGGAAAACCAATTCTTTTTCCTTGCTGTTCTCTTGCTCGCATTGCTACCAGATTACTTGTAAACCAGCTAGCTCCAGAACACCTCTCATATTCTTTCTACGCACTTCCAACATAGTTCCCTGGACACGTTTGAACAATCATTGGAAAAAAAGATGAGGGGACATCAAAAGCATTGCCAACACTAGATTTGTCTCAGTACAACATTCCCAACTCTCTCTCCCATTCTTGCAACATATTTCCAACATAGCTCCCTGGACACATTTGAACATTCATTAGAAGAAGAAGATGAGGGGAGATCAAAAGCATTGCCAACATTGGATTTATCTATGTACAACATTTCTAGGTTGGGGGTGTTGTTAAATTCCTACAAGTTTATTTTGTTCAGTTGGATAGATTAAATATTACAATCTGTTAATTACATTTCTTTTAGGAAGATACAATTACAGTAGCATTTATAGTAGCTTCATTTGCAAAGCTTCCATTGAGGATTTCTTCTCAGCTCATCCTTGTGGATTTTCTTGGGAAGAATTCAGAGGAGGTTCTTGCCACAACGTGTTAATTAACTATTCATAATTAATTTACCTATAGTTTACATTTCTTCATTTAGAAAGCTTTTATTTTACTAGGCAAGTTTCAGGGGAAGAATTGCTTCTGAGAAGCTTTTCATTCTTCCGGTGACTATGAGGTAGAATTATAAGAAGTCAGATCCATAATTACAAATTAGGAAAATCATTTATTTTATTAGACTAGATTAAATTTTCTGCAACAGGGAAATAGCCACACCCGGTTATTTCACTGTTTAGTTTAATTTATTAGTGTAGAAGAAATTTTGTTTCGTTAGAGGAAGTTAAATTTGTCTGTACACATTTCTTTTGTTTTCATTAAACATAAAAATCACAAATATTAGATTAGATTAGATTAATTAGTTTGCTTTTATTTGTTTTATTCCATTTATTTAAAATCATCGAAAAAGCACAAAAACAAATAGAGTAAGTTCCACTCCTATTCATGATTGTTAGGTCAACGTTCAAAAATGAAAATGGATAGAGGTTCAATGTTAGATGCGGAAGGGCCATAAGTTTTCATTGAGAGCCTTTTTTTATTGATACAAGATAACAAATTTAAGTACAACACATACATTTTATTTGTATATGACACGTGGTAAATGTTTTATAAATGTATAGGAATATTTTTACAACTAAATCTAGGCTCCTCTTCTTTCCGTGCATTTACATTTTATGTACACCTCATTTTTTGCATAGCGTTCAAATGTAAAAGTAGGTGAGAAGCACAAGTATGCTAATGGTTGTAATATAGAGAGTGTAGTAAATGTTAGTCCTTGATGATCAACATTGCCAATATCTATTACTACCTTATCAAGTGTCATACCTTGGGACTTATGGTTGGTGAGGTTGCAAGAGATTTTAAGTGAGGTATGGCACCGATTTTTGTGTGTGATATGAGTTAGGGGTGAATGCGTTGGGTGGAGGATGTTTGAAAACAACATAAGAAGTAAGTCAGGGTGTTGTATCTTTGGAGAGGAAAGTGAAAATTACAAATTTAGCAATGGAAGTACATACATAATGTGAAAAGGTTACAAGGTGGTTTTCATATCTATGTAGATAAGATGAATAAAGTGTATACAAGATTATATGTTGTGTAAACATACAAATGGAGTTAAAATGAAAGGGGAGGGGAAACATTACATTTACACTAGGATATGCCTCAAAAATATTAATGTGTAATGTTGTTTGGGTAGAGAGGAAAACATGCAAGAGGATTGTGTGGAGAAACTTGTATGCTATCTTAATGTCTCATTTTTTTGCGACACTGAACAAAAAGAATATTACAAAGAATGTTATGAAATTATTAATTATTAATATTTATAAACATATAAACAAGTGTAAGTGGCCATCAATTTTTAACATGGGTACTTTGGTGTCTATGGTGTAAAGAATATGAACTGTTAAAATCACCCTCACTACAATAAAAAGAGATGAGAAACTTGACGGTTATCAAACACTTATCTAAACCAAGAGAGGGAGATCCATGCATGGATTTATATAACATATATTGTATTTTATCATAAGTTTTTCTTGGTTGGTTGGAATTATATCAACACAAAGGATATGGTTGTCGTTCAAATCCATATACGAGGATAAATAAAATTTACAGAATCTTCCTTAAATGGTCACCTATGTAAATAATTTCTACCAAGAGAAATATTCAATCAAAATATGTGGACATGAAGTTAGAGACTGTACTTGAAAGGTGGTGTCAAAACTTTTTTATATGTTGAAGAATCACATCTCTTGCTCCAGATATGGCATGTACCTATTGGAGTCACTAAATGTGTGTGTAACAAACACCAAGTAAACACATCCTTTCAACTACCTCAGGTTTAATTTCCATTGAAGTACTTACAACCTTCATATGCTAAACCTACATGTCTGCATGCTACGAAAACAAAAATGCACCTTACATGGTTTAGGGTATGCTCTGACCACAATTTTTCAGGCATTTTGTTGAACTATTTACACATTCTTACACATTTTGTAAAGTTTGCAGCCTATTCCAAAAAAAGAGGGGGAAATAAATTTCAATTGTAAGAGCACATAAATTTTAGAAAGCGCAAGCATGTCCTCTAAAATAAATGGTAATGATTAACTGTGTCTCCATCATTTTTTTGGTGTTGTCTTGCCAATGATTTCCCACTAAAAAAGTTGAAGTGATATGCGCATGTCTTATAATCGTTAAATTTTTTCAACCATCCAAAATATTTTTTTTTTATGCGTACAAGAAGAAATACAATACAATACTATTTTGGGGTTTTCTTCTAGTGCTCATCAATTGAATTTTACAAAAGCATGTGTTGTTAATGTTATGAAATATTTGGTTCCAATATACAAAAAACATGTAAAGGATTAATGCCTAATCATCTATAAGAGGTGGGGTCATGCAACATGGGAATTTGGCTTTCTGAACTGACATCATCATCTCCCCTTGTGTTTCTTCTAGCATTCTAATCACTTCATTAATGAATGCCTCACATCAGGATTGACATCCCAAAAATGGGTCATAATTTCTGACAAAGCCGTAGGGAAGTCCCGAGGGACAGTTGGCCTTACACCCCAGTTGACACACAAATGCTATTTGCATTGTTGTCATGTTCTAGAAGGGAAGCATGCCTGTTATAAGCTCCCACAAAAAAATTCCAAAACTATACACATCCACTATGTAATTGTATGATTTGTGTTGAATCATTTCCATGCATCCAATACACTATGAAATCAATACAAGTAGCATGTCACCATTTCAAAACAAAGTCTTGACATACTTACACAAAGAGAGGAGTAACATTCAGAATCCCAATTACACATGGGAATGATACATAACTAGATATTATTTCACCATTCTAACACAAATTTGATCAATAATATTTTAGCAAACAAATTGCAATAACAACCATCAAGGATACGAAGTTTCATCATAAAGTCTTTTTTGGCATTTAAAAATTTAATGACACACACCTTATTGAGTTATAAGTCTAATTTCACACTCAGTTCATATCTGTATAGTATATATAATAGCATCAATTTGATGAGATAAATAGGCACAATAAATTTAAGAAAAGTACACCATCTTAAAAACAAATTCAGCTACTTAAAAAGCATTGATATATCCTACAAAATACTTAATAAACTAATTGATTCCCTACCTCATTCCGACCTTGTGTTTAATGCAATGATGTTTATACAATATGCTGTCATTAATAATATAAATCACATCCCAGTGTGAAATCAATTTTATATCAAAGTATGACTACAATTACCCATATTTAACACATTGTATTAATAGATACTACAAGTTTCTCAACCATTAGCTATATACCAAAGACTTGAAATTCTCAATATACTGGTTTATTGTTGTATATCTAACTATACATTGGCACTGTTGACTACCATAAAATTAGGCATTGAGCATAAAAATTCATTTCTTTTAGGCATTTTATTGAACAATGCATGCTACCACATTTTGCGTAGCCTAGTTTCAAAGCCCCAATTGTTGCACATGATGGTAGTATGCTAACAAAGGTGAAGTGAATGGATTAGAAAATTGTTGGTTACATTTGGTGAAATATCATCAATGCTATGTGAGGATGCCCATGTATTCTCTTTGCTGCAATTATGATATTCCACAAGAAGAGGTTACAAAGCACAAATGAAAACAAATTGGACATTACAACTGTTCCAGGCATTTTGTCAACATTTCATGTGCCTTTTGTATGCTTCCATAGTGTACACACATTTGTACAAGGGCACTTGCAACTATAACAATTTGAGGATCATGTAAGTAATCGTAACCCTATATATTCTTATGTTATCTACAAACACCAAGTAAACACATCCTTACAACCACCTCAGGTATAATTGGCATGTTGATGATAAAATTTATAGTTTCCACAAGATAACCAACATAGCCAAGAATGTCAGAGGATCATGTATATAATCATAACAACATATATTTCTCATTGTATTAATCCCAAATTCCTTGTCATTTTATAGTTAATATAGATGCTGGCAACAATTAACATTCAAATCTAGCAATTGGCCTACCAATGCAGTTGCAAAGAAAACTATGAACCTGTTTTAAGTGCCATGTTGACACATAGTGAATTTCGATACTTTGAGGATGGCATATAATCTATGGCGATGATTTATTTCTCACATCGAATAAAGGGAAAGACGAAGTGGTTGGGTCAAGAAGTAAGTGTGACTTTGTCTAAATTTTATGAGTTTTTTCAAACATTTTGAATTGCTCTATGATATAAAATCAACTATTGTTAGTCTAATTTCCTTTTAAGAAGCAATGCAACCACTATCATCCATTATCTAATAAAAAAACCATCACATATTTTGTCTATTTAAACAAAAGAAAATCAATTATATTTAGTGAATCAATCTGTAGATTCACTAAATCTCTCATTGTTTAAATACTTCTGCAGTCTACTTGCTTTGGAAAAGTCCTAAACCTTCCAACTCTATAAACTCTCTTAACCTAATTTCCGTTGAGGCAAAAACCACTGTCAAAATACCAACAAACAAAATAAACTGAAACCCGACGTAATATTTTAAGAGAGTTGTAGAAGATATCTCCTCTTAGTTGAAAAACTGATATACATTAGTCATCCCTAAACACTAAAATATTTTAAATATAAGCCCCATCTTGGGCTTCATTCTTAGCAATGTTGAAGTAGCATATCTCATAGAAATTTTGATTCTTATTAGAACCTATTACTCACAGCCAATCTTCCACTTTATGCTTTTTCAAGTACTTATTTGTCAAGTACTTCAAATATCTACATATTTTGTAATTGATACCCTCATTAATCTTAAAAGCATACAAGAAAACATTTATGTAAATGGACATATAATTAGGAAAAGCAAAGGACCAAGTAGAGTTCCACACTTTGCCCTGTATTCAAGTGAGCATGTAAAGAAATAATCATATTATTACATACCAACTATTGTAGTTGTTCTAGGAGTAAACTTCTAACTAATAAACATATTAGACAAAGTAACAAGAACAATACAAAAAAATAAACACTAAAGAAAATAAAAGAATGGGACAATTTTTACTGCATGAACTTCGAGACAAACACTTCAAATGAATAAAATAATAGTGGAACCAATTGTAAAAACCCCAATGAATAAAATAATGGTAAAACTACTTATAGAAACCCCCTAGATAATAATTTTGAAGTATATCAAATAAATAATAAAATGGTAAAAAACTAAATTAGACTGGGATAAATCACATCAAGGTGTATTTGGAAATTTTGCAAAGGAACCTGGAAAATTTAAAATATATAAATGCTATCTTAAAAGCTTACATGGTTAGGGCCTGTTGCATAAACCGGTTTCAAAGCTCCACTTTTTGCACAAGATGGTAGTGTGTTAACAAAGGTGAACTGAATGGATTGGGAAATTGTTGGTTGCATTTGGTAAAATAACATCAATTCTATGTGAGGATGCACATGTCTTTTCTTAGCTGCAGTTATGATATTCTGCTAGAAGATGTTGCAGAGTACAAGGAAAAAAAAATTACACATTGCTACTATTCCAGACATTATGTCAAATAGTTCGCGTCCCTTCTATATGCTACCATATGGTGCATACATTTATACAGGGGAGCTTGCAACTACAACAAACCAAAATCATTGCAGTCCATAAGTCCACAATCTTTCAGCCATTTTGGAAAAACTATTCACATGCTTCCATATTATGCAAAGTCCATGGTTTGTTCCAAAAAGAGGGGGTCGATTTAGCTTGTTCTCACCTAGACAGAGCTATTGGTGGGCATTTTCAACAACCAAATGCATGGAAAAAATTCCGTATGGCGTCCAGACATCACATAGGTTCCACACCTCTCTATAGCTACAACATGCCCTCAAAATGTCCATTTATTTGATTTTCCTTGTAAACTTCACTGAATCCTTATTTCCCAAGCAAAATTTTCACATCAAAATCAATAGTTGCATCTTTGAGAACATCTTAATAAAAAATGACTTGTTCAAACGTTTCCCTTTCGACCAAATCCTCTTCTGCGCAGAGCATTAAAACAAAATGTTTTTCTCTACTGAAATTTAACATGAATTTGGAGAATTTAAAAGCAGATACTATTTTCGTGTACGATGCAAAGCCTTTTTCAGCATGGGCGGGAAAGTAGCTTTCAAACCTCTTACGGTAGTATATACAAACAACAACACACAGTGCAGCGATCAAATCTGCTCCTCAGATGATTCCTAACAATATTAGCAATAATTTTGATTTCCCTTTTTCGTGATTTAATGACAATGCTGTAAATAGTAAATAATAGGATTTATTTATAATCAGAAAGAACTTATAAAAACATTGTGTAGGTAAGAAAGGAATTTGTCGTATAAGAAGTGCTGGTATCAGAAAAGAAAGAGTAAGTTTCGTAGTGCATGAAACAAACAACCTTGAGACCGCGACCTTCTTGTTTGGAACACACTCTTGGAGAAGAATATCTTGAGCAGCTTTGAGGCATCCTTGGAATCCCAACACTGAGCAAGACCATATAAGGAATTGACCGAGCCAACGACATCATCATCGCTTGCAGAAGGATTCGTTATTATGAGTTCATCACTTGAACATGTTTGTATTCCAGGTGTCTGATATCACAAACCTCTCAGTACTAAATCCTTTGACAAAAAAATTGTCGAAATTATCCCGCCAGAAAAGAGCCTGCCGGAATTTGACGTTTTCCAGCAAGGATCTCTTCATAGAGGACACCTCCGGTGAATTAACATGTTTTTAAAGTGGCAGAATTAAATATTGCTATATTCTTATGGGAAAACATACCTATTAGATAATTCTATTGCGAAATATTACACAAATAAAATAGATGTAATTAGAATCCACCAAAGTATTTGGAATTTTTATGATAGGATTGATGCTTAATCATGCCCCTTCAATACTATGAACATAAAGCAATTGAAATCTTTTTCATATTTTAAAAAATAACATTCTACTCGTAAAATTGCATAAGAAGATTTGATTGATTGGTCGATGAACAATGGTTACTTTGACCTTCAACATTGTTTAGGAATATTAGTGAGTTGAATGGACTTTGTGTTAGCCTTGCATGTATAGTAAATTTGGGCTTAAAGTGTCTTCTTAGATTGCCTAGGTATTGCGGAATTCTCTGAATTGATTTGGTCTAGGTAATGCCCAATAAGCTCGTCTAAGCTTTGTATGTTGTTGATTTGTGACTTGCTTTTATTCAGAAGTTAGCTATTTTGACTTGGATACAACGACGATGGTTATAAATAATATTGACTTATAAAGGCATATCGGTCAATTATAAGATAATATTTGATTTAACACATTTTGTAGAAGTAAAATGTAAGCAATTAGGGTTAGGGTCTAGAAGGAAGTCATCTTTATGCAAGGTCTGGAGATGTGGCGATGTTTTGAAACTAAGTAAATAAGTCATGTAGAGAATCGTAATGATGTTTGTAAATTCAAAGAGTTTAGAAATGAGTGTTGGACACTATCACCTACTTCAAGCAAGATTTTCTAACAAATTTGTCCTAGGGTGTTTGATTTTGTACTTTGCTACAACGACCTACAACTAAACAATGTCACCTAGTACCACGTGTCTCTTAATCTAATATTTGTGTTTAAAATCATGGATTACACTTTTATAGTTATAAATAGCTTTGTCTTATGTTGAAACCCTCCCTCTCCTTTTGTGACCTAAAAAGGAGTTAGTTTGAATGAGTCAGACTAACCTTAACACATCCCCATGATGGTTGAATGTTGCATACATAACACTACCTCGAAAGGGTCTTATGCTCATGTGGTTCTCCCTCATGGTAGGAATGTGAGAATGTACACAGACAATGTAAATGAAAAATCCTTAATAAGGCCTTCAACACTTGGTAATGAACTTTAGCTTCGATATTAGTGCATAAAAGTGATTTAGGGTAGCAAATAATAATGTATCCATATTTCTATCTTGCTATAATGTGCTCAAGGAAACGACACTCTAGTGATTGTGCTCAAAAGTCCTTTTTAGAGTGTGCATCAATATATGAGATCTCTAGATACCCCTAATAGGTTAGGGTGCATGTTTTTATATAGGTGATTTATGTAAATGATTTCCCATCCAACCAACACTAAGTCGTTAAGGTAACTTGTGCATTTGAAAATATAATAGTTGCAAGCACAAACAAACATGTTTGTTAGTCTCAGTGTTGAGCAATAATTTTGGGTACACATTAACAAGGATGATTACTCATAAAATATGAGAGAGAGACACAACACAAAACTAACCAAATAGTGTAACATTGATAAAGGAAAAGACATGATAGGATTAAAAAAGGAACAAATAATCAAGGATCTATAAGAAAGGAATATGTGTGCCAACTAGATCAATTTGGAAAGAGCTAAAAAGGAATATTTGTAGGATTATCCCTGAGTGATTCAAAGAAGCCACAAGCTCTTATATGGTGTTTTAAATCAAGGCACGAGTCATTATTAGTGTTATTAATATTATGTATATCGTTATAAACACCTAAAACTGACAATTTATCCTTTTGTAATGTCAAGTTTTGCTTTCTCTCTAACTATGACTTGTGTGTGCATCCTGAGCCTAATTGAATTACCTTTCTCTCTCTCTCTCACATGGTTTTCTTTACTCTAACCACCACTCGATCATTCATATAATCAATTGCATTTATCCAAAGCATTGTATCAATTCCTAGAATTGTGCTCAACTATCATGAAATTCATGTCTAGAACCATACGATTTGAGACCATGCCATACTACGGTTTAGGAGGACCCTTACGATCTTGTCTCCCACTTTCCAATAACTTTTTTCTTGATTTGATGTCTTTCTTTAGGTCGTTTCTTATCATATAGGTTGGCCTTAATGCAATAACTAACATATAAAATCATATATAAGCAAGTCTAGTACACTTAAGAACTCATCTGACATTACTTTGCATTATTGAGAGATCCCATTACAAAATATACTCCAAAAGAACTCAAGGCTCGCCTAAATGTTACTAGAACAACAACACATAGCCATTACTCAGGTCTAAAGCACTCAAACTAGGTTTAAGAGTTCCAACTTCCCCATTTACAAGCCTCTAAAGGTCATAGAGCCAAGTCATAACAAGAGTAATCCAACACTAAGTATTTTCAAAGTTATTAAGGGTCATGGGAATCAATCTAGTATATGAAGCATAACAAACTATATCACTACCGCACATGGTACAATCTATTTTATCTAGTTACACCAACTATTTTTTTGTCAAGAGACACACGAGCACAATAAGGGGTTAGCTTATATTTACATACACAACACACTCATTGGGGCATGAAGTTTGTTTGTGCTTGCGAGGGGATGTGTAGTGTACGGATTGGTTCAGTAGGGGTTGACCATCAAGGTTAGTCCAAATCCATGACACATTGATTTCTTATTTTGTTATTTATTTGTGTTCATGAAGTGCTAGTGCAAGTGTCTTGGATTTTATTCATTACATGTCACCATAGGAAGGTGCCACACATTTTTGAACCCTAACACCAGACAAAGAAGCACATTTTTAGGCCACTGATAGCTACCAAAGGTTATAGAGCACTGTACAACCCATGACAATATTGTATTATGCCCCAAAAAATCTTGTATGATTATGTACTAGTTCAATTTTAGACATAGTTCCAAAGAAAAAGCATTACATATCCTTACCAGTCTGCACACATAAATCACCTTCATACCTATCTATTCAACTAAATGCTCTTCCTTTTTTGTAGTTTAGGAAATCATTTTATCATTTCTATATCACACATTATATTAAAAGCTATTTTTTTTTTTACACACTAATGTTTATTAATTAATTCATAATATGTAACTTGCACAACTCTTATGCCTTTAAATAAATAAGGATAACTTCGTACCAAACCATTATTAGTTCATTTAGGGTGTAAATGATTGTATGACTAGTTGATTAGATAGATTATAATCATCCTTGGGGTAATTGTACATACTATGTATATTATTTATGGTTTAACACTTGATTTGTGTGTTAATGGTTGTGGAAACACTAAAAATTTGGTAAATTTTCCTTTAGTACTAAAAAGTTTTATTATATTATGTTGTCAAGAAAAATACTCACATTTGAAGTCCAGTCAGTACATCTTCCTAGTTCTTTCATGACTCTCTCATCTTTACTCTCTGGTTTATCTCTAATTCAAAAAATATTAAATAATCAAAGCAGTAAACTATCCATGTGCACCTGATACACATTTTTGTTTCACATCACACTTATCTTTTCCTTGACCGCACACTTTGGTCAGGATGTTAAATATGGTCTTGGATAACTTGTACAGTCTTGACCTGTAACATATTTTGATTATTTTTTCAATTTGAATATCTTTATTATGTTGTTTCACCTTCTTAGGTCCAACATTGTTAGAATATTTCACCTACGAAATGATATTAAGCAATTCAATATCACTTTATAACTCACCTAGCATTCTTACAAGCTACTATTGTAAATATCATTCCAATAACACTCAAGGCTATCCAAAATATTCCTAAATCAATTTCACATAAATTAAAGTAGCCCTTATTATAGTTCTAAAGTACTCAATCAAGTCAAAGAGTCTAGCTTCCTCTATTTCAAAACATGTAAAGGTCATAAATCCATGTCTTAGCAAGAGTAAATTCACTCTGAGCATTGTCAAACGGTTTTGAGGAATAAAGGGTTAGGTCACGTAGCTAAGGCACACCCCATCACACTACTACCATGGTGGATAATTTCTATACTCTATAGTTATCATGGTATCTTTGTGTCAAGAGACACGAGGGTACCCATAGGGGGTTGACTTAGATCATACTCACACTTTCACAAGCAACTAAGAGAACTACATGAGGCTTGATACTATTTGAAGGTATGCAGTGTAACACTTAGATTGGTTCAACTAGGTCAACCGCCAAGGGTAGGCTAGCCTCACTACACACATGATCTCTCATTTTTGTTTTCAAATGCTTTAATGAAGGGTATTGCAAGTTTCTACGGTTTCCAATTTGTTGTAGGTGATTAAAGGTCATCATGAGGTTGTGTGAGTAAGAGTGACATACAAAGAATGAAATTTCTAGGAAAGAAAATTACACAAGAAATTCAAGATTCTATCTATCAAAGGGTCCAAAATTGTACACTTCCAGTCATGACTGTACAACTCTAGTTCTGAACCATACAACATTTCTACAACCCTACCCCAACACAATTTATAATTCCAAAATTGATAGCAAAGCATTCATAGTATCTTATCCATATTTTTGACCTATCTGCACATTTGGATCTTCTCTATTCTGGTATGTATAGCAAAGTCTTCATCTCCTCTTATAGTATCTTATCCATATTTTTGACCTATCTGCACATTTGGATCTTCTCTATTCTGGTATGTATAGCAAAGTCTTCATCTCCTCTTATGTATTTGAGATTTCATTTTTCATTTTTCAATCATTACACGTATTAATGCATTTTCTAGTGATGAATGGTTAATTATGAATTATTTATATTTTAATAGTCCCTTATTAAAAACCAATACGTCATACTTATTAATGTGCACTTCCCATAACATAATTTAAGTAGGGAATACACGTTTAGTGAACCCAATTTTTGACTCGAGTCTATTTCTCAAACCCTAGTGGACCTATGGTTTTATCTTGTTATTTTTGGTGTGTTTTAATCTAAAATATCATAGATCATTATCATTATTATTATCATCATCTTTATCTCAAACCAAAGGGTTCTTGTCCTTTCTATAGCTATCCCTTTAACCAGGTCTATGAATTTCCTTCATGTGAGGGTAGGGAACTACACATAACAAAAATTAACATGATAAAAAAATACAAAATTGAATCAAGTACTTTAAAATTTTATATTGAATACCTTTTAACCTCCAAGCAAGTCAAGAACTTGTATTAACAATTCAACATTATTGAAAATTGGAGAAAACTTTCAGTAGGAATACAACAAATGTAAAGTGAGACTTTGGTGATGATAGAGTTCTCTCCTATCTAGAACAAAGTTCAAATCCTTCACTTATCTCTTCACAAAATCCCATGTGTATCCCTTTTTACTCTAAAAATTCCAATGTTACGTTTTTCATTTTTTAAATATTAAGTCTCACTGATAGTAGCAAAACCGTTGGTCAAGGTTGAGAAATAATTTCACAATTATTGGTCTAGATTCATTGGTGGTTCTACCACTATCTACATGAATCTTAAAGTGCGTGTTTTTATTGCCCAATCAATTATGATATATTTATACTTGGTTCAATCTACCAAGTTTGGGCTTATTGAAATAGTCTCCTTTTGCCCATTCCAATTTTCTATATTTAGCTTGTTGATTAATTCTAATTGATTGAGACATCATATCAAAAGTTAGAGTCCAAACTTTCTTTCTTCAGTTCTTATAGCCTTCAAATATCCCACTTCCAGTTTGATCACGGGTTGGAGTTTTTAATTCTGAGTAGGGTTTTGTTATTGTTTTTCTTAGAGATTTTAGTGCAAAAATTTGGCTCTTTATTTAAAGATATCTTCAACCACATTCCAACCATTACTTTGCTTCAGACCAACCAATTCTTTAAATATATTTGATTTCCACTATTGTTTCTTCCATTTTTTCCTACCTATATCATATTGAAATATACACATTGGAGGGGACACACAATATGAGGAGACAAAAAATTATCACAAAAACTTGGAATAAACCTACCAAAGGACTACACTACCTAGGTTGGGGATGTATTTGATCTTTCTTTGGTTTAATAAATTAATTGTTAAAGGATATTGGAAAGATTTTTTTATTTGATGTCTTCATGTTTGTAGAAGTTTTTTGCATCCATAGTATGTTATGAAGGTTATATAAATATTTCCCTTCATCTCTTATCTTGAATAATTTTGTTAGAGGAACTTATCATTGTTGATAATCGATCCCCAACTTATTCTCCCATATATTTACTACTATACCCTGTTACAAAACATGCTGAAAAGCCAAACAAAGCAGAAAAGAACAGTCCATAGTTTTGAAGGGACTATACCCTCTTACAAAAAGGCTCCATAGCCAGATAATGTAGTAAATACATCAAGTTTGGATCAACATCCAGAATATACATGAATGTCCAACTATAGTTAACCGAGGAACTATACAAAAGGATCAAAACAGTAACAAAACTGCAACTAAGCAACATGAAAACAACCTCCTGACAACATCAAAACAAAAAACCTGTAGTAAGGACCATCCTCTTCACTTGTCTGCTTTGTCAATCTTTGTCCTTACCTTCTGCAGAGAGGTAAAGAGTGCCAAGACAGTGACATGGGTGGGATCCTTCTTATCCAACTGTGAGAGAGTCAAGTTATTTACTGGTTCTGGCTCCCAAATGGCAGTACAGGAATGTCATTAAGCACACATACAATTTTGACATGTTGCTCAAAAAAATTGTAAATAGCCTTAAGCACAGACATGGTATAGTCATGCCTTCCTTTTGATATTTCCCAGCCTGTTATCCAGTGAGTTAAGCTTCTTGTAAATTTCAATAATCTGATCATTATCTTGCTCAGGGTCATTGTGCATCTTCCTTTTTCCTTCTCTCTTGCAAATGTTCTTGAGTTCTTCTTTCAAATCCCCAACCTCCTTTTCTAGATTGAAAATTCTATTGAGAAGGAAATCCTCCCCTTTTGTAGCAGAAGCACCAATTGGATTGCTGATATGAAGCATATTTTTAGCAGACTCAATTTCTTTGCTGCTATAAAGGATTCTTTGGGAGGGGAAGGGATGATTGAGGGGGTAAAGTGGATTTTTGGTTCTGATTTTCCTTCAACCAGTAGTAGTGGTGGGGGCAGTGGAGTTAGGGTAGGGAGGGGAAGGGGCAAGGAGAATTGAATGATTTTGAGAAAGGCAATGGTGGTGAAGTAGTAGAATGAGGCCTTGGTGAATGGGGGTGGCACGAGTGTGGTTTTGAAACTCAAGAACATAGCATTCCAGTGAATTTAAAAGAAAATGAGGAAAGTTAACATGTAATTTCCTTTTAAAATGATGTAGGAAAACCAAATGTTTGAGAGGAACCATCACATATCTACCTTCTAAAGTGACATACCTGACAATCATCCTTGTAATTTCATCGAATGGCTCTGGAATGGAGGTCACTTTTATGCCTACCATAAAAAACTCAAGATTTTCTCCATCTGCTAGGAATTTCTTGGCTTCAATTTTCTTGTCAACCCTCTTGCTGAAGAATTTAGCACCTTCAAGACTCAGCCCCGTGACCTCAACAATAAGCTCTTCAGTGATTTTAATGCTTATCTCCCCATATTCAACCATTCTTTACTTCCACCCAGTCATGAATTGAAGAGAAATGTCTTGATCGTGACCCTACATTTTTTCAATGAGGTTTGAGACCCCACCCATTTGCAGATAAGTTTAAAGGGTCGCATCCTCCTTCCAAGTTGGGTCATAGGTGGGTTCAGTTTGACATGGAGCTCCACACATTATGTCACTGTTGTTTCTTTGTTTCCCAATGATAATGCTTTTCCCCAAAAACTACTTCTTGACATCGTCTTTGTATACCTAGAAAGCATGTGAAGGCTGAGTGATATTATTAGCCATGCGTGAGGAGATAATCACTCTCAATACAGTGAAGGGATTCTTAATGATGGTTTTTGATTTCATATTTATCCTTGATGATGTCATTATGTACCTTGCTAGGGAGGATGTCATCACTAAACCAAGTTTTCATGTTATTACTAACACCATAGTTAGCAAGACTATCCGCCACTTTGTTGCCTTCACGATATGAGTGGATGATTTGACAGTTTGCAAAGGATTTACAAATCTCAATAGATTCATAAATGAAATCCCTAATGGTCCAACTAGGGGGTTGTGCTTGATTTAAGAGATTTATTATGTTTAAAGAGTCCCCTTCAATTATAATATTGGAAATATTACAATCTCTTACAAGTTTGATCCCCCATAGTGTTGTTAGGGCTTAGTAATAGTGATTTGTTTGGTGGCCCATTTTACCAGAAAATGCACAATAAAGCATCCTCTGTGATCCCTAATCACCCCACCTCCTCTTGATGCCCCTGGGTTTCCTTTGGATGCCCCATCAAAATTCAACTTGTACCATAAGTTGGGTGGCTGAATCCAATGAACTAAAGATCTGTCAATGTTATTTTGATCATTCCTATGTGTATTGCCAGTATCAATCTTCCAAGCAACAAGTATATGTTCTTCATCCTTGGGGTATGGTCTATTTTTTGGAGGCCTAAACCTTTCAATGTTATCTTTTACAACAATAACAATTTCCTTAAAGATCTTGTTGCATACCTGTCTGTTGTTTCTGAAGATTATTCCATTCCTAGTTTTCCACAATCTCCAAATGGTATGAGGTAGGACCAAATTCCATAATCTTCTTATCATGCAATGTTTATAAGGTGGATCCCATTGCTCCCAGGCCTACAAGAAGGTATTAGGAAGGGTCCAATGCAGATTAAAATTGGAAAAGATGAGACTCCAAACCTTTGAGGTATATTCACAATGCAAAAGAAGATGTTTGATGTCTTCAACCTCTTTTTTACACATGCAACACATATTAGGCATAATGAAACCCTTTTTAATTAGGTTATCATTAGTGAGGATCTTTCCTTTTGAAACAAGCCACAAAAAGAAATTAACTTTTGGGGTTAACTCAAGCATCCAAATTTTACTCTAGTTTATATCACTTTGAATATTTTCAATAAGCATTGTAGCCTGATTTGACAGTATAGTCCCCATCAAAAGATTCAACCATATAAACTCATCCTTGGTATACTTTTGATTGAGAGGGATGTGTGAAAGTGTTGTTGTAGAGAGGAGACAACAAGTTGTAAATTTTCCTTATCCACTTTGAGTTGCTTCCAAGTTCTCTTGTTTCCATCCAACTCAATGTAATCTTTTACTTTATTCCCATATTTATCACTTAGACTATCTTTTATGGAGCCAAATTTATCACTCATCCTAAAATATGTCTATTTCTCTTGCCAAAAATGTATATCATGTCCATTTCCTACTTTCCATCTACAACCTTTTGTAAGGATGTGTCTGATTTGAAGCAAGTTGTTCCAGAAGATGGATCCATTGGGAAGCTGGTTTTCAAAAAGAAAAGAATTCATATTTTGATGAGCTAAGTACTTTATCCTAATGAGTTTTGTCCAAGGTTGTTTTTCCTTTAGAAGTCTCCAACCAAGTTTGGAAATTAAAGCAACATTCATCTTCCTAATATCCTTTACACCCAGGCCACCAATATTTTTGGGAATACAAACCTGATCCCAAGCAACTAAATGGTATCTGAATCTTTCTTCAGTTCCATGCCATAAAAAATGATTTTGAATTCTTTCAATGTTGTCAACAATTGTTGTTGGGATGTTGTACATAGACATTATATATATGGGTAAGTTCTGAAGTGTGCTTTTGATTAACATGCATTTTTTGGCACTAGAGAGAACAACACCTTTCCACCCAGCCAATTTTTTGTGAAATCTATCTAACAAGGCATTCCAAAAGCATTAGATACTTTATTAGTGCCCAAAGGTAAGCCTAGATAGGTAGTGGGAAGAGAGTTGATTTTACACCCCAAAATGAGTGCAATTCTTTTTTGTCTATCATAAGGAGTATTGAAAAAATACACCGAGCTTTTATCAAAGTTAACTTTCTACCAGAAGCTGCTTCATATAATATGAGAATAGTATTTATAGCTTTAGATTCAAAAATAGAAGCCATCAATAGCAAAATTATGTCATAAAAAAATTGTTGATGTGAAGCTATATGATTGGTGGAAGTAGGTTTGAAACATTTTAGCATGCCATTATTCATAACCTTAGTTATGGATCTACTAAGGCTGTTAGCCATTATTATAAAAATTAAGGGGGATATGGGATCCCCTTGTCTTATACCCCTACTGTTTAAAGAATCCCACTGGAGTACCATTAACAACAACTGAAAATCTAGAAGTGGCAATGTAGGCCTGAATGATTTTTCTAAATTTTCTCTGAAATCCAAATTTTGATAAGACCTTATCTAAAAATTCCAAGACACTCTATCAAAGGCCTTATGCATGTCTAATTTTATTTCCATACCTAATTTTTTACTTTTATCCATGGAGTGAATGGTTTCATGAACCATGATTACCCCATCCTGAATAATCCTTCCTTTTATAAAGCCACTTTGTTGTTTAGATATTAGATCAACTAGCAAAGGTTGTAATCTAGTAGCAAGAATCTTGGTAAAAATTCTGTAAACCACATTTACCAGGCTGATAGGCTAGAAATCCTTGAAGTATTTAGCATCCAACTTCTTTGGGGCTAGCACAATATGAGTATTATTCAACTCCTTTATCAGATTTCCTGTTCTATAAAATTCATTTACAACTTTCAGTAGATCTTCTGAACAGATGTCCCAACTCTTTTGAAAGAAATTTGCAGAAAAACCATCAGGTCTTGGTGCCTTATCTCCTTCAAGTGCAAAAACTACCTTCTTCAGCTCCTCAATGGTTAGAAATTTTGTAAGGCTTTTGAATCTCTCATCACAAATATTATTTATTGGGATGACATTCAAGAAGGAAAGAGGTTGCTTATTCATTACAAATATTACTTTCCGTAAGCAAATTCTCATAAAATTTGAGAGTTTCTACTTTTATGTCATTTTGATCCTTGGTGATAGTGTTATTTCCTTTGGAAACCTCAGTGATTATGTTGCAGGCCCTGTTATTTAGGGTGGTCATGTGAAAATATTTTGTGTTTCTATCACCAACTTTTAACCATAGAGCCCAAGATTTCATTCTCCAAAAGGTTTCCTCTCTATTATTGATGTTATGTAAATCAGAAAGTAGGTTCTTTTCAAGTTGTTGACCTTCATAATTCATACCTTCGGTGGAGATTCTTAGCTCGAGTTCTTCAAGTTGTTGTTTTAGCTCTTGCTTCTATTCAAAAATATTACCAAATACCTCTTTGTTCTAGGTTCTAACTTGTTTCTTACATTTTTTAGTTTTTGCACTAATCTGAATTGTGTTGTTTCCTTCTCCATCCCATTTCCACCATTCTTTGATCCTATCCATAATGTCTTCATGCTCTAGCCACATATTTTTGAATTTGAAAGAGTTATGCGATGGTTTGGACCAATTGAAAATATTAAGAGCAATAGGATTATGATCTAAGCTAATCCTAGGTAATGAAGAGAGGTGAAAATCCTGATTCAGAATCCAATTAGAAGAGATGAGGGATCTGTCTAATCTTACCTGAATCAAACTCTCACTAATTCTTCTGTTAGACCAAGTGAATTGGTTTCCATGTAGCTGAATATCCATGAGGTTAAGAGAAGAAACAAACTCAGCAAAGTCACTCATACCCACTAAGAAATCAGAGTTACCCCCATATTTTTCCCCAGGGTTCAAGGGGGTGTTGAAATCTCCCATGACCAACCAATTGTAGTCCTTAAATATGTTTCTAAAGTATTTTAACTCCTCCCATAATTTTCTTCTACCAACAGCAGTGTTGGGAGCATAGATGTTGGAAAGGATCCATATTGAGTCATTTTCAGAAGCATGAAATTTAAAAGCTAGATGATTATGGGAAGTTAAAATCACATTACCATTGAGATATTTGTTGTCCCAAAAGATTGTTGCTCCTCCCAACACTCCTTGTGAATCAATAGTAGCCAAATCAGAGTTCTCCCAAAAATTATTTTGCATTCTCGCCAAAGTTTATGTCTTCATTTTAGTTTCTTGTACTAAAATAATGTTAGGTGTGCTATTGGATCTTCTAATCTCTTTGAAATCCTTTGTTTAGGACCTCTATTCAGTCCTCTGACATTCCAAGATAAGATCTTCATCTAAAAAATTTGGGGAAGCAGTTGCCATATTACCCAATTGACTTTGAGTTCCATCTGCAATCTCTTTCTCAGTATCTTTCTTTCTTAATTCCTTTTTTGAAGTTATGCCTTTTTTACTATTAGCTCCAATATCTACCACCTTTATATCATATGATCTAGTGATCCTTGATGTGGAGGCTTCCTAATTTCCATTTTTTTTCTTTTTATCATTGTACAAAGTTTTAGGAATCCCTTCAAAGCCTTTCATTCTTCGTTTATTTGTTTTAACTTCAATGAATCCATTATTCAAATCATTCTCACAGTCAATGAGTATCTTGGATGGAGATGGGGTAAGCTCCTTTTCTTCTTTTTCATAATTTGAATCCTCATGTTGCGAAGTTGCTGATTTTGTATTGAATGAAAGCTTTTCGTTGGTAGGAGTAAGGAGATTTTCAATATCAGGAGATAGGGAGGGATTTTCCTCATTCATGAGATCATCCAGTTCCTTATACTCTTCTTCTTCAGCCAGATCTTCTAATATGGATTCTATTAATTCTTTAGTTTCTAGACGAGCCTTCATCTCATGCCCTTTTGATGTTGTTAAGGTGTTGTTTTGTACCTCTTCCTTATCCTTATCTTGAGAATAAGTAATCGGCTTATCAACAAACATATTATCCATCTTCTCTTCATCTGATGCGACCATGTTAATGGAAACCCTTGCGTTATCTTCATCCACTTCTATATTTAGCTTTACAGGATTTTTAAGATTTAGATCATTGAGCTTGTTTTTTCCTACAAATCATCTCCTCCCTTTTTTACTAAGGGAGTTTTTAGTCTCCAAAGCTTCCTACAAACTGGTGGTCACCTTATAGGGGTTTTGAAACCCTTTTTGTTCCTTTTGTTTCAAAAAGGAATTTTACCAGGGACACTTTGCTCATTTTGAAGGAAAAATATTCTAAGAACTTCCTCTCCTGAAAAGATCGAGGTAAAGGCATTCATGAAGGATGCTTTGCTTTAAAAATTGAGATTTTATTTATTTACAAGAAGCTCCTTTATTTAGTTAATATTATGCAACAAAGAAGAAACTATATTCAGTTATCCTTTGTTTGGATTTATTTATTTTAAAAGGTGCAATTTATTTATTTATTTTAGTTAGCTATTTAATTGTTTAATTATTCCCATACACTTGAAAATCCTAAAAACATTAATTAATTATTAGTTTACTTTTATTCCATTTAAAAGTTGTTTTATAAAAAACAAAGAAGTTATAATATTTGTTATTTATTTATCGAATAAGTAACTAAATTCAATTTAATTAAATTAAAATCATATTTTATTCTTTGATTTAACTTGTTTTATTTTATTCTTCTTTCATTCTCAATGTTAGTTAAATTAACCAAAGAACCCAAAACATCAAAACTTATCTATAATGAATTCCGCACTACCTACACTTAGCCTATGTTTTCCTCTAGATCCTTTCATTCATTTCTTACTTGTGAGTTAGATCATGCACATGACCATTCCTAATCGTAAGTAACTTCATAGAATAATATTTGAACCCATCACTGTTCCTCAGGTATCGATCAATACCAAGGTGATATAGAATTAGGACTACATATGTTGGTCTTTTACACCACTCCATTTTATCCACTGACCATTAACTAATTAGAGGCACTATATGAGCATCTTAATGATGCTAAGAAATTTTGGTTTGATCAAGTGCACCCACCTAGAGGTAAACACACATAGTCCACTTATCCCATCTTTATCTTTCTAGGTGCATGTCCCTCTTTAGAGAAGAACACCTCGAAAGAAACATGTTTTTTTACAAGGTTTTGTAACCTGGAAATAACTTATTCCACATCATTGACATAGAATAATAGATAAGTGTTTCCATCATCCTCTATTGTAGTATCTCTTGAGACAAGTTAAATAGGAGTTTCATTGCTCTAATTGAACAAGTTGTGCACTCAAAAATCTATTGGAAGAGGATTCTTTATTTACCTCATCTTGATCATTATCCATCTAAACTTTACATTATTGACCATTATCCATAATTTCCATCACTATATTGACCCCCATTTCACATCATCCTTCCACTTTTTAGTTTTCTCGATCTGACCTCAAGAAGTCGAGTGCACAAGTTAGTAGTGTCAATATTTTTGTGTACAAATCAAGGTGAACCCGATGTGAAGGACTGATTTCTTCTTGTTTTTCTTTATTTTATTTTATTCCACCTTCACTCTCTCCCATTATTCTTAAGGAATTACGCACCCCTTAAATATGTCGGGCCAGGATTTTGATAGACCCCTCTTGAGTCTTGAAGCTTATTACACACAAATATAGTTCCAAAAGACACTCTCTCTCTCTCTCTCTCTAGTTGGTTAGACAACTATTTGTAGAATGCATGGCCATGCAACTCCTCTTACTATATTCCAACACCCCCATCAAGTGTTCAGATAGAACATTTTGACAAAACTCACAACTTTCAAGATAGTCAATATAATTTATCAACATGACATCTAGTGGTAGAAGAATCTTTTACCTAAAAGTCCAGTCTAAGCCACACATTATTTTACAAATGCAAGACTATGAGGGTAAGTGCAGGAAGTTGATGCAAATATAGGGTCATCCGTGGACATCATATTGCAAATAACAACATAATATCAACTTGTAGGGATTATTAGCAATACATACACTCAAAATTAGACAAAATTATACCAATATGAATCGTAGCATCCGGAATCTAGTTTCTAAAATACTAATTTTTGTAAAAAATGGACAAGATTAGCTATATTAAACACTCAAAATTCAATGACTTGGTATTTTTTTAAAAAACGCCGATAAGATTATAGTTCGTTTGTCCACAATTTGGATGACCAAAAATTGATATATATATTTTTCCTTTGGTGAGAAGTTATATGCCACTATCTATCTTGGGATGGATTTTATTTTGTATTTTTTTGAGTAATATTTTATTTTTTATGATTTTTTCCATGAAAGTGTTATTTGATTTCAATAACAATTTTTTTTTGGAACATGTATATAATTTCACCACGGTTGGGATGGTATAAGTTTTATCACATTCTGATAAGTGAAACAAATTTTGCAGTCTTAAACGTAGACATAAACATTCACAGGAAAAAGTGTCTTAAAGACCTACTATTAGTAAAAAATTATAAAATGATATTTATCCTCTTCTATTCACTTTAAAATCAGTATTTCTACAAAGCTAATAGTCTCCCCTACGCAATGGTACCATTTTTATGACATAGTTTTTACTTTTCGGCATGGTTCAAGTCCGTGGAAGACTAAATTTGATGTTTTGCTGTTTTTAATGTAAAATTCAGGATTTGATGTCCACTTAATTGTCCCCCAACTTGGTGCACTTACCCATGATCCATTTTCGACAATTGACTCAAGTTGTGATCCATTTTATTTTATAGATGAATCATTAGAAAGGTTGCAATCTTAAACTGCTACTTTATTAAATGAAAATGTCTCACCTATGCAAGCTAAATCTAACCGAACACATATAAATGGGAGAGTAAATCTTAAATAATTCGTAAAGGGGAATCACTCCTCCCTTACTGAGCATAATGTCAACCATGATCCTAAGTAAAAATCTCAATCCTTCTTGAATTATCTCATCTCTACCTTGATTAAACGTATTCAAAAATTGGAGACTGCTCACCCCTATCAACATACCCAATTGGTGGGAAAATTGCAGGATACAACACTAACACTTAAAATCACATTCCAGTTCAATACGTTCAACAAATTTTACTGCATAAGTAACCTTGTTATATAGCACAACTAATATCATACATCTTCTCATAAGAGAGGTCACATTTTGCATGAGTTCTCATCCCTTATATACACATACCATTCAAACACCATTCTACAACAATACCCAATACATAAATCCTAATAATGTGGTAACCAATGTTCATAACCAAGTCCCTATGAATACCTCCTTGACCATTATTCCTCCTTATGTCATATATATTTCAAATCTACACAATTAAATAGTTATATCTTTCCTAGTAATGTCCCATATTTCCATGGATCTCCATATACTCTTGGTAACTTTTTTCTAGGTACATTTCAAACACCACCTCTCCCACCTTCTTATCTAAAAATGTCTATGGTAGAATCCTACAAAATTTGTACTTATGCAAAGTATCTTAAAGAAACACTAGACTATATGGTTAGGAGTATCATGTTGCTTAGGACATTTCTATACCTTCTAAAATTTAAAGGGGAGGGAAATCCATATGCCCACTTAAGGAATATGCTACTACAATTAGAGAATTCCTTGGGATGTTGTAACAACTATAATATTCCCTAAATAATGGAAGGTATCATCTTGGATTAGTATTATAGAGTACTCGAGGTTTTAATACATTATTTTTAACAACCCATTATTGAATTTGTCAAGGTATTTGATATGAGCAAGATATTATGATTACAAATAAAATAATTCCTACATGTCAAACAAGAGAAAAATGAGTCAGCCATCTATTTCATATCAAGATGGTGATAAGTTCTTTATTTTAGCAAGTTCTCCTAGCATGGACCAAAGGGAGATTCATAACCTTTTCCTACATTCACTTAATCGAGAAAACAAGGAAGAGGTGAAAAAGTTTATGTTCCACATCTATGGAGAGGTTTTAGAAGGTTCTCTACAATTTGACCAAGTAGTCATTGATAATAGGCACAAGACATATGACCAAAATGGGAAATTGATAAATCCTAACTAAAACAACAAAGTTTATCAAAATAATATTCAAAATAATAATCAAGGACACAATGTCTTCAACCACAATCACGGGGCTACCAAAAATGGTGTCAAATATCAACCCAAGAAACCTAGCATAGTTAACAATGACAGTATGGATAATAGTAAGAACGATAATATGAGAAATCAAAGGAATCAAAAGTCTACTCCATCCATCAACATGATTGACTTTAATCATCCTTTACTATGGCAGAGTCAAAATAAAAAACCAAAATTATAACCATGGGCCACAAAACTACACATACAACCAGCCTCTAAATAACAAACATGACTTAAATCAACATAAAAACCAAAACCCAAGGCCTACAAATTACAATTATAATTTATGTTACAGTTTTCATTGAGCCATTAGCCTTGATTATTGAACTTGTAGAAACTACAATAAGCTAATTTAGACACTTCTAGGGAATGAATGAACGTTTTTTATTGATGTGCTCCTAGGAAGTGTTGATGGAGACACACAACTTGGTTATATGAGACTTGTTTCACCTCAAAACACCAATTTATGCATATACATGTTAGCGTGTGTGGTTTCATTTAAATTTTATTTATTTATTAGGTTATTTACCCTCACACATGATGAATCATCTCATCTTAGGTGAGTCATTGGTCTCTAGGTTGTCATTAGGAGTTATATGATTTTTTTTGTCATAAAATATGTTGTATGCATCAGTGTGTGTCATATGTCATACATGAGTTACATTTTATTTTTGAATTATCATAACTCCTTTCTCCCTTGTGCAGGTATGATGAGTCTATGAATGGGAGTTACAAAACACTCCTATTTGTACTTTTTTTAATCTATGAGAATGTTAGACCTTTTTCTTGCATGCACATTTTTTTTGGTGGATAATTGTTTACTTATTGTTTGGAGCTACTTCACGTTTCTGTTTGAGTGCAACTTCATTGACGTGCACATATTTTTATCTTGATACTCATTCTCACACACTCTCACATGGTATCAAAGTGACATTGTTGGGAATCATGTCACTCGCAAGTGTTTGTTTCCTACTACTCTCAGTTTTGTGATTTTATTAGTTTCTATTGTAAGTTTTTAATCTATATTTGATTTGTGTTCTACTTGTATTAATCTGGTTTAATCTTGTTTTTCATGGAGTTTTTTGGTTTTGTGTTGTTTCTGGTGCATGTGCAGGGTGTATAGGAAGTTTTAGGGGTTTCTTCACCAAATTTGAATGTCTACAACTAAACTACGTGGGATACAACTTCAGGAGGTATTTTTTGGTATTGTGTTTAGTTTCATTTTCATTGAGTTCTAGCATGAACTCCTTGATTCCCTAAACACCTCTTGCCTTTCTACCTCCCTTCCTTGTCTTGACTCGAGCTCTTCCGAACTCCCCTTCAACTCCCTCCTCAAATTGGCTCAAGCTCCATTGAGCTCCCTTGTTTTATGTGTGGACCGAGCTGCCTCGGGATTGTCCCCCTCTCTCCTTCTAGAGATCTGTACCGATCTCACTCATATCTAAAGTAACTCCCTGCCCTGCTTCGTTTGAGACTCGGTTATTGGTTTTTCCTTGAGCTCGGGTCACTTTTGGTGCTCCTCAAGGTTGATGGGCTCAATTATTTTCCACCACCTTTGTGCTTCGTGGTTGGCTTTGAGCTCACGCGACCCCTATCTCTTTGCTTCTCTCCACCCAGAACAAGTTCCCCCTATCTCGTTATGTGTTACCATGTCTGAGCTCACTGGGATTGGCCCATGTTTCGGTTCCCATCTAGGCTCCTCTCTACCTGCTTGGTCTCCCTATAACCTTGCTCATCCTTTGGCTCGACTTGTCTTGCTCCTGTGTAGTCATTCCACCCTATGACCCTGATCTATGTTGTCCCCTTCCCTACCTCATGACCTTTCATTCCTTGTGCCATCTCCCTATGTGACTCCTTCCATTTCTCTTCTACTTGGCCTTGAAATGACCCTGATTCATCCCTACTCCTCTGTTCAACAATTATTTTGTGTGCAATCTTGACTCGGTCCTATCTTCCACTGGCTCACTCACCAAGTATAGGTTGAGTCACCTCACCTTGAGCCCCTCCCCGTGCCAAGTGGAATTCCCTTTTTTAGAAACTTCATTCCATCCTTAGTTAATTATTACCCACTGTTTTTTAATTTTATTCTTTGTTTTAAGTTTAATAACTTAGGTTATAATATTTAAAACATATATTTAATTTAAACTAGGGTTAGGATTATTTAAAAGGGGGAAATTAATTTAAATTAAGCTCATTATTTGGTATAAGGGGTAAGTTTTTTTATTAATACCTTTTTTTAATCTCTTAGGTTAATTAAATTAATAGGGAAAAATGTTAAAATTTAGCATTATTGGGAATTTTTTCCAACATGTGCTTTTGAAAGGGATTGTGAAGTTTTTTTGGAGGCCATTTTTGCATTTTAGGAGGTCTATTGGACCTTTCGGGAGTCATTTTTTTTGTACTCGATCTTTTATTATTGCTTGTGGGCTAGTGAGTGTGTTTGCCAAATCCTTGTGGCAAGGGAGATCTAAAGCAACGTGAGATATTGTTTCTCACACATAACTTGTCTTTTTACCATTTTTTCCTTGATTTTCACCTTTATTATGTTTGTTATGGTGATTTTTCATTGCATGTGACTGAAAATTATTGTGGTATCCACACTTACACAATTTTTTCCTAATTACAAGGTGAGTGGACAATTATTTTACGTAACATGAACACACCTTATTGTAATCAACACTAATTATAAAGTGTCGCAAAACACAAGGTTAAAAATATTGTTCTAGGGTGTTGTAATCACATGCAAACATATTTTTTGTTGAGTTCAATTCCTTATAACCTTGAGTGTATTCTCACACCCTTCTTTCATTTTATTCTAAATGAATTTTCAGTTGAGTCTGAACGTCCATCTGAGTGTGTATTTGTCTCTCATGAATCTTTTTCATTGATTGCTCTTATTTGTCGATGCATAATGGAGGATGTTATTTCAAAACTTATGATTCATAGAGCCAATACTACATCAAAACCTTTATTACTTATTCTAGGTAGGGATAATTATGTACTGTGGCATTTGATAATAGAACATTTTATCATTCACGATGACCTTTATCCATTCTTGTATTGACAAGTACCTACCCTTAGTGATCTAGATCAACTTAAAGACTAGCTTGAAATTTGTAACATGGTTGTTGTTCAATTGTTTGATGTATATTTCCATTCCTCTCCACCATCATGTGTGTAGTGAAATTACTTGTATAATTCAGATTATGAGTAGCAATATAACACCAAATAACACAAATATTCCAGAATAATGATCTCAATTTGCAATTAGAATAGCTTAGACCCTTCGAGGGGGCAACCTCTAAACCATAAAATAAGAATCAAATGCTCCAATGATGATCAACTACTACCTACTGACCCCTATATTATACTATATACCAAGGCTGACCCAATTAGGATAATATACCATATATGAAAGAGATACATTATGATAAGAAGTTATGATAGCCACAAGGTGGCTATATACATCCAATATAAGATATAGGATTAAGGGTGTAACATGTCCTTCCCCTTCAAAGCAACATTGTCCCCAATGTTGAGAATCTCTGGGTGCTGCTGTAGGAATGCCATATCTTCCCATGTTGCATCTTCATTGTCCATATTCTTCCACTTAATTAGGTACTAAGTAATAACACGTGTCCTCAATCGTTTAGTGCGTGTTTGAAGGATGCATTCAGGTTCCAAGATGACTCTCCCCTCCTCATCAAGCTCAGGTAACACTGTTTGGGTTGATACTCTCTGTCTAATTACTTTCTTCAGGAAAGAAACATGAAATACTGGATGTATTCAGGTTGATTATGGAAGTTCTAATTTATATGCTACAGTACCAATCTTCTGCAATACTTGATAGGGGCCATAATACTTCGGTGAAAGTTTGTTATCCTTTTGTTGTTGTTTCAAAGACATTTGCTTATATGGTTGTAACTGTACAAAAACCCAATCACCGACTTCAAAATGCCCTTTCCGTGCGATGTTGATCAGCTTGTTGCTTCATGAGGTTTTGTGCCATGGACAAGTTCTCCTTAAGACTAGAGAGGACCTCTTGTTGATACTGAATGTGTTCTTCTACTGCTCTAACCCGTGGTTGTCCTCTCAATGATGATGTGATGGATGGTGGATGGTACCCATAGAGTGCCAAAAAAGGAGACATTTTAGATGAAGTATGGAAGGAAGTGTTATACCACCATTCTACAAGTGGAAACCATTGGACCCATCTTGCTTGTTTATCTGACGTGAAGCAACAAAGATATCCCTCCAAACACTTATTTACAACTTCTGTTTTCCCATCAGACTGGGGATGATAAGAAGAGCTACGAGCTAACTAAGTACCCAAACATGAGAATAAATCAGTCCAAAAATTACTAGTAAATATAGGGTCTCAATCACTTACTATAATCTTCGGTGTCCCATGAAGCTTCTGAACTATGTCCATGAAGGTTGTTGTTACCGTGCTTGCAGCAAATGGGTGTGACAAGGCACAAAAATGAGCATATTTGGTGAGTCTATCCACCATAACCATGATGACATTTTTTCCTTTAGATTTAGGCAATCCTATGATAAAGTCCATGGAAACCTCTTCCCACCACTGGCTAGGAATAGATAGAGGTTGTAGAAGACCTTGGGATCGAACTGTTTCACCCTTATTTTGCTGACAAACCATGCATTCTGCCACAAATTTTTGGACATCCCCTTTGAGCCCTTCCTAGAAGAAATCTTGTTTGACTTGATGATAAGTCTTCAAGAATCCAGAGTGCCCCCCTACTAGAGAAGAGTGAAGCTCAGATAGAATCCTATTTTTAAGAGTGGAGTTCTTACATAGGTATAATCTATCTTTATACCATAAAGCATCCCCTTTCAATAAAAATTTTTCAGACATGCTTGGATCATTCTGGAGATGATGAATGAGGTTTTTTGTGGTTGGGTCATTTCTCCATTCAGACCTTGCCTCATCTATCCAATCTTCCTGTAATATGGATATGGCACATAACAAGGTTGCAGTTGATTCATCTTTCCTCGATAGAGCATCCACAACTACATTCTCCTTCCCTTTCTTATAGATAATCTCAAAATCATATCCCAACATCTTTGAGACCCATTTTTGTTGTTCTTCAGATGATAAATGTTGCTCCAAGAAGTATTTCAGACTATCATGATTTGTCTTCACTTTAAAGTGTCTTCCTATGAGATATGGTCTCCATTGCTTTACTGCATGAAGTATGGCTAGCATTTCCTTCTCATAAATTGGCTTTGAAATATTCTTACCTTTGAATTGATGGCTCAAAAAGGAAATAGGATGGCCTTCTTACATGAGAACTACCCCCATACTCACCCCTGATGCATCACATTCAACAATGAATGTTTTTGAAAAATCTGGAGTAGCCAAGACTGGAGTGGTGCACATGGCCTCCTTTAGTTGCTCAAATTATTTGGTTGCATCCTCACTCCAATGGAAGGATTCCTTCTTTAATAAAGTTGTGAGAGGTGTAGATATGCTTCCATAATGCCTTACAAATCTTTGGTAATAACCTGTAAGCCCCAAAAATCCTCGTAGATTCTTTAGGGTTTTTGGAACCTTCCACTCCATCATGGCTTTGATCTTATTAGGATCCACTTGAACCCCTTCATGAGAGACAATGTGACCCAAATATTCAACCTCCTTGAGTCCAAAAGAACACTTAGAGGGCTTTACATAAAGTTGATGTTGCTCAAGGGTTTCCAAAACCTTATTTACATGATGCAAATGTTCCTCCCATGTTTTGCTATAAATTAATATATCATCAAAAAACACTAAAACAAACTTCTGCAGGAATGGCTTAAAAATAGAATTCATCAAACTTTGAAATGTAGAAGGTGCATTTGTGAGTCCAAAAGGCATTACCAGGAATTCATAATGGCCTTCATGTGTCCGAAAGGTGGTTTTATGAACATCCTCATCCTTGATTCTGATTTGGTGGTATCCCGAACGAAGATCAAGCTTTGTAAAATAAACAACACCATGCAACTCATCAAGCAAATCATCAATAGTAGGAATAGGAAACTTATCTTTGATTGTGTACTTATTAAGTTCCCTATAATTAGGACACATGCACCACATGTCATCTTTCTTCATACCATCACTACTGGAGAAGAATAAGCACTCTTGACTATGACGGATAATTCCTGCTTCCAACATCTCTTGTATAATCTTCTCAATTTCACTCTTTTACACATATGGGTACCTATAAGGTCTGATGTTAGGTGGTTGAATTCCTAGTAATAACTAAATAGCATGATCATGATCTCTCTTTGGAGGTAATCCCTTTGGTATATTTTCAAATACAACAGAGTGTGCATCTAACACTACTTGCATATCTAATGGTATAATGTCCTTAGAATGATGAGCCTACAATGAAAATAGTTGTGCCAAAAATCCCTCTGCACCCTTTTTTAGCATTTTGTGCATCTGATGAGAACTTACTATTTGTGGAGACTTTTCTCTTAATCCCCTTAGCTCAAAATTCCTTCCTTTAGAGTGAAATCGCATGAACAAGTCTTGTAAGTTCATCTTAATAGTTCCTAAAGTGGTAAGCCATTGAACCCCTAACACAATGTTTGCTCCTCCCATAGAAACGGCATACATGGGACTATTTAGTATCTAATCTCCCGTGGAAGATCTCAATGCAATGGCATTTTCTAGAACAAGTAATAGTACCTCCATGAGCAATCATTACTTGACATTTAGGAGCTAGATAAACGAAGCAGTTTAGGCGCACTGATAAATTAATGATTGATAAAGTTACGAGTACTACCTGAATCAATCAACACTGTGACCCTCTTTTTTTTTAGGAATCCAACCACCTTTAGGGTTTGAGGGGTGCTAATACCTGAAATTACATGTCATGAGATTGTTGTCTGAGGATCTCCTAACTCCTCATCTAGCTTAACCAAGACCTATGACTCTGAATCTTCATCCTTCTCTTCATCTTCACTAGGCCCATCAATGTAGAACAACTTATTATCAGCACATTTATGTCCTAGGTCCAAATTTACTGTCGCAGTTAAAACATAAATCTTTTTCTCTATTTTCTTCAATTTGTTGACGTGTCAATCTAACTAGTTGAGGGAGTGTTGGGGCCAAGGTGTTGCGATCTCTGGTATAATTGAAATGTTGTCTCATACTTGAAATAAATTTCTCCTCTGCCCTTCTTGCCATAATCATCAAATTAGAAACCTTATGAGGATTAAACATGTGCACCTCTTGCTCAATGTGATCCTTAAGACCCCCGAGAAACAGGTCATTCAGATTCTCTTCAGTAATATTTTCCACCCGTAGAGAAAGCTTTTGGAAGTAATGAATGTAATCCTTAACAGATCCTATCTATCTCAATTTTGCTAATTGGCTGATGTAATTATCTGACACACTAGAACTATAGTGTAATTGCAACTCTTCAGTGAACACTATCCATTTAACATTAAGACCACTCTTCTACCTTTGAGCACATAATCATCGATACCAGACGAATTGGTCATGTTCGAGATACAAAGCTACCATGGTCACCTTTTGTCCTGGTGGAATCTGATGTAGTTCAAAAAAAATCTCCATTTGGTTGATCCAATTGAGTGGATCCTTTCCATCAAACTTATGCATCTCCACTTTTGGAAACATAGTATACGGGCCTATAGAGTGCTCGTATTTGAATTGTGCACACTTGAAGATCCACTCTGAGCTCATGTGTCTATTATGTTGACCTGAAGGATCCACCTTGATTGACATAAGTATGATTACCCATCATATACGTACTGAATTTTTACATGAAATCCTCCAATTTTTTTCCAATCCTATCCACATCTTCTTTGTTAGCCACCCGAGATTCGAGGTCTCTCAGGTTAAACTCAAGTTGGCTTACTTTGTGGTTTTTCGAAGTAAACCCTAACCCTGAGGAATATGTAGTTATATATTTTTCCTCCAACTCCTCAACTACTATCTCATCCTTTTCTGGTGTTTTACCCAGAGTGATGGGATTCTTTTTCCTCTTATGGAAGGCCCTGCCATAATGCCCCAAAATAGTAGGATGTAGGGATCATGGTCAAATTTTAGGGTTTCATATTTCAATACGAATTTAGCCAAAATATAAAAAACTTAAAGAACAAACCCCAAATAATATTTTTTTTCTTTCTGAAAATGTAACGAATTTGAAAAAATTCCACAATTTCCCCCCTACGGAGTGATTTTATGAAAAACCCTAAATTTGTAATAACTTTTTCAAAAAAAATTAAAAAAGTATGAAATTTTTAGGGAACCTTACCTAAAATGTTTTGGAACTCTGGTAAAAATATCTCCTACCAATTCTTTGGTTCGTAATATATTGAGGAAACAAAAAATTAGGGTTTTTGCCCTAAATTTTGGCCCAGATCATAGCTCTGATACCACTTGTAATGAAATTACTTGTATAATTTAGATCATGAGTAGCAATATAACACCAAATAACACAATATTCCAGAATAATTATCTCAATATGCAATTAGAATAGCTTTAGCCACTTCGAGGGGGCAACCTCTAAACCATACAATAAGACTCAAATGCTCCGAATGATGATGAACTACTACCTACTATCCCCTATATATACTATTCATATGTTATGGCCAACACCAAGGCCAACCTACTAAACATATGAAACCATATATGAATGATATAATAAAGATGATTATGGTAAGCCACAAGTCGGCTACTACATATCCAATACAAGCAATAGGACTAAGGGCGTAGCACATAGGCATGTCTCTTATGTGCACATTCATCAAAAAGCTAAATATAGAATGCCTCCAATTTAGTTTCTACCTCTTGAGTGCTTGGGAAATACTTCCTGATAAAATATTTTGCAATAACATTGAATTGGACTTAGCACATAAGGCTCAATCATGGAACACATTTGGATCAATATTTTTCATTGTTCATATCTGGTTTTGAATTTTGCTTCTAGACCAAATGATGCAAATAAGTATCCCCAATGAATAGTGATACACCCAAACATCAATTCACTTAGAATGAGAAACATGGAATACTTCAATCACATATATATCTTGAGGAACTGTGACATTGATATGTATAATATTTTAGATCTAATGATCAAATAGTTCCTATTGTTGTCTCACCCATTACACCATTATAGAAATAGGCTCATATTGAAACCCAACTTGATCTGTTATCATTTGGCAGACCAAGCTTTACACCTTTATTCAATCATTTAGGTGTGACAAGGTTTAGTTCCTCAAGGACATGTCTATGATCTTCATTATTTCATGTTTCTACTTGAGCTTTGACTCTTCCTTCTTGTTAATTGCATTCACTTTAATTTTTTCCTTCCTTGGATGACTCATTTGAGATGGAAAAATTGGCCATTGGATTTACTTGTAAGTAATTCATGTCACTGTCCCTACTATTTTAAATTATACATGATTCACAATAGAGATACTTAAATTTTTTTCTTCATTCTAATAATTGAATGATAGAATTACTTTTGTTATTCACTTCATATTGACAATTATTCTCAGTAAATGTGAGCTTGATACAATACTTACCTGTAGGTTTCATACTTAAAATTACGGACTGTTTTTGAGCTTCCATTTGTCTAGACTTGAATGTGAGAGAAGGTTGAGAAAAATTACTTTGATAATTTTCCCTGCTTCTATAGAGTCTTTTCTTTCATACACCATTTTTGTTCTTCACCCTAAGGAAGAGATTCCAGAAACATAGAAATCATTTCTTTCTAATTCACCATGGAAGTGTCACTTTGAGGTGCCTCTTGGGTGCTTATTTGTTTGATCATCAACAGGATTGTTTCTTTGGGAGACATACATTGCACTATTAAAAAATCAAGATTTGAAGTATGTTGTTTACGTTAATGATTGACCACAAGGAAAACACCATTGATGTATGACAAGTTTTTCAGACAAGAATCAGAGCATTAGATGAAGTGAGGATGCATTACTGAAGCTTCCTTCTAAGGTTCCTAATGGCCTAGCAGTTTACTCCATTACTCATCTTTTTCTAGAAATATTACAATTTTTAGCATGTGAGTAATATTCCAGATTTTTTGTTGTTCGATATGAGGGATTTTTTTAGGTTGGTATTAAGGCTGAGTAATGTTATCATCTTGTAAGGCATGGGATCTTTTTGTCCCATGTCATTTTCCTCCATTACTTGAGATCCTTATTGTACATGGGTACCTCATGAGGCGATAGCTCAACCATTTGCTTTGCTTAGGAAGTATCCATGCCTAATTTTAAATATTATTTAGGGGGGAGTTGCATGGATGTAGGAACTAATTTTATTTAACTGGAATTAGGATTCCCTATTTCCCTCTAAAGGATTCATGGTGATCAATGGGATGGTTTAGGTAAATCATTAGATTCAAGTCATTCATTCCAGGATTATATAAAGAATTGCATAGTCGTAAAATTCAACGAAATTATAGGGTCCAATAGTTGTACCATTGTGTGCTATATCAATTGCATTAAGGGCTCATTTTGAATTGTAGAATCAGGGTATTCTGCCTTCATGTAGTCAATACAAGAAGTTAAAAAAATTCCCACATTATATGAACTTATGAAAATTGATGAGAATGCATCCTTTAGTTCCAATGTCACCTTTTTATGGTTGTCAATTGTTCTCTTACTTAGATTATCGCACCTTTCCAAACTGATCACAAAGAGTTGTGCAAGTGCATTCCAATTTTCAATGTGCATCCATCATCATTTATCCTGATGGACCACTATAAATCAATCCCTTTGAATGAAGATGCTATAATTTTCACAGCTACATCCATGGTTAGAAAATTTCATGATACCACATTTTACACATGTCGTGGATATCATAATCAGCTAATTTGTCCTGGTTTACTATATGAAGAATTGGAATAGGTCATATTCAAGGCTAATTATAATATGATTAATGTGCATTGAGAGCAATTCATAATGGAACCCATGAAGTTAATAAAAAACCCTAATTTGGTTGTGTTATCCATTATTTAGGTAAACAACTCTAGTGGATTGTAAGATGGCCTATTGATGTGGATGAATCAAAGATATATAATATGGTGGAATGGTGAACAAACTATAAATCCCTATGGTTTACTTGATGATAGGGAGTAAAAAATAAAATCCTAGACCTTGTTGGGATCTTCTCATAAATATTTAGACAATGGAATGCTAATTAACTAATGGATTTTGATGTTTGGAGTTGTAAGATGTGTTGGATACATAGCCTTCAATTGTAGAACTCACCAAATGTACATCCAAACTTGATATTGAGAAGTATTAATAAAACCCTATCTTTGGGCAAGCCAAACAAATTTATCAAAAAAACATTACCTTTTATAACACTCAAATTTGTAAATTTACTCTTTGGGAAACATGTTATCTCATTCCTGTGGTAAGAAAACTAAGACATTCCATTCCCCATTTAGTACATTCTAAAACTCTCTAATCCTAGAAATACACTATCTTCGCACTATGCTATGATTTCATTGGCATTTTAGGAGAATAAAAATGTATGAAAAATACTCCTACTAAGTTTTTCATGCACTAAGAGATTACAAACTTCACTTCTAATGTTTTTCATCCCTAAAATGAGGAGTACAATATAGGTCAGAGAGAATTTATATCACCATAGCTCTAAGTAAAAAATTTCTATACACCATTTCTCATATTTTAACCATTTAATTATACAATTTTCTACCATGAAATCACAATTAATCCTTTAAATGTAATTTCCTTTAAAGAATGCAATGAAACCAGGATATAAGTTTAAGTTAATATCTACCTCATTTTTTATTGCTATAAATCATTTAGTCCATTATAATGAGGACAAATAATACATGAAAGGTCTACCTATAAAGATCCCTAAATATTGCAAAGTTGGATCATCTAAAATAATTAAGGTAGTAATGGAGGGTTATAAATCTTCAACCAGGTAAATACATCAACTTTCCAATTTATAAAGCACTCAAAGATCCTTGTTTCAAGAGGTTTTAGGGAAGATCTAATCTTCGCCCACCAACAATATTCAAAGTGACTTACAAAAACTAGTGTAATTCATATAAAATATCCCTCCATGTACTAGGTGGATAAGACATGTGTGTTTGAGGCCTCTTCATAGTAGTTCCAATGATCAATGGTGCATGTGGATTACCACTTTAACCTAGACTAATGTTCTTTCTTGTGAGTTTCATTTCCCATGGCTAGGATTCATATTGATTTAGAATTTCCATATGGTTTCAATATCTTTGACCGATATTAGGGTTTGAAAAACATAAATTTCCACAAAATGGTGATTGATAAGTTCCATAGATCTATGCCCATAGGTCAAGAGTTCATACATATGTTCATTGACCAGCTCATTGTAATTCGGTCTCTTTGTACTTTGGTCTAGATCAGCTTTCCAATCATCATAGCTCCTAGGAATGAAGCATCATCATATCAATATCCCCTAATTTCAATAAATGTAATACTCCCAAATTCTACTTGACATCATCTTTGTAATAAGCTAAGTACATTGATCTCACTGCTTATGTACTCAATGGCTTCATAACATATTGTCTTAAGTACTTTCAAGCCTTAATTTGTTTTATGATATTACATGATTAATGTTGGAAGTTAATTTGAATCTTTCCTGGCTCCTTAACAATGAAACGCCTTGATTTCTATTTTATTTTTAAATGCTCTGCATGTAACTCACCCCTCATACCAGATGGGCCTTGTGGTCCCATAACCTCTGAAATAGATCGCATTGGATTTACCTGAGCTTTATATCTCCAACCATTTTGTATTGCGGCTCCTTGGCTGATTGGGAACATGTCCCCATAACTTGTTCTGCCTGGTGTCATGGGAATAAAAACCCTGATCGGCTCATCTTATCTATCATATATTGTAAAATAACTGGCTCATGGGGAACTCACATCCCCATGAACCGTAGTTCCACTTGGGCCTTGCGAGGTATGAAAACTCTGCAACTTCTGTAGACACAAAATCACGCACTTGGGTACATTTCTAGGTCTTAAAAGCATACTCATGATTCCTAAGAAAGAAAACTAGTGATTGAAACTATCTTTTGCCTCTTTTATTTGTCTCTTGTTTTCTATTTGGTCTTACACACCCTACAACCTAGTCAGTACTTTACTTATTTATCTTTTATGGCTTCAGACACCAACACCCAGCCAAGACAGAAGCACCCAGGCGCTCCCTTGTCCCTCTGGGCACCCCTGACCCTTTCTTACCTTACTCACTCTTTTTGGGTCTCTTTTATCTTTTGGGCATCTTTTTCACTTATGGGTCAGCCTTCTAGTTGTCAATTAGGAATTCAAACAAGGGAATCATATAAATACATAGTTATGTGTTCAAAATAAGGACCAAGCACTAAGCATTACTATCATCACCTAAGCTTGCATTCCAAAGGCATTAAAGTACTCTAAAACATCTATCTAACATCCATTCAAGAGACAAGGGACTGCATACTTTGCATACACAACATAGAAAGGGGAAGTTCATTCTATTCCATCCACACATTCTACTACATTGCTACGTCCTAGCTACAAACTGCTATCAAGTGCAACTGACACAGGGGCATCCTAGGGCACATTATCTACACACACTCACAAGAACTACATGGAGTCTCAAGATGTAGTGCAATGTTTTGTAAGTTCACTCTCAGGGTAAACGATGGGGTTAGTCTGACTCCCCATTCTATATTTTCCATTTTAGGTTTGATGTGGTTTGTGGGTTTGTGCAGGTGAATTTCTCTTTTGCAGGTTACAGGTACTTCGGTGATCAAGTTTTATTAGGTGATCAACATGGAACAACTATGAAAACCTTGTGACGACATAAGAAAACAGATTTTGAGCTCTTTTGCATAGTCACCAACATGCCCAGATCACATGGACCAGCACCCTGGTGCCTCTGTCCTATCACTGGGTGCTCCCCTAAATTTCTTAGCCATTCCTAGAATTTATAATTTACAGTAATAATGATGCCCATGTTTACAATTTTGTTCAACACTTTACCTACCCAGATCACTTCCATTCATGATTGTAAATCAATAAGTCCTCCTCTCTCTCTTTGCTTAGGGTTTTTATATTTACATATTATTTTTCTTGTGTCATTAAATGTATTTACATTTATTACATCATTTATTTACAATAGTTACTCTGCAATACAAGATTTAATTCAAATTAAATTAAATCATTTGGTGAACCCATTGTCTCGAATCCAACCTTATTCTAGGGCTTTCCTTTTATGCCTTACCCGGTAGTGGTCATTTTGGTTCATTTGCAGTACATTGAGCTTCCTCCCTCTATCTCATGGTCCTCTAAATCAATGGATGAATTTCCAACCCTTTGCTTGTGAACATCAAAATAATGTGGTTCCTCTATTGAAAAATTTAGAAACTTTCTGATAGTCTCTTGAACAATCATATTGATGAGGATTCAATGTTTTTCAAGGCAAACCAAGATAGATGTAAATCTCACTAAAAATTCCGTAGAATTTTGCATGCACCAACCCTTCATATTCCCATATTCTATATGTTTTACTTGTATTAAACATTCTCAAGATGCTACTTTTGTTCCTCTTTTGTAGGTTCCTCCTCAGCTTTCATGGCCTCCACCCAACGTAACAAATGAAAACATTCCTACTTCCATTTATTTCTACCACTCCCTCATTGACTCCCAAAGATCATAACAAAATTCCTCTTCTGACACTCATGACTTAGCTTCCTTATATCAAGATCTGTAAATTCAAATCTTTCAGCTACAACAAGCTACTTCATGTTCCTCTCATCTCTTGATTCACATTACTCCTTCATTCCCCTTTTACACATCCAAAGTAAAAATTATCCATGATGGTTCCTCTTTTTAATAAACCTAAGTTTCCCACCTTCAATGGCCATGGTGATCCTTAAGAGCATCTTTGATCTTTTCATGTGACATGTATTGATTATAGGGATGATCATACATTTTAGCTAAGAAATTTCCTAGGAGTCTTCAAATTATGCCATGCATTGGTTTTATGATCTACCTGTTCATTTGAAACTTCTTTTACACATCTAGCCAATGATTTTCACTCACTTTTCCATCAATATCGACACCAAGATCTTTTATGCACAACTTGCTCAAATAAAAAAAAGGATCTAATGAACATCTAGCTGACTATGTTTTACGTTACAATAACAATATAGCTAAGATGACCAATGTACTTGTGATTTAATTGCAAGATATTTTTGTTCAAAGTCCTCTTACCATCCACTACAAGAGAGTGTTATCTTTGAGACCTCTCCATATTTAGATCAATTATTCATACAATCAAAATGCAAGAGAGGAAAAATACTTATCTATATATGGGAAAATTAAAATATCATGATACTTCTTCTGAATCTTCTAATTTCACTTTTAAGATAAATCTACTTTCAAGCCATCTCATTAAGTTTTTTTGCCATACAAGCAAAGGAACAACTGTTAGATCATATTCTTAAAGATCTATTTTTAAAAACTTCAATGGCACTAACCTCCAAAGTGCATACTTTTACCAAATTACCATATGCACCTTGGTATTTTAAGGCCTCAACTCATCAAAAGTGATCTTATCACTCTTCCACCACCACTCAATCTTGACCCCTCTCATGCCCGTGGCTGCAATTGTGATGAAAAAAATGATGTGATTATCACCAATGCATTGGGCACTTCTATTGATCATTGCTTTGAAACTCAAGCATATCATTCAAGATCTCATTGACAACAATAACCCACTAGAGATCCCTGAGCCATCTACTTCTAATCCGTCAATGATAATAAAATCTTCAAAATCTTTAATGACCCTTTATAAGCATGACATAGTGGAATTGTTGATTGTTCTGCTAATCATACATATCATGTTTGCCTCCTCCTTCATTAAGGCAGAGGTTCCTGATTTCCTTGTCACTCTTTGCTGATGCATCACCACTAAATTTTATTTTGGATCATGATTATCATGCTACATTTACTTCTGATTCATTACACATTTCAATGCTTCTATTGGTTCACTATACTATCAATAACACTATGATCTATCCATTGAATCCTAAAATTTGTGCTCCATTGTACCTATCTCCTAGCTATCAAATTATGGACTATCGTAATGACATATTTCTAGTTCCTAAAGTAGATTTTGGCTATGTCAGGCTTCCCATCATAAATTACTAAACTAATACCAACAAGTTGGGCCTCTTACTATGCTTATAGACCATTCGTTATGGCATCTTCAATCAAAGGATGTGACATGCTCTTAGGTCTCCTTGGCTCCGCATGGAGCCATCCTCCATGAATCACTTTATGAATCAAGTTCATTCACAATAAGGAATTTGTTCCTATTCAAAGGCATTCCACCATGTACACCATTTCCTCGAACCTACTCTTGATGATATACTCTAACCAGCCAAACATCTAGGCCTCCCATGAGATCAAGAAATAAAACTAGATCTAACCTAAGGGTCTCCTACCACACAACCTACTTCATGACTTTTCAATCCTCATTAAAACATACTAGTCCACCTCATTGGCCTAACTCCCCTACTCAGGAAACCCCTTCACATAGGTGTTCAAATCATCACTTCTTCACCACATAGGTCTCCTTCATTATACATAATTACTCTCCCACACCACAATCTTAGAGCATCGTCACATGCCTTTATCTCCTCGGATCAGGTGGAGGGCCCTTTCCCTTCACTCACTATCGTCAAATAGATTTCTATCACTTACACACTTGGGGGCATCATGTCCATACTTTTGCCCCCCTCCTATCATATAAATTTTTAGAGAAGGAGATAGAACTCTTGCTCCTGTTTCTCATTCAACTTTTACAAAAGAGCTTACCCTCTTGATACAATGATTGGTATCATCATTACCCTATGACACACTCTAGTTCCACGGTTCATACTCAAAAGGAAGGGTAATAATTATGAAATGAACCTCACATCACTCACACATTCAAGAATGGAATATGCTTCAGGATATCATCTTTCTAGCATGTTCTAGAGCTTTCAAAAAGTCTCATTTCCTGATGACACACTCTTGTTCTATGGTTCATTCTTGACTGTTCGAGGGTTATTTTAAATGAACCTCATCTCATAACATCTTTATTCATGTACATTGATCCTATCATATTCACACATTGCATTAATACCATCACACTCATACACTTTGCATATCTTGGTTGCATTTAATCAAAGCTTATTCTAAGAGACTTACATGCTGCATTTTGTTTACCATGTTAACTAGATACTCAGTATGTCATTATCTTTCTATATAACACATCCATGTTGGCTTGGTCACTATGTTTGACCCTAAATCTCTTACAGGGTTTTTCACATGTTTGGGACCTGCCTCCAAATTTTACCTTTTAAGTTGAGTCGATGAGGCTCATGGAAGCATCTACCTTTCCTAAGCTCTCACATTTTCAACAGCCGTGTTATTATTTCATCATAACTACGTGGCATTTTGGCACATTGTTTGGGGATACATACCCTTGACATATTTTTATCTTTGAAAGCATGAGACATGTGTTCTTCATGTGCACCCTTTCTTATACTTATGCCACCATGGTTGTTTGATGAACATTTCCTGCCTCATCCTTTGGGTGATTAAGGGCCACATTGTATTGCAAAACCATTTTACGTGTGGGAACTGTTGGTATCCAAATTTGTTCTCCTTTTCAAGATGAGAAGCATCACAGATTTAGCACGGAGCTTAGAGACAAATAGATCATAATGTGTGTCATTTTGTAGCCAGGGATGAGATCTAACTGGCCCTTTGTCACTCAGATTTGTGGAGAGATGGATAACACCTTCAAGAGGATTTGACATATCCTCACTACTTTAGGTCGTGCCTCTTCGACCAGGGTGAGAGGACCCTTAGTGTAACCTCTGTTTGATGAAGGAGATGGAGATATCCTTCTTTTGCACAAATTTTATGAAGAAACCCTTGGGAAAATATGGTCAATACTCCATAATTTAACTCTCAAGAGTTGTCACTTCTAAAGATGGAGATACTTTCAAAGCAAGGCTAAGGTTACTGAAGACATTAAGAAATCCTGATTGTTCTGCATATTTTAGTAAGTAGATTTTGTTCCTTTGTTGGATATACAGGCAAACAGGGGTAGTTCAGGAAGGATTCATGGTTTTTGAATAATTTTGGTGGGAGATGAAGCAGGATAAAGTTGATTATACCAGATCTTTGAGAAACTTCACAACAATGGACAACTCAACAACAAAAAGCTTCAGAATAGTTAAGACGTTCCTTCAACCAGAAGGTGTGCTTAAATAGAGGCCCAAACCAGCACGTTTTCACACAATCTTTGAGACACTAACACAAAGGCTCAAATTAAAAGACTCAATTAAACACCAAAATCTCTGATCAATCACGCCTAAGGTACACCCAAAGACTTATAGACAATCTTTATCAACAAATGACAGTGAATTGATTTTAAATTTGTTTATCTCATCACAAGATGAAGGCTCTTCTTGAAATGAAATTGCAAATGCCACTAAACTATCACAGGGACGAGATCCTGTGTGATTTCACAAAGATTTCAATGTAAGATTGCAATAGGAACAAAAGAAACCATTTACAGACATTCTGAAACAAAGCAGACACAAATTGCTTAGAGATTGAACACAAATTAATTTCAAAATTGCTTAGATTCATCAGCAGGGGAAAGCTTCCAGAGCAATCTTAGTGCTCGTCAATGGCTATACATCTGCAACCAACTTGACATGATAGAAAATCTAACATATAAGAAAATAATAGGTTATCTCAGATTTGGTCTCTCAGGAAGACGGATTTCTCAAATTTTCTCTTAAGAATTCAACCCCCAACCATTTGCAAGAGTATTCTCATTGCATTTATACATTTTACTCACTCAATTTTCCCCCCAAAAGAGAAGAATATTCGAGGGACCTTTGCTTGTTACCAATTTGTCTCAGAAAGTGACGTTTAACAAATTCACATCCGAAAGCTTCCAGGTGGACCAATTGTGAACTGATCACATTTCTTGGGCCCTCGACTAATGACTAGGATGCCATGCCACAAATTTTTGGCAATCCTTCTAATCATTCTGATTCTGTCATGTGAGAAATCCCCTTTTTAATCATTTTCTGGAGGCTCTGCACAGCTGGATATGACAGGTAATCCTTTTCACTCTCGAGGTAACACCTTTTTCATCTTTTGCACCTGCAACTTTCATCATTTCATCCTTTTCCCTTTCTTTCCTCTGTTTATGTCCCGCATCCAAATTCTCTGGTAATTCCCATTTTTGCAAGTGCTTGAGCAATTCCAACTTCAAAATATCGACCTTAACAATCCTTGGACTCACAAATTAAGTTCAAATCCATTCAATGGCACTTTACAGACAAAGACGACAAGGAATTTCATCAAAAAATGATGAAAAACAGTGTGTATTCGCATCTCTAGGAGTCTTGGAGCAAAAATGACAGAAAAAATAGATGAAATGCACAACAACCGTTGATTCTTCCCCTTTTCCACTTTATTTTATAACCATCCACGTGTTTCCTTAGGCAAGTGCAAAGGAGAAGTACAGGGGCAAGTTTCCAAACAAGCGCGGGCCTTCCACATGCCCTGGGACCAAGAAAAATGCCTTTTGGCCTTTGAAAAAGTCTCAGTATAAAAAGGAGCCAGCGGAAGCCTCCACGTGTCTCAATGGCACACTTTGAGATGGTCCCCAAAAGTAGAGACCCCAAACAAGCGCAGGCTCACCACGTGTCTCAGTCCGACAGAGTTGTTAAAAATTTGAAGGATCAGCGGAAGGCGCCATGTGTCTAGGGTCCGAGACAGTTTCCTTGGCCGTTGAAAAGTCCAAGCAAAGGGCAGAGTGAGCGGAAGCCTCCAAGTTTCCTCCTGGTGCTTCTTCAAAATAAAACTTAGGGGCCGGTCCCCAAACATGCGTGGTCCCTCCACATGTCTCATCCCTCAAAATTTTTGAAAAGTTCTAAGTATGTCAGAAGCCTCCACATGGGCCTTTCAAAATTACCATTCAAATTTTAGAAAATTTTAAGTATAAACTAGCGGAGCCAAGATGGAAGCCTCCACATGTCTCCCTGTCACAATTGCAAGGTGAAAGACCCTGAGGTGGATCCTCAAATGAGTGTTAAGCTGCACCTTGATGTTTTTCCTCCACGTGCCGACCATGGTCCATCAAAACTGATACCGTTATTTTGCATGAAATTTTTGTCTAAGTCTGGGCAAAAATGAAGTGGAAACCTCCACTTGTCTCCCCGACGCAACTCCAAAGGCCAAACCAAAAGGTGAATTTTCAAATGAGCGTCATTCCTCCACGTGGACAAGCTTTGAGTTAAAGCAGGCCTTAGAGTTTTTAAGTGCCCCACTGAGCCACATCCAACCAAGAAGGGCCACGTCTCCACTGATGTTGAGATGTAAATTTGACCAGGAAAATACACCTGTCAAACCGTAAAATGTAGGAAAATCACCATTTGAGCCCGGAAATGAATCCTTCTTCAAGGACAAAGAATTTGGAAATGATATAAGGCCCAAATATGATCCTTTAAGCCATATCTAATCATGTTTCCATCAGGTATTTGGGACAAAAATGACAGGGACAACAAAACGTGACAATGTGGAAAATGAAAGGAAAGGAAAAACACGAGTTTTACGCCCAAGTTACAGACTCTTTCACATGGATAGAGGAACGAAAAACAAATTTTGGACCTTTAAGTGATCCTTGACCAAGGAAGGGACTGATCATGGCAACCAAATGGAGGATGGAGTTTTCAATGCATCAATACGGGGAGATAAAAAACACGACAGAGCCCGTAAACTGAAGAATTTCAAGGGCAAATGGGGCGAGACTAAATTGAGCACCAACATCATGATGATTCATTTCAAGTTGAACCATACCGCATATACCTCTCTCCTCTCCAGTGATGTTAATGCTTTGAATTTCTTGTAAGCGTACTAGTTAAAAAATTCCTATGTCAAATGACAGATTTTTGCAACCATGCCAGGGAGATAACTTAATTTGAGTGCAATAGAAAAAATGGAACAATTGAGTGCTAAGCTTACTTAGGCTGCTAGGACGAGGTCAGCCAGTGCAACCCCTGCCCTAGATGATTGCATTACTATGCTTTCATGAATCCTATGGTACGCTGAGGGTTTCTAATCTGATCCTGTTGGAGAGCTCTTGAGCCAGCTCAATTTCTGATGTATGTGAACTCTGATATCCATATGCATTGTGCAAAGTATTGTTAATTGAGCAATAAACTATTTCAAAAAAATTATTTCATTGATAAAGTCTTGTAATGTAAATTTACATACATATTTTTACAAATTGTATTTTGATGCACAGGGCCTAGACTGACAATGTATCCTGAGGTGCTACAAATCTTCAGGGTGTCATACAATTCCTAGATAAACACAATAATGGTTCTTTTATGATCAAGAGGTAAACTAGTGAACAGATGATCCAATTCCGTTCAGATGCAACAAACATTTGTCATTCTATTCTAACTAGATCTTCAATTAGTCAATGTAGAACAATCTTGTCACTAAAGGATGCATGACAACAATTGCAGACACTATCATTAAAGTTAGACTTCAAGTTGTGAACAGATCATAGAAGGCCAGAGTAAAACACAACATCTCATGTGTTTCAAATTTCTCTTTCCACTGAGTCTCGCCCAATTAGATTCATATCTATAGACTTGGTGTGAGAACAAACAAATTTTCAGTATCGGACAATCATGAGATTTTTAAATTTCCATACTCGCTCTATGTGATTGATTAATTCAAAACAAGATTGTTTCAATCAGAACTTGAAACATCTATATACACTTGTGAAAACATGAATTGTCCTAGTTATGACTAGATTTGACACACCTTTTTGGGAGTTTTCTAGATCTTTCAAATTGACCAAGACATGTGTTATTACTCACAGGAGTTGAAATCTATCAAATTGAAAATCCTAAAAAGAACAAGAATCAATCAATGAAGGTGGGCCAAAACGCTTGGATGGAAAGATGGCCTTTGTATGATCAAGATAATGTATACTCAATCAGATGAACATTCTTTGGAGCCAATTTCATACGTCCACTGAGAGATTCAAAAAAGAACAAGTGCAAATCTTAAAGGCTAAGGGTAAGTTATCATATTTGAAATATTTAGATCTTGATTTCTGTGAGCATTTTATCTTTGGAAAGATGTGGTGCAAAAGAGAGTGAGATTTCTCAAAGTTGGGGCAACTAAGATTTCCAAAAATTGGATTTGTACACTCAGATGTGTGGAGACCAGTCTCAGGATAGCTTTTCATGGAGGACCCAATATATACTTTTACTTTACATTGATGTCAGTCTGCTTATCAAGAAAGGATATGGGTTTAAAATCAAAGTATTAAACGTAAATTTGATGTTATTTGAGACTTTTAAAAGATGGAAATCCCTATGTTGAGAATGAATAAACATTCTAAGTTAAAGTGCCTTAAATATTACAATGGATGGTGAATATTGTATGCAAGGCTTTCAATGATTATTTTTCCAGTTAATGAAATACGTAGAGAAAGAACAATTCCAAGAACACCACATGAGAATGGTGTTGTGGAAAGAATGAATAGGACAATCATGGAACGTGCTAGAAGTATGAAAATACATTTTGGACTACCCTTACAGTTTTGGATAGAAGTAGTTGATACAGCGGTTTATTTATTGATTAACTATGGACCTTCAAGTTCTATCACTAGATCGAAGAATACCAGAGGAAAGCTTGGACCGGAAAAGAGGTAGATCTTTCTTTTCTTAAACTTTTTGGTTTAGAAGATTTTGTGTATTGTTGATAAGGAAAATAGAAAAAAGAAGTTAGATGCAAAATCCAAGTACCCATGCACTTTCATTGGTTATGGATATTATGATTTCCATACCGTTTTTTTTGTTAGAATTCTAAAATTAACTTAGGAGTCATGATGTTGACTTGGAATGAAAAGATAATGTACATGGATCAAATTTTTGTACACAAGGATGAATCGGTTGAGAAGCCTTGTTAGTGAAAATGAACTCTCAGATTTAAAAGTATTACCTATAGGGTTACACAGTAACTAGTGTCAGTTTACCCTTGAATGACATCGGTCATTAGAATCGGTATCGGTTACAAAAAGATCCAAACTGGCATCAGTTAGCAAGACTGACGTTGGTTACAGGGGACCAGTGTCGGTGATCTGTAAACTTCTACTTGTGAACTCTATGAATCACACAACTATGTTGTTCTAGTGGAAACATTCAACTTGGAAAATGACATAATTGCTAAAAAATTAGAGCTTCATGACTGATTATCTAGTGCTATCACACAAAAAAATTATTGCATTAATAAAATAATCAAACTTCAAGTCTACCTTAACAATTTTATCAGTGGAGAACCTCCAAGGAGGAAACCAGTCAGGAAGGGCAACTGCTCTTTCTTCCCACTTTTATTGGTCTAACATAGACAATTCAGATTACATTAAGTATCAAAATAACTGAAACAGTGCGATACAACCTTCTCTCCAATTATCTTGTTTTCTCTATTTCTACACCTTTCTCCTATAATTCCATTCCATCATTAGGACAGATCTTGCTCACTGCTCTCATTAAACTCTGCTTCTCGATCTCTCTAGATCTTTGAATGCCTATTCTCTTATTCCTTTGATACATTTATAGGCCTTCCCATGTCCTCCCATGCACTGGAGGATGTTGAAGGGCATGGAAGGGAAGAGACATGGCTGGGAACTTCAAGAGCGCGTTCACTCGCATTCCATTCTTCTTTTCTGTTCGAAAGTGTCAGGACCACCGCCCTGTGCAAAATGACAGTCTCAGGTCCAAAAAAACACACCACTTCATGAGTTCCATTAGCACCAAGAAGGAGAAACAAGAAAAGTGAGAAAAAATTAGGTAAACAGAGGTTCTAGATAGAACCGACACTCTGTGCAACACGGTGGTTTCAGGACCACCTCCCTGCATAATATTTATTTTTATTTGTATGTATGCTTAGATCTGATATATTATCTGTACAACCAGTGTGCTAACCCCAACAATAAACCCTAAACCCTAAACACTAAACCATAAACCATAAACCTTGAACCTTGATTCCTTAGCCCTAAACCCTAGACCTCAAAATCTAGTACCCTTACCCGTGAGCCCTAAACCCTAAACCCTGAGCCTTAATCCCTAAGTCCTAAACCCTAAACCATGAACCATGAGCCCTAAATGTTAAACCTTAAACCTTAAAAACTAAATCCTAAACCATAAAACCTGACCTTAAACCCTAAACACTAAAAACTAAAACATTAACCCTAAACCCTGACCCTTAAACCCTAAGCCCTAAATATTGAATCCTAAACCCTAAGCCCTAAGCCATAAGCCTTAAACCCTAAACCCTTAACCCTAAACCTTAAACCCTTAACCCCTGAGCCCTAAACACTAAATCATGAACCCTAAACTATGTGAACTAAACCTTAAACCCTTAACCCTTAGCCCTAAACCCTAAATTATAAACCTTAGTACCCTAAAATGAAAATAATAAACCCTAAACCATGAACCATGAACCCTAAACTATGAACCCTAAACTCTAGGCCTTAAACCGTAAACCCTAAACCCTAAGCCGTAAACCCCACACCCTAATTCCTAAGCCCTAAACCCTAAACCATGCACCCAAAGTTCTAAACCCTAAACCCTAATTCGTGAGCCCTAAACAAAAAACCCTAAACCTTTAGCCCTAAACCCTAAACCCTAAACCCTAAACCCTAAACCCTAAACCCTAAACCATTAACCTTGAACCTTAATCCTTAAACCCTGAAGACTATACCCTAAACCCTAAACCTTAAATCGTAAACCATGAGCCCTAAACCCTAAAACCTAAAACATAAACCCTAAACCCTAAACCCAAAAACCTAAACCTTAAACCCTAAACCCTTAGCCCAAAACCCTCAACCCTAAGCCCTAAACCCTAAACTATGAGCCTTAAACGTTAAACCCTAAAACCCAAACCCTAAACACTGAGACCTAAAACCTAAACCCTAAACCCTAAACATTGAATCCCTAAATCATAACCTTAAACCTTAAACCCTAAATCCTAAACATTAAACATTAAACCCTAAACTATGAAACCTAAACATTGAACCCTAAGCCCTAAACCCTAAACCTTAAATCCTAAACCCTCAACCCTTAACCCTGAGTCATAAATCCTTAACTCTAAACCCTAAACCCTAAACCATAAACCATAAAACCTAAACTGTGAACCTTGAGCCCTAAAACCCTTGAACCATGAGCTCTAAACCCTAAACCCTAAACCTTGAGCCCTAAACTATAATCATAAACCCTAACCCAAAGAAGTCCTAATAATATCATTCATTGTGTTTTAGTTTGTAGGGAATAGTGTTTGAGGTGATCAATCAACTCATTTAGTTTTTATGAGATACTACTTCCTTCGAAGGCCTAAAAACGCCATTGTTGGTCATCCTGTAGTTAATTGAACACCCTTCAGAAGTTTTTAGAGAAAATATAAAGAATATGAGGGTGATTTTAGAGATAATTGAAGATGTATAAGTAAATTTAGGAAATTTTAGGAAATTAAATCTCATTCAGGAGTAATCTTTTAAAGATCAGGTTTTCGGAAGTGCAAGGAATGAAATTTAAAACAGTAAAAGTTGACTTCTCTAGATGATTCCAGGAGTTTTGGAAAGACTTAAGATGAAACAAGAAATAAATTGGAAGGATATTAGAATAATATATAAGGTGGGATAATCAACATTCATTCAAGGATTAGATATTTCTTTAGGTACTGCAAAACTCTTTAGTTGCCCTAAGTTCAAAATGAAATAGGACCTAAATTTTGAGTTACAGGTAGAACTAGATTTTTAGAATAGTTTCATTGATCATAAAATGTGATTTGTATTGTTTCATTGAAGTATGAAGGTCAATAAATGTAACTCATACTTAAATTTAATTCAAGGATTCATCCCCTATCTAGAGGTGGAAACCCATTTCCATGAGGATCAACTTGAGAAAAAAAAAGTGTCCATTTACCATAAGCATGCTTACACCCAGGTTTCATCTAGGTAAATAAATTGAATTGTGAAGAATTCATCATATTCAAAGGTGAAATATGGAGCTCAAGGAGTGACTTGATGATCATCATATCCTGACCGTGTCATTGTACCCAAATCTCTCGAAAGAACAATCTAAAATGAGCTAGTCATGCAACTGAGGTACCCAAGACCATTATGTGTGAAGCATTAAGGCATCGTTTATCTCCATGAGATACATATGAGCAAATACATGTATATGAGAATCTTGAATTTGATTCCATGAAAGGATAATTTTGGAGTCAGGAAAGGTGAAGGGATGATATTTATATGGAGCACCATGTTTCTAAGAATGAGTAATCATCTGATTTCACTTGATGCAATTCACTTGGTACTATTCATAAAAACTCATTCGACACCTAATAGTGTGATCACACCTTAAGGAGGAGGCACATTACAATCACCTCATTTTTTTCCATAGGACAAGAATCCCATTCAAGGATAAATCTTTTATCTAGAAAGTGATGATCTAATCTTAGTAAGAAGTAGACAAGCATCATAGAGTTGATTTGTGGTCACTATAGTGAGTTATGGACCAAATTTTAAAATTGGTATAAATTCAAGTAGTGGTAGTTCCAAAATCTAATTCGGAAGGTTAAAAAACCTATCAAAAATGACTATATGTTTTCCCAAAATAAAGATTGACTATAATATATATGGCCTGAAAGTTTTAGGTCATTGTTGAAATCCTAAAAATGAATAAGTACTGACCAAATTAGATTTTGAAAATCTATCTTTGAGATTATAATTACCAGAGCTATGGGACCACTTCCATCAGGTGCATAGTGACCCTAACATCTTATATTTACTAAAATAAACTTAAATTATAAGAAATAATAAAAGTATAAAGAAATAATAAAATAAATCTTATACTTCATTTATTTTAGTAAATATGGCTCCTTCAAGCCCTTACAAACTTCATATAGAGAAAAATGTGTATGTGTTTTGTGATCATAGAAATGTGTGTGTGTTATAACACGTACGTGTTTTAGGTTCATGAATTTCTGAGCCTAGGAAAGCATAGTGTGATTGCGTTATTGTAAAATGTGATTGTGTTTCGTCCATTTTTAGGTTTTTAGGGTAAGATTTATTTTATTATTTCTTTATACTTTTATTATTTCTTATACTTTAAATTTATTTTAGTAAATATGACTCCTTTAAGCCCTTACAAACTTCATATAGAGAAAAACATATACGCATTTTGTGATCATTGAAACGCATGTGTGTTATAACAAGATTACATTATAACGCGTATGCATTTTAGGTTAGTGAATTGTCGAGCCTAGGAAAACATAGCGCAATCACGTTATTGCAAAATGTGATCACGTTTCATCCATTTTTGGGTTTTTGTCCACTTTTTGGCCCCCCAACTTGGTGCACTTACCCACTAACCACCTAGGTTCCCCAATTTAAATGCACAACCTACATCAGGATCTACCATAACTCATTCTCCTCATTTATATCTTTGTCTGCCAAGACTAGTCTACCTCACATTCTAGTCGTCATCTCTCATCTTCTCTAAATCATATTGCATTATACTTTTATATAAAATCATACACCCTCTTCTCCTGACATATTCATTTCTTAAAACCATGATAATTTTCTAAATATAACTATGATTTTCACTCCAAAATAACTGTCGTGATTGTATTCTAAAAAACTCCAAGGATATACTACATGTATTCCTCCAAAAATAATCAAAAGTAATCTATTATTCTGACCTATAATCCTTACCTTCCTGATTTCCAATTACGCATTATTATATGTCCTCTCACCATTCTGACTTATTCACTCTCCCATCCTCCCATGAAACTCACCTTTAGCTTAGGATTGATTATTTATGTCTAATTTATCTTCTAGTGTTTTGTTTTATTTGTGATTGTGTTATCATAACAAATATTTCTACACTAGTGATTCACAATGCAAACACACTCGTTGGATGGTAAGTATTCAAGTAGGTATGTGTTATTTGAGTTCATGTTTTCAATTATTTACATTCTACACATATTTTCTAGTATTATGATTTCAATGTTTCATATTCTTTTCTCAAAGACCATCTCAGATACCATTTTTGTGACATGCAAGAGTAATAAGATATTTGCCTATAATAAATGAATAATTTGTAGAATATAACACAACACAAGAGATATGGGGGGCCAAGATGCCCAAATAATCAATATATGTATAATAATACCCTTAAGGTAGGGTAACATCATACAATACTCTTTAAGGAAGGAGTAACTCCACAATCTCCCAAGATAGGAATCCACTTCGAGGGGGACACCTCCAATCTACCTCTACCAAGTGGAAGAATCAACTCATGCCCCCATTACATTGATACTCACATCCCTTATATAGACATACATTACTCTTAATAGATGGGTAACATTTAATCCCAATGTAGGCTGACCCATTACCCAATATAACTAAATCCTATGTGACCCCATATAACTAATTAAGGGGATGTGTGTCACATGTCAGCATCTCCATCAACCCATATACATTATATTATCATATCCCAAGGTACATAGCATTACCTCCCTCTTTGACATGTTTCATCCCTGAAACATAAGAAGAATCCATATAATGAGTGTGCTTTAAATTATTACACACTTGTCACCATGCTCGATCATCCAACCACCCATATGAAATCCTAACGAGTGATGTTGCTCCAACCTAATTCCATATTCCATTGTGCTCATCTGATTCCATTCTGGTCCATATGTGTTCCTCCTCGGCATCCATGCATATCCATAATTATTATTCATGTGATTCCATGTCAGACAGTTATTGTTCCATTGATTCTATGTATAGTCAAAATTATTACTCCTCCAATTCCCTGTATATCCATATAGATTGTTGACCTCATGTTTCCTAGCATGTCTCCATGATTTTTTCCTCTCATGATGATGTGGGTGTCTATATGGTGCAACCTTAGTATTCTCAACCTTATCAATCTTTTCCTCTTCCAACTTGTTTGTTATTTCTTTTTTCTCTTGAGTAGAGAAATTATTTTTGAATTTTTCATCATGTTCTTCATCCTCTCCTTATGATTCATCTATATTCCCTTCTTCACCATATTCAAATTCATTTTCATGATCCAATTTTACATTACTTTTTTCCTTGCTAAGTGTGATATCTTGCAATGTAATTTTCTTTCTCTTGTACTATAATTTCATGAATTTATTTTACACATTAATATTAATTGTTCCCAATGTCTCTAACCAAGGATATCCAAGAAAAATATCCATAACATCCATATCTAAAGCATAAAATTCTGAATGTAAAACATATTTATCCATAGAAAGCTTTAAATCTTCAAAAACTTGAATCTGCTTACCCTCCATTTGAGATTCCTTGATATGCTTTACTTGAACATGTAGATGTTGAGCTACATCCATATTGATGAAATTATATTTGCTACTAGGGTTTATGAAAACAATTACCTTTTTCCTTTGAATTCATACTTCAAACTAAATTATTGAAGCTTCCTTCCTTAGAGATGTATTATTTGAACTTGTGTCTTGATC
>JAHRHJ020000465.1:0-70722 GCA_019776745.2 Taxus chinensis | reverse complement strand
TCTTGTAAATCGGAACATGTATATCTTCTTATTTAACTAGGAAATGGGACTATCGCCTTATGTTGTTTTTTTATTTTATGGTTTATCCAACAATTTTGAACCAATTAAGCAAGACCCATTTATCGGTAGGACATGTTGGTAATTGTTAGGAGGCACTTGGCACGTTGAAAATTTGGAATCCTTTCTGTATGTGAATGTTAGTAATTGAAGGATAGATGGCTCCCATTCACTTACCTCTTTAAAATATCATCATGAATTCTTCGATTATACAAATATGTATCGAATGAAAGGATGGAAAACACAAAAAAGGTATCATTAAACCCTACGGAAATGTTGTTCCTTCTTCCATTTCAATTTGAGAATAAAAGTGACTAAATGTTCAGAAATTCCTCCAATACCTTGTGTCTTCACATCATTGCATTCTCCCATGGCCAGGTGCAACATAAATGAGGGAAGTAATGAAGAATTTTTTAGAAGTCAATAAATTGCCAAATAAAACAAATTGAAATGCTAATAGTTCCCACCAATTGTATGCACTCTTATTATGTTAAGAACATAATGAGTAAGTGGTTCTGATGGCCAAACCCTTATGTCTATGGGTCCATCACTAATATATAGGACTAAGATTTAATAATATGAATCTTTCTATTTCTTTATTAAATATGATAACCTAGGTATATACTTTAGGTCTAAATATTTAATACAGGAAATGATTATGTCGAATATTACTATGATTAACCTATGTGCATGTTGGTCAACCATTTTAGGTTGAAAAGGTGGGTCGGGAGACAACTTGGTCACCTTATATAAAAAGGACTTTAGGCCTTGTTTGCTATATTCAGGAAATATATCACAGGTTGTCACAAATCAAGGTGATTTGGTGTTACCATTGGGTAATATAGTGGTTTCAGAGTGGGAGGTGGGAGGTGATCTATTGAATATAAAATAAGTTATCGAAAGTAAAAGGTTATTTTTAAGTGGTTGTTACCCTATTACTTATGTTATGTAAATCTTTATTTAGGTTTTAGTAAAACATTATATAATATGTAAGTTGATCTTAAGATTAGTATTATTAGAATCACTCAAATTCTAACATGGTTAAAAACAGAGCGAGCTGATTAAACAAATTAAGATCAAATATTGTGTATTTTATTTATTAATTGTATGATGTTTTTAACAGTTGAAAGGAATTAAACTCTCGGTAAACATTTTAGGGTTTTTTAATTTTAAATTCCTAATTTTTTAGGGGCGAGATGTAATATGATATGATTCTTACTTTCATTTACATTTTGTAAATTATATGGAATTAATGTTTTTTTGGAGATTGATGTATGCACAGGTGAAAGGGGCTTCAAATATTTACCTGCGTGAAAATCACATACAGAAAAAAAAGTGAATTTATTACTATATGAAATAATTTTCATGTTTTCTATAATTTGAAATGTTTGTAGGTTAAATATTTCAGAAGGTAAATTCATACCTATGTTCTTTGGTCCCCTCTAAAAGGACTCGATTTGATTTTTAACTAAAAATAAAGTAGTTTTAGTGAGTAAACTTATTTTCCCTTACATTGTTCTTGATTTATTTAATTTAATTTAATTTTTAATGGATCCAATCTCTTCACCTGAAAACCCTCCTTCACATGTAGACCATGGTCAATAAAACCTATGTAAAACACCTCCTTTAATTCCTATGCATCATCCTTAAAATTCCCACGATATAGTGTTTTTTTAAAGATTCATAATAAACCTAAGTTTGAAGCTCAAATTTTATATATGTGGTTAGTATAAACCCCTTAAAATATAAATCCCATTAGCTTTGGTTTACATATATACCCATCACCAAAATCTTAAGTGCATCGTCATCTTGGTAAGGAGGCCCATGTTATATAATATGGCCATTAATGTGATGGGTATTTTTAAATCATTATAGGAGGAATTACAAAACAAATTTTCATAACATGTGTCCCTACAAACAAATTGTCTATACGATGCAATGTAAAGAAAAAAATCACCTAAGACAAGTATATCTTATAGTTTATTCAAACTATATAAATAAAACCTATGCAAAGGTTTTCTTTTATATAAGAGTTGCAGTAAGATTCCTGATCCAAATTGAGATAATATCTCATGAGGGGATTAATGTGGAACTCTCAATAGTATGGTGGATGGTTTTTGACCAGACCACCTTGCAAAAGGGGCTAGTGTATTGGTAGGCAGCACAATGATTTATCGAGGAAATATCTTATTAAAATATTGAGTTCATCCTCATATGCCACATACCAAATTTTTTTATATTTGAGAGGTTCAAAGAAGGGGATAAAATATTTTGCAATATTTTTCATAGCTTTAAATATGTGCATGGCACAACATTTTCAGTAACTGAAGTGACTTAGACCTGTTTAATAACCCATTTATTCAGGGATGTTTCAATCCCTTTTATTGGTCGGGTGAAATGAGACCATGTCTCCTCTGTAGAAACTTGCAGGTTAATCTATAGTCTCATGACACTACTTGCACCTAGTTCAAGATGTCACCCATCTCTAACCAGGATGATGAGGCAGATCCTTCGAAGCCCCTCAAACATCAGGGTTATGTGCATGTATATACAAAACAATCATACGCACAGTATTATTAGTTTACTATGTCGTATGTTATGTTGTTATTTACATGCTATGAATTATATACATTTTTTTTATAGAAAAAAATGTATATATTTTTCCATCCATGAATCTATTGATTATGTTCTAAAATATGACTCTCTTCTACATATTATACAGAAGAAGAAATTCTGAAATTTCACATTCTATAAATACACAAGTTTTGGCTTCATTTAATTTGACGGTTAAATGATCATCATGGTAGACTAAACATAAGACAATATGACAGTCATTTAGACGTCAAATTTAAGCTCGTACATTCCAGGAAACTTTAACTATGTTAAAATTAACGGTCAAATGACCGTCACGATAGACCAAAAAATATGTCATTATGATAATCATTTAACGTCAAATCTAAGCTGGCCAGATTTTTGTCTACATTAATTTTTTAAAAAATTTGATGGTTAGCCTGTATCACTTTTCTTAGAGGTCTCTATCTTCAAGTTCATAGTCATCCTTTTGTGTCACTAGTGTTTAAATTAAAATAAGAGGTACTCATGCATATAGCACCTTTTATATTGCGAGTTATTATTCTGGCTAGGAATTCAAAGGGAGATTATTAATTATCTACATATTGTCACTGACTATCAAAGGGGATTTATGTTCAAATGGTTTGCATTAGATCTACATGGAAAGGGGAAGTGTCTGAATTCCATATCACACATTATTATTTTTTATTATCAATTAAATATATCATGCTATCTCGATGGTATATCGGTATATTATAATGGGATGTCGTTTTATAAGTTTCATGGATAACAGTTGCGTCTAACTATTTCTGTCTTGACAACAAGCTCGGATCCTGAATGAAACCAACTACAGTTATTTGGGTAAAAATAGAAGATATGCCGAGGAAACTCTAAGGACAATAGTGATGATGGGAATGAAAATTGATCATCCGACCAATCCATCCAATGACTATCAATATCATGAATACAGTGCATGTCAAGATGGTATACTAATGTGATACACGATGCTAGGTTTGATGGATTCCTATGACACATGTGACTGCTGAGACCAAGTTTTACTTGTAGTATGGCTAATGAGACGAAGTTCCAAAAGAGGTATAGGCCTCAACTGAGTAATCCATGCATTGAAAGATATTTTGATACCTCTCACAGGATTTAGTAAATTTCTAGATTATAAAACCTTGGAAGGACATGTCAAAGAAGTGGTAAAATATATAGTCATTGACAAAAACTTCTGCATCATGGAATTTTGTATATATCTCAGAGTTGGGAAGAATTTGAATCAACTGTAGATGACATGAAATGTTAATAACATGATTACAAGGTATATGGAAGCTATTATGAAAAGCACAAGGAAATAATCATAATGAAAGGGGTACATGCTCATTGTCTTCTTCATTGACTATAAAGAGACTTCATTAAAGGCTCCCACAACTAAGATCAAAACTATCAGGTTGATATTCACTCTAGTTTCTCATGATGATGGTTGGAAAGTTATCCAAATGTGATGTGAATAAGCTTACCTTTATAAGATGGAGAAATTACAAGAATTGGACTCACATGACTCAAATTAGAAAGTTCAAATCCTATTCAACCTTAGGAAAATAACCAGAAGCCAAGGTCTGTATGTATCATCAAGTACATTAATTACCTGGTTATCAGGCCTGAGCCATATAAAGTATTATAATGAGTCTAGGTTGGATCATACACAAATTCCAATATGAATCCTTATTATAGTAATATATACCTTAATAAATATAGGGGGGGATTCTAGACTTATTAATATCTACATCTATGATCTAATCATCAATGGAAGCTATGTGAATATGATCGATGCAAAGAATAAATATCTTATATGTGTACATTTAATATGAAATATCTTATAATACTACACTACTATCTTGAAATGGAAGTATGGACCAAATGGATAAGGAACACCACATTTTGTTGAATCCCGAATTTAAATATGCCAAGAATTCTACATGTTTCAACCTAAAGGATTTGAAGAAAATGGTAAAGAAAGGATTTGAAGAAAATGGTAAAGAAAACCATATTCCACACCCATTGAGGAAAAGTCTTTGTATGATGTCTCGCACAAGATACATAGAGTTTGGTATGCGAAAATTGTTTCACTTCTTTATATTGTTAGGTTTTGTGGGATTGTTCTTCTATTTATTTGACATATTCATTAAGGCTAGACACCATCACATGATTATCATCTCTATCCAATATATATTGATGATTTACTTATGTCTAGTGACAATTCTGATTTAATTCACTAGGATTAAAGAGAAATTGAGAGCAGTAATTTGAGGTACATCAAGGAACCATGTACTTTGGCATAAATTATAAGAAGAATGATGAATTATTTCATTAATAAGGTATTCAGACTCAAATCATGCAAGTAATATTGATGAAATAAATGTACTTCTAGAAAAAGTTTCTCTTTGATTGATTCGGTAAACCAATATCTACTGGGGTCAATGGAAGTTGAAACAAATACTTTTTCTCTATAATCTTCCATATGAAGCAGAGATAGATCCTACTCTACATGAGGACGTTGTTAGTATGATAGTTCGATTTGGTCGACACTCATATACTTGAAGGAAAAGGATATTTCCTATATAGAAGAAATCCAACCATCATGATATGTATAACTAATGAGCCATTTGTCATCAAGTTTCTTCGCAATCTAGTGTTTCATGAGTGGAAAAATCAAATTTTAGAGGTTTGAAAGTTCAGAGTCAATTAGCTAGGAAAATGCATTGATAATCAAGAAATAAAAATGTTATCTTATATAGATACCTCCTCCTTCGTGATTTCATAGCAAACCATCACTGAATGTTGTGTTATACAAATACATGGATATGAGCCTTAAGTTGTTTGGTGATAGGTAGCATTACTTGGAACTCAAAACCAGAGCAACAGTCTCTATTTCTGCAACAGAGGTAGATCAACTTACTTTAGACCAGAAGGACAAGATGGATCATGTGATTTGCAACAGATGCTTCAAGATGAGAGCTATTTGGGCATTAGGACGAGATAAAGGAAGGATTTATCTTTTCTCAAAGCGGTGGTTAGAGTTCAGACAGGGCATCTTGAAGCTTAAGAATCTTCGTGTGTTTATTAGAGAATGAAAATACAGTTGACATACATATAGCCTCAGAATTGGATTAACTTAAAATATTTTTAAGTAATCATGGTTTTAAAATGTGGGCATGATTAGGTGAGTGGGGACTGTCATCACCAATCTGGCACTATGATAATTCTTCACCGGGAACTCCTCGTGCTATGATTATTTACTAATCCACAACTTTTAGTTTGATGGATGGAATCTGGAAACACAATACAACAAACATAACACAAGAATACCATAGACTATGATAAGAAGGAATGATGATAAATCTGAAATATCAAGTGTAAATTATAATATCAACATGAAATTGTTACAATCTCACCCATGAGGTACTTCAAGTGTTACTTAATTTCACTTGCCTTCTCAACAATAACTATGAGAGAAACTTCACAATTACACCTTTTAATGTCTTATTCAACACACCTTCAAAATGATGGCTTCCTTTTCACACACACTTACTCATAAAATATTTTTCACTACTTCCTTCTATGCTAAATGAGGGGGGTGGCCTCTCTATTTATAGAACTTCCAGGCTTATCCATCTTATCTCTAAGATAGGATAAGAAATCTACTCTGACGAATCATATTCTATACCTTAACTCTTATTTGTACATGTAAGCTTATCTTCTAAGATAAGATAAACCTTATCATTTCACATGGGTTCCACATTTTTAGACTTTTTACAAATAAAATACACAAAATATTTATGACCTCACTCCTTGTCCTTATTACCAATATAATATTTCTAATTCCTAATCATGTAGACCCTACTTCTCTACTTACCCAACTTTGACATTTTAACATTACCGGACCACTTACGACAATTATTTACTTTTTACCACAACATTCCTATTGTACTTTGAACTGTTACCGTACTATACATTATTGGCGGCATGTCGTACTGGCAGTGCCGTTATCTTCTATCGGACGCTACTACTAATTACACTTAACAACATCCTATTCCTAATACATACATTAATGAAATAGAAATTACGGAGGAAAATTTTAGTGTCGACATCTTCCCCCTTCCTAGCTTCTACTCTGTCCTCGGAGTAGACTATTCTGGTGCTTGGAAAATCTTCAACTTGTTGTGGTTGACCCATTTCGTAACGGGAGTGCCATCCAATTCCTCCAGTCGGTACTGTACCATTTTCATGCACAACTACTATTTTGTAGGGCCCCATCCATTTTGGAAGAAATTTTCTGTCTTCTTTTTTTGTATCTGGAATCATATACTAGAACCAAGTCATTCACATGAAATGGAGACCAACTGGATCTTTTGATCAAAGTATTCCTTCTGCTTCATTTTCTTCTTATGGCTTGTATCCTTTGCTATTTCTCTCATTTCCTCCAGCAAATGAAGATGTACCAACCTTTCTTTTACTGAATCACTTTCATCCATCCTTTCATTTTTCATAACTCTCACAGTGGGAATATCAAACTCAATAGGAAGAACTGGATCAATGCCATAAGCCAACTGAAATGGGGAGTATCCTGTTGCTGACTTTGATGTTGCCCTATATGCCCACAATGCTGCATGAATCCTTTTATCCCACTTATGTACCTATAAGGCTGCATCTTTTGCTAGAATTTGACACAACACAAAATTTGTTCATTCCACCTGTCCATTTGTGCTTGGCTTGTATGTTGTTGCCTTCCTGTGCTTAATAGAAAACTTATTGACTAGGGCTTCTACCACCTCATTAATGAAGTGGCTTCCTTGATCTGTTACAATTTCTAATGGGCAACCAAATCTGGTGACAATGCGTTCATATATGAACCTTGCCACTTCATCCATGGAAGTTGCTTTCAATGGCCTAGCTTCAACCCACTTGGTTAAATAATCTGTGGCAACTACAATATACTTATTTTGGCATGAGTTAGTTGGAAGTGGACCTACAATGTCTATTCCCCACTTTTCAAAGGGACCAAGTGGAAGAATAGGACATAATGGAGCTGGTGAAGTCTTACGGTTACCATGTGTTTGACAAATATCACATGTCTTACAATAATTATAACAATCTCTAAAAAGAGTGGGCCAGTGATAACCTGCATCCAAGATCCTTCTTGTTGTAAGTTGTCCAAAGAAGTTCCCTCCACATGTACCATTGTGGAATTCTTCTATCAGTTCCTTCCCTTGATCACGTCCAACTGCCCTCTTGTACTGTCCATCAGGTCCTATTCGAAATAATACTCCATGCAGAATAGAATATGGATGAATGGCTTGAGTAATCTTCCTCTTAGTCTTTGCATTGGCACCATCAGGAAACTTGAATTCATTCAGATAATTCCAAATATCTATGTATTCACTAGGGATTGTGTCAAGGGATAACAATGCTGCATCAGGGAAATCATCATCATCACAAGATGAACCTAAACCATCATAGGCTCGAGAGAGTGCATCTGCATTGACATGCTTCTTTCCTGGCCTATCTATAATATCAAATTCAAATTCTTGTAGCAAAATTATCCATCTTGCTATCCTCCCTGATGGGTTAGGCTTATTTACAATATATTTTAGAGCCTGATGATCTGTTACAACTATAAATTTTTGCCCTAGCAAGTAATTTCTAAACTTCTTTACAGCAAAAATGATAGCCAGAGCCTCTTTTTCAGTTACAGTATAATTTACCTCAGCACTGCTCATTTGTCTGCTCCCAAAGTAAACTGGATGTTCATTCCCATTTTCATCCTTTTGGCTCAGAGTACTTCCTAGTGCTGCATCTAAGGCATCAGTGTACACAATGAATGGCTTGCTCCAATCTGGATTCTTTAAAACAGGTGAAGACACCAGGGCTTCCTTCAGTTGTTCAAAAGCTTCATGTGCCTTATTTCCTGGTTCATAAGTAACATCTTCTTCAAGAACTGGGTTAGTGGCTGTGCAATCTTTGAGAAATTCTTGATGAACCTTCTATAGTAACCCACATGGCCTAAAAATGATCTCAACTTACTTCTATTCATAGGAAATGGTAACTCTTTGATTTTTGAAACTTTATCAGGATCAGTACCAATACCATCTCTGGATACAACATGCCCTAACAAAACACCTTTAGAACATCCAAAGACACACTTTGTAGGGTTTAGTGAGGCTTGTGCTTCATCTAACCTTTGAAATGTTGTCTCCATCTGGTGCAGGTGGTCCAACTTGCTCCCATAGATGCAAAAATCATCCAGAAATACTCTGATGAAGGTCCCAATGTAGGGTTCAAACACCCTATTCATCAAACGCTGGAATGTTGCCGGAGCATTACACAACCCAAAAGGCATAACTCTATAAGCAAATGTTCCCCAAGGAGTGGTGAACGTGGTCTTCAGCTGATCTTTCTCTGCTATACGAACTTGGTTGTAGCCGCTATATCCATCAGCAAAACTATAACACTCCTGGCCAGCTACTTCGTCCAAGATCTGATCTGAGAATGGAAGAGGGTAATGATCCTTCTTTGTTGATTTATTGAGCTTCTTATAATCAACACAAATGCGTAGCTTCCCATTCTTTTTTATTGAGATCACAATGGGAGAAACCCATTCTGAATTCTCCACAGCAAATATGAATCTACATCAAGCAACTTATCTATTTCTTCTTTTACAGTCTTGGAAAAATTAGGATTCATTCTATATGGCATTTGCTTTATGGGCTTAGCACCATCTACCAGCTCAATAGAATGTTCTACCCAACTTACTTGATGGAGTTCCTTGTAATCAAAAGTGAATAGGTGTATGTACCTTCGAAAGAGCTGGAGGTAGGATTCCTTCTCACTCTCCATCACAGCATCACCAATCTTTATTTGTTGGAGACGATCATCAATTTCTTCTTCAAATAATTTTATGGGGTCATGAGTCGGTGTGACTGGAAGGATATCCATGACTGAAACATCAACCTCACTTTCTTCATCTTCTGTGTCCACTTCACTGGTACTAGAGTAATCAGAGGATGTCCAATCATCAGTTTCATCACTTGAATCCACAGGTTCTACCTTATGATGCCGAGGGATCACGTTTATCTTCACCCTCTCTCTACCACGTCCAAGTGTCATGAAGCCTTCATTCCAGTAGTTTCTTGCATGAACTCTCCTTAGCCATGGTCTTCCCAACAACATTGGGTACGCAACAGTACCATTTTTCATCACCTGAAAGTCTACCACACATACAACACCCATAACAGATATTGCCACATTTGAAACTACACCTTCTGGTTTAGTTTTTCCCTTATTTAATGACCTTAACATAAGTGTTGAGGGGTGATCAATTTTTAAACCCAACATATTCATTACAGACTCGGTCATTACATTAACTGCAGCACCTCCATCAACTAAGACATCATGAATTGAAATACCATTACATAATACCTCAGCTTGTGGAGCATAGGGATCCGCCTCTGCCTCCAAAATAGGGACCTCAACCTCCTTCCTTCGTTGAGCATTGAGTCCACTTCGCAACTCCCGCCTCTTCTCAGAAGACATAGCCAAGAGTTGACCATATGTAATATTTGCAGGCCTTTTGGATAGATCTTCCAAGATGGAGTATGGTCCTTGCCCCTGTGAAATCAGAAAATCCTGCACACCCAACTTTCTTCTTAACTATGTTTCTTACTAGTTTCTCCTTTCATCTTCTTAGGATCATTTCCATCTTGATTATCTTTTTCTTTCTTTCTCTTTGTTACAAACACATCAAAAGAATTCACAGGTGCTTTTCCTTTATCATTATCTCCTTTACCAGATGTAGAAGCTCTATCTGGACAATTATACTTATAATGACCCTTTTTATGACAACCATAACATACAACTTCAGAAATATTTCTTTTTGGACCTCTATCTCCTCCCTGAGAACTAAATTCCTTTCCTTGAAGAAAATTAATAGTTAATTGACCCATCTTCTTGAGCAGATCTTCATACTCAATAGATGTACTAGGAGAAATATTTGTGCTCACTAAGAGTAGTTGTGGATTCTAGACCAAAGGTGCTGGTGTAGGCTCTACTTTAGCAGTAATTTCTTTGGGCTACTCTTCCATGCTTTCTTCTTGCCTTCTTGCAATCTCCTTTACTTGTTCAATGGTAGCTGGGCGGTCATACTTCATCGTTTGTCTGATCCTGGCTTCATCCCAAGAATAATGCTTATAGAGGAGATTATCCATGCCATTCCAACCCATCTAATCCTTCCTTCTAGATCTGGGCAGCTTCCTCCTTAGCTCTAGAACATGAGCATGATAATCCCTTATCTTCTCCTTCTCTCCTTGGGATAGCTTTGTGATATCGATCATGAGATCTGCATATTTCTGTTGTTCACCAAATTCTTCAAGAAAACTTTCAGTTAATAAATCCCATGAATTTTTCACATTATCACCTAGTGTTTCAAACCACCTAAGTGCTGAACCATCCAAAAAGGTAGGAAAAAATTTAGTCATTGTTCCCTTCTTATGAGGCCATTACAAATACAAGATCGCTTAAACTCTTGAATGAAAGAGGAAGCATCTTCATTAGATTGGGCTGAAAAAATAGGAATCTTTCCCATTTTCAAAAGTAACCACCCGTGAAATATCAACCCACAAGTACAATCAACAAGACTTATGTGCACAAATAATTGGAATCACTATAATAGAAAGTGACTTTACACCTTTCTACAGTAAAATAGAAATGACCATGGTAAACTATGGTAAAACTTGACTTACTGCTGTAAAATTTGACTTTACTGTGGTAAACACTATTCACAGTAAAAATTGAAGTTACTACGGTAAATACTATTCATGGTAAAAAGTGACTTTACTGCGGTAAATACTATTCCCATGACTTTACGGTAACTAATATTCATGGCAAAAATGACTTTACCATGGTAACTACTATGCACAGTAAAAACAAGGTTACCCTCCAATTGATTTTCTGACTAAGTGGGAATATCTCTCCAGAAAATCCACCAATGAGGAATGGTCCTTTGCAACGGAACCAAAATGTCATCACCAATCCGGCACTATGATAATTCAACCACTGGGAACTCCTCGTGCTATGATTATTTACTAATGCACAGCCTTTAGTTTGGTAGATGTAATCTGGAAACAAAACAACAAACATAACACAAGAATACCATAGACTATGATAAGACAGGAATGATGATAAATCTGAAATATCAAGTGTAAATTATAATATTAACATGAAATTGTTACAATCTCACCCATGAGGTACTTCAAGTGTTACTGACTTTACTTTCCTTTCAACAATAACTATGGGAGAAACTTCACAATTACACCTCTTAATGGCTTCTTTAACACACCTTCAAAATGATGGCTTCCTTTATTTGGCACTTACCTACAATATTTCTCACTACTTCCTTTTATGCTAAATGAGGTGGGTGGCCTCTCTATTTATAGAACTTCCAGGCTTATCCATCTTATCTCTAAGATAGGATAAGAAATCCACTCTGACCAATCATATTCCATACCTTAACTCTTATCTGTACATGTAAGCTTATCTTTTAAGATAAGATAAACCTTATCATTTTACATGGGTTCCACATTTTTAGACTTTTTACAAATAAAATACACAAAATATTTATGACCTCACTCCTTGTCCTTATTACCAATATAATATTTCTAATTCCTAATCATGTAGACCCTACTTCTCTACATTACCCTAACTTTGACATTTTAACATTACCGGACCACTTACGACAAATATTTACTTTTTACAACATTCCTATTGTACTTTGACTATTACCGTACTCCACATTATTGGCGGCACTGTACTGACGGCGCCGTTATCTTCTATCAGATGCTACTACTAATTATACTTAACAACATCCTATTCCTAATACATACATTAATGAAATAGAAATTACAGAGGAAAATTTTAGTGTCGACAGTGCAATTGCATGGATGAGATTAATAAAGTTATGTTGAGTGAATCCATCATTGCAAATTTGAGGTTGAATGACATCTTGATCATCCCTAAGTGCTTTGGCTTTGTTCCCTCACTTTGAAACCTGAAAGTATATGTCATTTATGGATCAGTTTCCATAGAAAAGACCTGAACTTAATGTCTACCTCCTAATGATGATCAGGCTTGATTTTTCTCTAAAGAGACCTATCGGCTTGCATTTGTTACTGAACTCTTAGGCAAACAGTGTTCATTAATTCGGGCATGTATTCTTCTTTTTAAGGGAAGGCACAAATGATAAAAGGCTAATTCAGGAAGTGACATCCTTAGTGCTCATTGAATTAATTTGTAAGGAGAGATCTAGTGTAGAATCATTGACATAAGGATCTTTGCGTAAAAAACTGTGTCTATATGTTTGGTCTATTTTCAATAACATTGTTAGGTACAAGTGAGAGACCATGGAAGCAAACTCTAAAAATCATATTACCAGTCCTGATATGAGGGATGGTCTGTTGTTCAAATGCTTCAATTCCTATGGTACCAATAGGTAATCACTGAGCACATATGGTCTTGAAGGTGGATCCAAATTCAATAGCTATTCTAGAAATAGAAAATGGTTTTGGTTTAAGAAACAGCTAGGAGACTTGAAGCGTAACTAAGGTAACTTTGTTGTTCTATATGAATCAACTTAGACAAAATGGGGGGTATTGGAACAAATGATTAAGTCTTTGGCCAACCCTTAATGAAAATGGGTCCATCTAACAATTATATAAATTAATATTTAATAATATGAAAAGGATTTACGTATTTCTATTATTAAATATGGTTAACCTAGGCATATACTTTAGGTTAAAATTTAATATCATGAAATCATTATATTTCTAATATGTAAATATTATAAACCTAGGTGTATGTGTCAAATACATTTATCAGGTTGAAAAGGTGGGTCTAGAAGACATACCCATCACCTTATATAGAAAAGGACTTGTTAGGTCCTCATTTGATATTGTGGCTTCGAATTGAATATATCAAAGAGAAAATGTGACAAATCAAGTCCAAGATTTGGTTTTACCAAATTGGTAAGATAGGTATTAAAGGAAGAGTGATCTTATGGATGTAAAATAAGTTCAAGATCAAGTACAAAAGATTTTCAAAGTGATTTTACCCTATTGGGGTTTTCCACTCCTCATGTGTCACTCTAAAAGTTATTTATTTCTTGTAAGTATTTTTTTATTTACACCATGTTAGCAATATTTATTGAGCCTATTATGTAATATATAAGTTGATTAAATCTGTATTTATTAGAACCTCAAACTCAACGAATACGTTTGCATGGTCACATGAATACAAGTGCATAATCCACAAGTTTGAAAATACCTAAAGAGAATGTCTATACAAATAAAAATTCATACTCAGCTAACCAATTTTATCTCAGAATAAAGACCAAGTCACATTATCTCATTTTCTAATTTCATTACCCTTTTGGAATAAATACAGAAAGCATTGCAAGGGTGCTACATGTTTTAAGTGACTAAATAGTCAGATGTATCTACACATTTTTAGCAATAATCATTCCAAGTGAATCTTAACAAAGTAATTGATGTAAGTTTGAATGTCTCAAGAATATATTCAAAGAATGAAACCATTATAGCTTTCAAATGGAATCCCTAAGGAGGGATGTTAATCAAAAGAAGGTTGTATCCTATAGTAGATGGAGCAGTCACAAATGGATTTAACTAGCATATTCCATGACATTGGCATGCATATCAATTTTATATCAAGAGATAGTAAGGTGATTATCAAAATCCACCCTAAAACAAATAGAATCGATATCAAAGCATTGAATGGAGAAAATAAACATGTTATGTACAAACTTATCATGATACTCAAATAAAATTAAGACCAACCTTAGTTACTTTAAGGAAACAGTACTGCAAGAAAATGTTATGGACGATATCCATTCACCTAGTTCATCCATTTTCAAGTACAATAAATATGGAATACAAGGATAATGAAGAATATCGAGTGTTTCTAAAGAAGGCATTGTTGAAGGATTGAATGAGAACAAGTCTTGACAAATAAAGACACAAACTTTGCAAACCTAGATGCTAATAGTCATTATTTGTGAAAAGACCATCTTTTTAGAAAAGACTTTTCTGAACATAAAGTACTTGTAGACACCCATAATTACACCTAAGCAATTTAAATACTTAAATTGTGCTAATTATCTCCTTTCCTGAAAATTGGCGACATATCATCAAAAGGCTCATCTTCTCTCCTATTGTCGTTAATTAATTACACTACGCTAATTAATTAAGTCATCTATCCAAAAAATATCCTAATTAACGACCTTCCATTAATTAATCCCCTCTTCTATCTAGAACTAATTAATTATTATTAATTAATTAGCTTCCCCTTTCATTTAACCAATAAATCAATATTCAATTGATTTAATCCCCTTCTATAGTCTAAATCATGCTAATATTCCTCTAAAAAGCTTTTATAAGCTTGCACATCTATTAATTAAATCATCTTGATTAATTAAAAGGCCCCCTTTATCCACATGAGTCACTAAAGGACAAGCTAAACCCTCCTAAAGTTAACTCAACCCTATCTAAACCCCCCTTATCCACAACTAACTCAACATCCCTATTATCCCACATGCAAAGGGATGTAGTGATTCCTTTATCCATTGGGCTATATAAAGATCCCTCCTCCTACCTTTACACTTACACCTAAATTATTTGAGAAGATAAAAGCAAAGCACATAGCAAATAGACTATAAGCTTCTTTGTCACTCTTGAAAGAATTCACCATTGAAGAGCTAAGCCTCCTTCCTTCACCAAATTTGATTGATGGAGCCTACATAGGTCCATTTGACTTTTGTTGTCAATAAAAAGAGTAGAGGTTTTTGAAAATTAACATGATTAGTTTGATCTATACTTTAAAGTTATAATACAATAGTGTTATTGTCTAACCTTGTTTAGCTCTTATCTTGATGGTGTTTAGATTTTGATTTAGCTTTGTTAATTAAGACTACTAGGTGTTAGTTTTAATTTCCTTAACTTAGTTGAACAAAACCATGCACACATTTGGCACGCCCAGTGGGACCCTTTTTCCCTTAGCATTTTTAGCTTGAATTCTACTATTTTTTGGCTAACCCTTTGATATGCACATATAGTAATTAATGTTCAATTTCTTGGGATTTTTGCTAACATTATATGTGTAGGTTCTCACTTATAGCTATCATTTTTATGGGTTGTTGCTAATTTCAAGCTAACTTGTTAAAATTTGAAGTATTGTGAGCTTTTTTGTGTTTGTCACCATACTTTGGTTGCAGGAGTGGTGCAGGCACACAGAATAAGGGTGCAAATACACTTATCCTAGAGGCACACCTCTCAGGTGGCACATGTGCATTTTAGTCGAGTCTTGAATTTCTATTTTTCAACCCTGGTGCACATACACTAACCTCAGACAAACATGCCCTAACCAGTGTAGGTGCACTAAACCAGGCATAAATGCTATTTCATACTGTACCTTCACTGCAACACAAAACCTGTCATACCAGTGCATACACCCTAACCCAGGTGCACACACTTTTCTGGTGGCGCAGACATGTTTCTAGTGGTGCAAGCACTCTTTAAGAATCTAATACTATTTTAATCTGCGGTGGCACACACTTTTTTGGTGGCGTAGGAATTTTTGGTAGCGCAAGCGCTCTGTCAGAATCTAATAACTGTTTTCTCTGTGGTGGTGCAACATGTTTTCTGGTGGCACACATGCCTCTCAGGTGGCACAGGCGCACTGTAAATTGGAAAAACACAGAGTGGCATCATCCACCCTAACCTGCGCGCAGATGCCAAAACAAGGGAAAAGGTGTCTTTTTGTTTTCTTGAAGGTTAAGATGTTAAGTTGCTAACTTTCTTGCAAGTTTTATCTAATTAAATACTCATTTTTCACAGGGTGTTTTTACATGCTTTTATTTGATTAGATAAACTTTACATGCTTGCTTATAAGAATAAGATCACGTATGCTCTTCCCTCACGTCCCTTGGGATGATCTTGGGAATCATAAATGATTCTTAGGTATTTTTTATGCTTTGGAAATTGTTAGGAATATCTGAATTGAAATGGGTTAATTTGGTGTGTTTGAATTGAAGTATTTTTCCATTTGATATCTTCTTAGATTTTGGGAAACATCACGTATGCTCTTCTCTTGCGTCCTTGGATGATCTTGAGAATCATAAATGATGTTTTACTCTTTTTATGGAAAACTACTAAACTCATTGTGCAGGACCAAAACACACGCTTGTCAAAGAAAAGGTGGAATCGAAACGAAGTCAAAAAATACTAATACAGTTGTCATATAGGTTGCCAAAAGGTGTTCAAGAAAACCACACCTAATTAAACAAGATAAAAATAACAACATATTCAAAACACTGTATTGCAGGTTTCAGAAAAGGGTACGTCCCTCTCCGCTCAACTAGAACATAACCCCTTTGGCATAACACCTTAAGCTACAACAATGGGGGTGGTTCCTAGGAACCCCAAAGTAGTCCACGCAAGAGGGAACCTTGTGGATGAAATGGGAAGTGCTCCACACTACCTACTTGACTAGTGATTTCTTGTGAGATAGCATTACCAGTTGTCTGTATGGCAACCCCAGTGATAGTACACGTAGATACACTAGTTTCCTACTATTCTTGAAGGGGGTAAAGTAAATCCGAGATACTCCCAAGATAGTTGGGACAATTTGGGTAAATCACGCTCACTTAAGACAACTTTGTAACACCTAGGGTGAGAGAACCACCTAGGAAGATATTCTTTGGCCAGGAGCCCACTTTGACCATTCTAAAATAGTGTTGAGTTGTGAGCCATCTTTTCATCATGAAACATGTGACGTGTTACTTTCACTTAGTTTTTCACTTGCCTTAAGGCAAGGTGAAACTCTGCCAAAGTGAAGCCAACATTTTTCATCCCCATTTTGATCTACTTCCTTCACATTCTTTTGACACTTTGTTGATCAAAAGAAGGGTGACTACCTCTGTGTTACCAATCGATTGTTTCTACCACTTTTTTGTCTGTTTACGCCCATCCATGTTTGTGGTTGGGTAAGTTAAATGTCTAAAGTGTGTGGAGGTGTATTCATATCATTGGTGGCCTTTGTGATCTTGATACCCATGTCAAGATCGTCATTGTAGGTAGGCGTGGTTTATCATCTTGGACTTCCTTAGAAAGGTTACCTTGTTTGTATCGTATCACTACAATTTTGGTATTTACGTCTTGTTTCTTGTAAACTTGACCTAAATATCTATATTGTAAGGTTACGCTACACACATTTTAACAATTCCTAGTTATACTTTAAGCTTTTAGTTTGACTCTATTATTACCTCAATTTTGAAGAGTGCTACGTGTTACCACTTGTGCGTGTTATATCAATATCATCTTGATATCAATACCTTACTTTCTCACAAAGTTTGGTTAACATATCTTGGTGACATTGTTGTGTCACTCACAAATTGTAACTGGAACTTTTTGGGATATAGGTCTTAATCAAATTTGAGCTCACTTCTAGTATACCTTGTTAGGAGGTCACATTAACTTCTTGTATTTACTTACGTCTTGTTCATTTTCTTGAACTTGGCATAAGTGAGAACATCTTGTTAATTATCTTGCGACACCAAACTACTTTTTGAAACATAGTCTAGGAAGTACTTCATTTGATAGGCTTAGATACCAAACATTTGTGTCATTGTTGATTTATCACTCTATCACATTGGTATTCTCACATTGTTACTCATTCATATTCTTAACAAATCATCTTGCATTTCACTTAGGTGTGGTCACAAAGTTTTGAACACATTTACAACTTACCTTAGTGAAACTATCACAAATCATGGCTCCCAAAACATGATTAGGACTCAAGAAACAAACATACGAGGAAAAACAAGCACAAGCTTGGGAAGCCTCAAACAGACAAGGGTCAAACCCTTTTATTGGACATGATCTAGGGCCTCTATTTTCTACAGAAAAAGAGATAGAAGACATGGTCGATCATAGTGGTAATGAATTGGAGTCCCCACATGTGGAATTCAACTTTGACCCCACCTTATTAGATGAGTTCCTTTTTAGAAACAAGGATAGGGTGCTAGCACGGGTTGTAGAATTGGGGGCCAAAATGCCCACTATAAATGAAACAATCCCACCTACGAATAATGCTAATGAGGAGGAGCATACACTTATGAACATGGAGGACATTTTAACACATGGAAATGCTTCTACCTCTAACATAGGAAAAGATAATGTAGTGGGACATAGAATACCCTTTATCAAAGTGCCATGTAAAATCAGGTCAGGACACGAGAAAGTTGAAGAACCTCCACAATATGAGGAAGAAGAGGAACCTTTGGGAGAAGAGATCACCATTCAACAACAAATTAGTAACCTTAGCTAACAATTAGCCTTGCTAACCTCTCATGTACAAAAGGAAGCAGGAAGAATGTCTAAAAATCAAGGCCTAAGGTCGAAATCAGTGAACTCCATAGAGAAAATCACGGAGAAGACAATACGGATTATCATTGTGTATATATCCCAGCTTCTCCTACTAAGGAACAATTTCTCACACAAGAAGTACAATCTATGAAAGCAACACTCGCAAGCCTTCAAGAGAGCAATGTAGGGAGCATTAGAAAATATCAATATGAAGAACTATGTCCCTATCCTTTTGACAAAGCTATGACACTTCAACCTTTCCCTAAGAAATTTGATATGCCAAAATTTGACAAATATAGGGGAAAGGGAGATCCACGAGATCATGTCAAATATTTCTATATGGCATGTCAAGAGGTGTCCTATAGTGATAATTATCTCATACGACTCTTTCCCAAGAGTCTAGGAGGTCAAGCCTTGGAGTGGTTTACTCGTTTGCCTCATGGGTTCATTTTTACCTGGCCAGAATTGGCAGAGAGGTTTGTGCGTCACTTCTCATATAACATAGAAAGTGATATCACCATGACAGATTTATGTGGCACCAAACAATGACCTAATGAGACTTATACCAGATTTCTACAATAGTGGAGAGGGATAGCTAGTCACTTCCCTTGCGCTTTCCCTGAAAAACAGCTGGTAAGTATCTTTGTGCCCAACCTAAATCCAGACATTGCTTTCCACCTTCAAATGCATTGTGTTCACACTTTTGAGGAGGTCATTGAAAAAGGTGTTCAAATAGAGAAATCCCTTATTGCTAAAGGAACTCTTAAGTCACAATCTAAGGATAATCAAAATGTTAAACCTACGGAGAAGCCGAAGGTATTTAACAAAAACAAAAATGTGGTGGGAGATGGGATCATAGATTCCAAACGTGTACAAACGGTCCAAACCGGTCAACCTTTTAAACTGACCAAAGGACCTATTCAACCCCCACTAAAATGAAGAATGTTCACCCCTCTTAATGAGCCTTTTTCGGTTATATTAAAACAATTGGATGCAGCTCACATGGTGACATATCCTACAACACAACCATTTGATGACAATGCTCCAAAACCATCATGGTACAAGGAGCATGAATATTGTGAAATGCATCATGTCAAGGGACATAAAATAGACAAATGTCTGTGACTCCGTCACTATATCCAAGACCTCATCGACAATGGGGAGATAGAGGTGGACAACCCAGGGAAAAATCAGACACCCAATGAAAAGATGGGGATATATAAAGAGCCATTCCCCAAACATGGTAAATCAGAAGAGTCAAAGCCAAATCGGGGAGAGTCATCCCAAAGTTATAAAGCAGTGAATTACTTATATACCAAAAAGGATAACAATCATTATGATTCACTTATTGGATGTATTCACTCTCCTAATGACCATATCAACACCATTCGAATCAAGGGAAAGGATTGTGCCACGATAACAAGGCGTGCCCGCCTCGTGATTCCTGAACCTTCTCCATCAACCCCACAAAATGGTAATTACAACCTCTTAGAGAAACTTGAGAAAACGTCTGCCAAGATTTCAATCTTGGATCTTCTTAAGATTTCAAATGTACACAAAGACATTTTATACCAAACTCTTCAAGGGTCAGGAGTGCCACTAGAGGTAGATCCTACACATCTTCAAGCTACAGTAGCAAACATTGTACCAAATGAACACATTGCCTTCAATCATAGGGAGATCCCTACTAAAAATCCAATGCATAATCTTCCTTTGTATATTGAGGTAGTTGTTACCCACAGGAAGATCAAATGGGTGCTTGTGGACAATGGATTAGGGTTGAACATCTGCACACTGCTAAAGTTGGTTAAACAGCTGGGACATACTGAAGTAGATCTTGAGTCAAACATCATCACTATCACCACTTACAACAACGTGGAAAGGGAGTCAGTGGGCACAATCATGTTGCCTATGGAAGTGGGTCCCACTTGTCATCAAACAAAGTTCCATGTCCTGGACTTGGAACTTCCATATAATATGCTTCTAGGCCGACCATGGATTCATGCCATGCAGGTTGTGCCATCAACATTTCATCAATGCATTAAACTGAAGCATGAGGGACACACCATTACAATACAAGGAGATTCAGAGCCCTTCACTCACTGCAGAGCTCTCAATAGTTTTGCACATAAGGGTACATATGCATGTCCCTCCACCGATATAGTTGTCCCTCTCCAATCTGAAGCCATGGAATCTCGAGTAGATTCAGATTCTCTCAGTTCTTGCGCCCATGGTGCCTCTACATCAACCTCTCCTTTTGATTCATGGGAGATGAAGGTTCTAGAATATGGTTGTGGAGAATATAACGTGCAACAAGCCCTCTTGGTTTCAGACCTTTCATTGTCACCCAAGACTAGAGGTCGACCCAACTATCACTTCAGAAGACCTAGAAATGAACAAACTATTGGGTCATTCTTACTTGGAGGCTTACTGGCTGAAGAAAAATTGTTGGATCCACCTACAACTTGGGTCCCAGAGGATACTCAGCCAACCTACTATCAAACCCCTGAATATGAGAAATCCAGTAAAATGATGTACTCCATGGGCTACAAGGGCCTAGGATGTGGAAGAAATGAGCAAGGACAATGAGAACCAGTGCCTCTCCCACATTTTAAAATAGAAAGATATGGCATTGGAATTCACCCTTATGGGGCACACCCCAATGATCAAGATGCTACTTGTTCTAAATGTGAGGATAGCTCTGACTATCTAGACAGCGATATGGATTCCCATTGTAGCCAATATGAGGATCTTGCCTCCATGAACCTATTCATGAATACCGCTGTCCTAACCATAACCCCTACGGAACCTACCCTTGACCTTGTTTACCCTTCCCTTGTTGAATGGGACCAACAATGTCATATGTCACTAGATCTATTTGAGAATGATGAAGCTATCACAGAGTTCATGGGCATTCGGGATACAATTCCCATTGGAGACCACAAAAAGGGCTTCTATATTGACTTGGATACCTGCACCTACTTCGGTGAGGAGGTTGAGCTTCGTGGTCAGCAAAAACTTAAGAAAAAGTGAGGGCAAAAGTTCCAACGTAAAGCCTCGGCAAAAATCAAAGTCCAAGTCGCACAGTGAAAACCTCTTTGAGGCACTAGCCGACAAATAGGTGCAAAAATCAAAGGACAATAAAAGTGACCACACCAAGGATGAAAATATCATGGAGACATCCTTGGACGAAGATCTCAACCTTCCTCCCGATCCTACGCATATGGAGGACTTGTCAAAATTACTAGTAGAGGAAACTATCGATGTAAACATTGGTACAGAAGAGGACCCAAAAATAGTCAAATTGGGAGCATCACTCTCAGCACGAGAACATAAAACATTCACCATGTTGCTACAAGAGTTTATAGATGTATTCACATGGTCCTATAAGGATATGTCAGGCTTAGATCCAACTTTGGTCATGCACAACTTAGTTGTACATGCAAACGCTAAGCCTATTAAGCAGAAGCTCAGAAAGATGCACCCAAGGGTAGCCCTACTGGTTAAAGAGGAATTAGAAAGATTGCTTGTGGCAGGATTCATTCGGCCTATTGATTACTTTGAATGGATATCCAACATCGTCCTTGTCCAGAAAAAGTATGTCGGGATCAGAATCTACACGGATTTTAGAGACATTAATAAGGCTTTCCCTAAGGATGATTTTCCACTACCAAATATTGATATGATTGTGGATTCAACAACAGGATATGAGATGCTATCTCTTATGGATGGATTTTCAGGATACAACCAAATCAAGATAGCTGATGAAGATCAGCACAAGACAACTTTTACAACTCCTTGGGGTACCTTCTATTATCAGGTAATGTCGTTTGGGCTTAAAAATGTAGGAGCTACTTATCAGAGGGAAATGATGGTAATTTTCCATGATATGATCCATGATATCATGGAAGACTATGTGGATGACATCCTCAGAAAATCTAAGACAAGAGAGGATCACCCTGTTATTTTGTGGCATATCTTTGAGTGCCTACAAGAGTACAAAGTCTGGCTAAACCCAAAGAAATGTGTGTTTGGCATGCTATCAGGAAAATTGTTGGGCTTCATTGTATCAAGAAGGGGAATTGAGGTAGACCCTGCTAAAGTGTCTGCTATTACTGAGATGCCTCCTCCTAAGAACATTAAGCAACTACACAGCTTGCAAGGAAAAATACAGGCTATTCACCGCTTCATCTCCCAACTTGCAGATAAGTGTCATTCATTCACCCACCTACTTAAAAAGGATGTCACCTTCATTTGGGGACCAGAGCAACAACAGGCCTTCACCTTGCTTAAACAATACTTGGCCAATCCACCTGTCCTCATGCCTCCAACTCCTGGTGAGCCACTCTTGCTTTATATCTCTGCTACGCAATTTTCTATTGGTGCGCTGCTCGCCCAATATGACCTTGGTCACAAAGAAAAAGTGGTGTACTACCTCAGTCACACTCTCATCACTTATGAGCTCAACTATCCCCAAATTGAAAAATCTTGTTTGGTTGTTTTTACCTTAAGAAAACTTCACCATTATCTATTGAATACCAAAACCAAGCTTATATCCAAAGTTGACCCACTCAAGTACTTGCTATCTAAACCCACCCTCACAGGTAGAATGGCTAATTGGATCATTCTACTAAGTGAATTTGACATAGAATTTGTGCATCAGAAGTCAGTTAAGGGACAAGTACTCACTGACCAATTAGCAGAAGCACCTTTGCAAGGCACTGAACCTTTGAATCTGGATCTTCCAGATGCCTCATTACTATACATTGAAGAATTTGTCATATGGCAGATACACTTTGATGGGTCTTTTACTTTTCATGGTTCAGGAGTAGGTGTGGTCCTCATTACTCCTTCTGGTGACCCTATACCACAGGATTTTTGTCTGGGTTTTCCTTGCACAAAAACATCACAGAATATGAGGCACTTATCATAGGGATGAAGCTCGCCATCAAGTGGAACATTCATCATGTCAAGGTTGTGGGTGATTCTCAGTTAATTATCAAGCAAGTTAATGATGAATACAAGGTTAAGGATGAAAATCTCATACCTTACAAGAAGCTGGTAGAAACTCTAAAGAGTACTTTGTGTGCATCACATTTGAACAGATCCCAAGAGTGCAAAATAGATTGGTAGATGCTATGGAAATAGTGGGTTCTATGCTTCGTATTCCACCAGGGAATAATGACATGCCATTCTTTGTGGAAAATTTACGTCAGCCCGCATACGACATGCCAGAATCCTGTCTGGCTTGTGATGTTGTTGGTCCCAATTCCCCATGGTATGAGCCCATCTTTACCTATCTCAAAGACAACACATTCCCTCCTGACATCTCCCATTCTGAGAAACAAATCCTAATTCACCAAATAGCCCATTATACCCTTTTAGGAGGTATGCTTTATCATCATGGCTATGATGGGAATCTGTTACGTTGTCTCGATATGACAGAGTCGATCCAAGTGATCAAAGAAGTACATGAAGGGGTGTGTGGAGCACATACTAATGGAATGGTTTTGGCCAAGAAATTGTTAAGAGTAGGCTACTATTGGCCTACCATGGAAACTGACTGTTGCAACTATGTCAGAAAATGTGTACTTTGTCAGAAGTATGGAAATTTCATCCATGCTCCATCATAGCCATTGCAACCCATCACTACCCCATGGCCATTTTCTAAATGGGGACTTGACTTGATAGGGAAGCTTACCCCTACCTCATCTAATGGTCATACCCACATCATCACGGCTACTGAATACTTTACCAAGTGGGTGGAAGTTGTCCCCTTAACCTATGTAACAGGAGCTCAGATTTCCAAATTCATCATGAATCATATCATTTTCCGGTATGGCATTCCTGCAGCCATTGTTACTGATAATGGAAATTCATTCAAGAATAAAACTGTAAAGGGTCTCTGTCAGTGGTTCCAAATCAGGTTAAAATGGTCTACACCATATTATCCCCAAGGTAATGGACAGGCCGAGGCCACAAATAAGACTTTGGTGTGAATAATGGAGAAAATGGTAAGTAAAACAGGTCGTAATTGGCATTTGCAAATCCACCCAGCTCTTTGGGCTTACAGGACCTCTATTCACACTCCTATGGGTGTGACACCATATTCTCTAGTATTTGGGATGGAATCTATCATCCCACTAGAAATTGAGCTTCCTTCCCTAAGAATCTCTCTTAGGGATTATCTGGATAAAGATGAAGATTACTCGGGTGGCTAGACTAGCTAAGTTAGAGCTCCTAGATGAGAAGCACATCCATGCCCTTAATCACCTCAAAGTGTATCAGAACAGAGTCTCCAGAAATTACAACAAGAGAATCATACCTCGTCAGTTTGAGGTTGGTGATTTGGTCATGAAGGAGAATCAGTTCAACACAAGGGCAGAACGAGAAAAGAAAGGAAAGTTTGAACCACATTGGTTAGGACCTTATGTTATAGTGGCCAAGTATGGCACAAGAGCATACAAACTTGCTCACCCCAATGGTGATGAGCTCCGTGAGCCCATGAATGCCATGCATCTTAAGCGGTTCTATGCTTAAACATGGCACAAAATCAGAAAAGCAAAAAAATCAAAAACATGGTAAAATAATCAAAATACAAAAAAGAAAAAAAGAGAAAAATAAAAAGAGAAAACAGGTCATCCATAAGTGAAAACCATGCAATTGTGGCACTTTGGATAAGTCCTTGGGTGAAAACTAGTTTCTGGTGCCTTGGGAGGATTCGTTATTCACAAGCATCTTGCATCTGAAGGGTATTTATACTTAGCCTAGGGCTAGTTCCACGTCTACCTCTGAGATTCCCATGTGGGCCCAATCATGTCAAGCCTTGATCCAATTTGTCTCCTTTTATTCATCTGTGAGGGGCATGGTTTTTACCTATTTCCCATCTTACGCTGGGGGAATTTCTGCGACTTCACCTTCCTGTTCATAAGCACGTGGCATCTGCCCTTGTATATTCCCCATCTAACGCTGGGGGCATCCACACTTTCTTGGTTACCTGTGCATAGCTCTGGAAAACTGTTAGAAAAACACAAAAACAATAGAAAATTGTTTCACAAAAAACACAAAAACAATAGAAAATTGTTTCAAAAAACAAAAAACAATAGAAAATTGTTTCACAAAATAATTGTTTCAAAAACACAAAAACAATAGAAAATTGTTTCAAAAACACAAAAACAATAGAAAATTGTTTCAAAAAACAAAAACAAATAGAAAATTAGTTTCTTGCAAAAACACAAAAACAATAGAAAATTTTTTGCTTGAAAATGCAAAAACATTAGAAAATTTGTTTCACAAAACACAAAAACAATAGAAAATCTGTTTCTTGAAAGATTAGAAATTCTTAATAGAAAATTTTTTCATGCTAATCAAATCTTGTTAAAAAACATTTACTTTATTGTCTTGTTTCTTTGTTTTGGATTCTTGCATTTTTGTTTGCTTGTGTAATTGCTTCATGCTTGTACATTTGTGTTGTTTTTTGCTTGGGCATACTTTGTTAGGATTCATCTTTTCTTGATTAGATTAGATTTATTCTTACTTGTGCATATTGAAGTGTGTTTTTGCACATGGATCATGAATGCTATTGTGTTTGAGCATATCATTTTGTTATCATCATCATATTTCCATCAATATCATCACATCAACATCATCTATACATCATATATCAAGAAAAAGCTAGGGATGAATGCTAAGCTAATCATCACATATCGTATCATTGGGGGCAAGAGGGATCACAAATATCAAAATCTATCCCCCCCACACCCATATCATCATATCATCCCATCCACTAAGTATGGCACATCACATAGAAAAATACATTTGATATACTCTACAAGATCAATCATCTAGAAATCAAAACACATGTGATACATCAAAAAATCATGATACATATACATGTGAAATCAAATCATCTAACATTATAAACATAGATATCTATCCATGTACTCAATCAAGAAGTAACAACAATTTCCATATCATAAACACATATGTCATGTCAAAAATGTCCATATAATACATGTGTGGTATATCTGTGTCAAAAATGGATATACATAACTGGAGTACATCAAAAATTCCTTCATCTGAGGCATACAAAAATATGATACCTATAACAAAGAATAAACAGCCTTCATCAGAGGCATGTATCAAAACTACAGTACATCAAAAAATCCTTCATCAAGAGGCATATGTGTCAAAAAAGATGATACATCTAATCATCAAGAGTCCACTCAAGCCCTTCACATGGGGTGCATCACATGACTCGAGCTATGGGGTGGCTGGTCATAGTCTCATGGTGGTGGCATATCTGAGCATCACTGCTCTCCTGGCCAGGCTGCTCCACTGAGGCCTGAGGCCTCTCTGATCTAGTACCTCTGCTCGACTGTTAGCTATAGGAAGGCACTCGCTGGGGTAGCTGGTCTGTCTCGTGGTGGTGGCATGGCATGAGCATCGCTAGCTCTCACTGGCCATGGCTACTCAGCCAGGCCTCTCAACTACATCAAAGTATAAGGACCTGTAATAAGAGGCTATGCCTTCTATTTTAGCTAGATCTCTATGTGTCCAAGAAGTCACCACTGTACCATCTATGCATCAGAAGGATGCTATCTCTACTGAGGCTCGGGAAAGCTCAGCCTGGCCCACTACATGCTCAGCTCTCAGCCTATCTCACTCAATATCATGGGCTACAGTTGGGCCTGTGTCTGCTGATATAGACCTATCACTTGGGCCATCTGTGAGGCCATCTATCATATCTGCTAAAAGTGCACAACACTATCACCTCCCTGGCCAGCCTGGGCCCGAGCCTGATCCCATTCGGCTATCACTGCTAAAATCTGAGCTCGGGCTTGGTCTCTCTCTACTGTGACCTGATCTTGCTCTACAAGAGCTTGTTGTAACTACTGTTGTAGGGTGGCTGTATGTGCCACTGGCTGGCCCTGTCCATGCAATGGCCTGGAAGATTGACCCTGCTGTAGAACTCGAGGCCTACAAGGTTATGCAGATGCTTGTCCTGGACCCTATGGCCTCAGTCCTTATACCTATGTGGTACCCTTCTCATCATGGGGTAATCCATCGAATGGATCCTTTGGGTAATGACCTGCTGCACCCTCTCTCTGGTCACCACCATGCCAAATCTCTCTTAGTGGTCTGGATTTTGCTACACAGGCCTCCTCTGGGATAGTCAGATGTCGGGGTAAAACAATCACATACCAAGTCTAATAATCTATGGTAGTGCCCGAATCTCTAATATGTAGCACTAGATCCCATACCTATGGGGCCACCTTTAAGAAACAAACCCTAGCTTGGGTCACCTATATATGTGGCCCCATGGTCTGCCTCTCCGAGTCTCTACAGGCATACCATATGTCAGGTTGTGGAACCCCCTATACCATGCCTAGTTGTCACTGGCATCTGTCGAACCTGTATAACTCGATAATGTAACTCTGACTGCCTATAAGGAAGTGCTCCACTGTGCAACACTAAGCTCTATGGCATCCTCTAGCCACTGTATCTGCCTGTAGGGTCTCCATATGATATCCCTGTCTAGTAGCTCATCAAACTCTCAGTGATACCTGTATAAGCTACCCAGGTGACCTTGTATGTCACCACCTACTGAAACCCACACCATGTAAGATGGCTCCTCTAGATCTCAAACATGAAGAGTGCCCATGGGGAACCCGATAGCAATGTGGTCCCATGACCAAATTTGGAGTAACAAGGCAGGCCCCACCATCTTCTGACGGTGGTAGGTGATAAGATGTAAGTCCCAGTAAAGGTGTGCTAGTATACACTGTCCCCAACAATAGCACTCACCACTAAAGATCCCCTGTACCAATGTCATCAACCCTCACGGAAAATATGTCCCAGTCTTATCAGTGAGTAAAAACCCACTGATAAGTGCCATAACATATAGGGGCCCTCGGTGCAGTGTAGGGTCGGTGATGCACTCATGGAATGTAACAGTCATACCATCATGTGGTATGTCATCTCGATCAAACAAATCCCAGACAGCTGCCCTGATCTACCCAGCATCAGAAGTGTACTCAATCAGTGTACCCAGGATGGGCACGCAGAGAATCCACCACACATCCTCCAAAGTAACAGTCATCTCTCCCATAGGGAGTCAGAAGCACTGACTCTCACTGTGCCACCACTCGGCCAGTGCAGTAAGAAGACCATGATCTAGTGTGATGGAAGGCATCTGAGACACGAGGCTTAGGCCCACTTCCTCCAGAAGAATGGCTATGGCACGTCGGTCTCACTGACACATGCTCCCCTCCAGCTCGGTGATCTGTGAATGATGCTCCCACGTCTGAAGCACTAGTAATCGTCTCTGTAAAAATCAATCCACTCGTCAGTTACTAGAATTTCTTCTAAAAATCTATCTATCCTTTTTAAGGTTAACCCAAAACTCCTAAATTTTCTTCTAAATGCCATCATTTTTGGCATTTTCCTATCTATCTTCCATCATCCTAGTGCACCTATGCACACCTTTCAGGCATGTGCACCTCCCTTTTGGCACATGCACATGCATGTAACTTTCTAAGGGTGCTTTGCACCATCAATCGTGTGCCTACGTGCCCTTTTGGGTGTGTGCACCACTCTTTCAGTGCTTGTGCCATCACAACTGTAAGGGCACTTGCACCATCAATCACATGCATAAACCCTATGTGTGTGTGCTACTCTTTATATGTGTGCGCTACCCTACATATGTGTGCACATGCATGTGGCATGTGCATGTGTGTGTGTTTGAGTGTACCTGCGCATGCACGCATCCACCCTAAGGCACCTACGCCCCTAATTAGACACCTGCCACCTTTAGCACCTGCGCCTACACGCACCCGCACCCAACATGACCCCTAACCCTAATTCCTAATTCTAGGGCATTAATTGCAAAAATTGACAAGGAGGGTTTGAGTACTCACAAAGATGCCATCGTCGGCATGCCGTTGATACCCTCGGACTGTGTCTGCCCATCTCAATCGGTCTCATGCTATCACCATCATCCTCGTCACTGTCAGAGCCTCGCGGTAAAAACTCAATGGTGGTCGGTAAGAAATGAATTGGTCACGGTGATTTACCCCCCAGGTGGGGTATATCAACCTATTTTTCATCGCCATGAATGCCTGGAGGCTCGTTTTGATCACCATTTTCTCCTCTGTTCACCGTTGAATAATTATTTTACTTTTATTTTTCACCGTGTTGGGGCATTTTTTGCCATCCAATACCCCTTTCTTCTCCCTAGGACAATTTTTATTGCTCCTAGGTGATTTTTCTTCTTATCCACACTCTCGTAATATAATTATTTTCAAAATAATTATTTTATTAATTTTTCCACTATACAAGGACATTATTTGTCGCTTGTTTCTTCTTTCTTCCACCTGGGGCATGTTTTGTTGCACCTAGGCCCTTCATTCTATTTCTTCTATTTTCTTCTACTGTCCACCGCATTTCAAAAAATGGAAAACAATATATATATATATATATATATATATATATATATATATCACTTCAAAATTCCAAAAACAGAGCAATTTTTTTCACAAAATCCTAAAAAGTAAAAAACCTACAAAAATAGGTAACCTACTTATTACAGCTAAAACTTGTGTCTTGCACATGGTATTCTCTCCATATCCTACTGGTTTGTTTCACATCTTCACCGATCTATACGACTCATGGATCACCGGATTCACAACCATTCACAAAGCTAGTTGCTTGCTTCGTCTGTACTCTGGGGCACATCTTGTTGCCTGGTGTTGTTTCATTGCACACAAAGCTTTCTACTTGGACCTCATGTCCATCATCATTTCCCCTTGCATATATCCTTGCTCGGGCATCATTTTTAACCCTTGTCATCAATCACGAACATGTGGATCTCTTCATCTTGATAACAAAACATTTGTACAACTGTCTTGACCATTGTTGGGTTGGATATGTGCATTCGTACTTGTTTTCCCTGTTACATGAGCTTGTTTCCTTCTCATATTGCATTGCATTTTGTATGTTGCATGGAGTTGGTATTTTCAGCAATGGACAATTGTTCATAGTATGGATTTTCATGTCATTCTACTTTTGTCGTATGCTTATATTTTTCATAAGGACCGATGACGTAGATCTTTTGGCAATATGATGACACTGAAGTTGTTCCAATGCAAAGGCTAGAGGCTAAGTTCTTCTCTCCACTTCTCCATATTTCTTCTACATCACTTTCCTCTCCACCACTTTTCTTCTGCTTCACCTAGGACATTCTTCCCCTGCCCATTCTTCTATCCATTTCTCATCTTTTTCGATCGTCGATCATCTTCCTTCATCACCCCATCGACACTCGAGGGGGCACCTCTCCCTCCTACTAATTTTTCTTCTATCCCTTCAAAATTTCATTCGTCTACTATCTTTGAAGTGGCATCACTTACGCCACCCCAAAGAGGGGAAAATGTAGACACCCATAATTACGCCTGAGCAATTTAAATACTTAAATTGCGCTAATTATCTCCTTTCCCACAAATTGGCAACATTTCATCAAAAGGGCTCATCTTCTCTCCTATCATTGTTAATTAATTACACTACGCTAATTACTTTAGTCACCTATCCAACAAATATCCTAGTTAACGAACTTCCATTAATTAATCCCACTTTCTATCTAGACTAATTAATTATTATTAATTAATTAGCTTCCCCTTTCATTTAACCAATAAATCAATATTCAATTGATTTAATCCCCTTCTATAGTCTAAATCATGCTAATATTCCTCTAAAAGCTTTTATAAGCTTGCACATCTATTAATTAAATCATCTTGATTAATTAAAAGGCCCCCTTTATCCACATGAGTCACTAAAGGACAAACTAAACCCTCCTAAAGTTAACTCAACCCTATCTAAACCCCCCTTATCCACAACTAACTCAACATCCCTATTATCCCACATGCAAAGGGATGTAGTGATTCCTTTATCCATTGGGCTATATAAAGAGCCCTCCTCCTACCTTTACACTTACACCTAAATTCCTTTGAGAAGATAAAAGCAAAGCACATAGCAAATAGACTATAAGCTTCTTTGTCACTCTTGAAGAATTCACCATTGAAGAGTTAAGCCTCCTTTTCTAGCCTTGGGTCATATGGGATTCAAAAGGGTCTTGTAGCCCAACTTTGATAAGCTCATTCCTAGGTTCTTGGATATCAAAAACAACTTTGATTGCCATGGAGCCTACATAGGTCCATTTGATTTTTGTTGTCAATCAAAAGAGTAGAGGTTTTTGACAATTAGCATGATTAGTTTGATTTATGCTTTAAAGTTCTAATGCAATAGTGTTATTGTCTAACCTTGTTTAGCTCTTATCTTGATGGTGTTTAGATTTTGATTTAGCTTTGTTAATTGAGACTACTAGGTGTTAGTTTCAATTTCCTTAACTTAGTTGAACAAAACCATGCACACACGACACATGCCTCTGCAAAATAATTTTGTAACATGTCTAAAATGACTCTCGATAGTAGTTATTTATTGATGTCCACGTATGACATTAATTTTATCCTTATAAAAAGTTACACCCTTGTGATGGGATTGTTTCACTCTATATTAATTCATATTGCACCCTCACATGGTGTGTAATCATGTGTTCATCCATAAAACAAAGGAATGATACGCATGAATATGATCTATGTCATCTGGAACTAGGATTCCACTATAAATAAATAACAACCTCATATTATCACCAATATTTATCAGTCCCTATGGAGTGGACTATGAGCCGTTATGATGGCTCTCTAAAAAAATTCCAACAAGGTCTAATGAGACAATATGAACTTGAGTGGTAAAATAGGTCATTCTCTCTAAAAGAACAACATAATAGCTACTATAATAGTAGGCTCAGTAGTAACCTCAAAATTTGTGGTGAAACCTCTAGGTTTAATTTGAATGATCACCTCTTATTTTGATGAGGAGGTTTGTCAAATTTTTTGATCCTATCACACAAGAGCCCTTCCCAGGACCAAAAAAATAAGAAATATCTGTAGAATCTAGAGAAATCCTTAAATAAAACTCAGTATATATTGTTTTGACAAAATATAATGGAATTTCATCCTTTTGAGGCCATCTATAATGGGAAACTATGTAATGGAGGTAAATGAGAGTTGTCATCAATATGTCCTAACACATCACACAATAGGATTTTACTCTAGTATGTTCATTAAGTTTTGGAAATAAATATTTAACATCGTAAGTTTTAAATGCAACATTCACCATTGTCCATGGTGTGCTTCCCACCAATTTATTTGTTAAAGAATTATACAACAATTTTATGATTATTTTGAAGTGTGGGTTATAAGTTTCAATATACTCTATGATTTTATGTATTCATTTTTAATAATTATTAGATTTTAACAATGAGTTTTAATGTTAGACACTACGGTTTGATTTAGTTTTTTCAATGCTCTACACAAACTAGGTAATAATGTTTCTATATTAATATTTTTATTGAATCTGAAGCTTGGAAAAATAAGGTGCACATGATTCTTAGGCTTAGCTGTCAAGGACTAAGGGTTTCCCATTCTGCCAAATTCATTTGGGGTATGATATCGACTTCATCCCATATTACTTGATATCTCCTGGTATTTTTATCTTGATGGATGGTTAAACAACAATGATTTAATATAAATTGAATTAAATATAAATTATAGAGTAAATACTGTAATGAATGATATACATATGCTAATATAAAGTAAGGCGTAAGGAAACAAGTATGTAAAAATGTGAAACCATAAGAAAGAGAGGGAGATAAAGAGACTTAGTTGATTCAAAGAAATATGGAAGTGATATGGGTAGGTGAATAACTTAAAAAAATGAGAAGAGTATCGACAATGCTCCTTGACAATTCTGAGACTTATGAATGTGTCGAATAGGAACAGTAATGGGAGTACATGAGTGCATGGGTGTTAGTGTCTTTCCTTAGTGCTAGTGTTTGTGTGAATGATCAAGATATAGTCTCTTATGTGGAGGAGAAATATTGTTGTTAGTCCCTGGTTGTCACTCTAATTTCACTCCTTGATTGCCGAATATACCTATAACCTACAAAATGGTTTGTCTACCTATACATGTCCACAAAAAACATCAATTCTAATAAAACTATGTATAATTTGGAGTCAGATTGACCGCGGTGGTTACCCAAAGAGTGAAATTAATTGTTATCCCAAATTCATCCCCTGGGTTAATTTGGATTATTTATCATTAATGAACTTAGCCTTTTCAAATTTTGGCACATGAATATGACTGTCAAATTCATCCCTTATAAATCATAAGAGAATGATAGCTCAAGATGGTTTGAATGAGTTAATCTTCATGTGCGGAAAGCTAGCGAGCTATGGTGAACCAAGCTAGTCGAGTTGTCTGGTGAGTTGGAAGGAAGTTAGATGGCGGCAAAGTTGCAGAGTGAGATGGGCGAGTTTGTCATGAAGTCAGGGTGACAAGGTCATAAAAATGATTAGGTTGGATGGTTGGGTTGGTCATTGGGGTTGGTCGCATGGTAGTTGGTCGGCTTGGTTGGATGGCTCAGGGCTACGATGCCTGGGATGGATGGTGGTTGGTTGGCTGGTCAGGCGGCACACTGGGTCGATCAGTGGTTGGTTGGCTTAGTTAGACAACCTAGAGTTTTACATAGATATTAGACGGGTGACACATCGTATGGAAAGTGAGATGGATGGCATTGTTGGTTGGTCAGATTGTTTGAATGGGTTAGTCAGTTGAGATGAAAAACCCAAGGCTATGACATCGGTGAGGAGTATGATCAGGTTGGATGACGTCTACCCTGAGTTGTATGTTTAGTGGGATATACGACTCAGTTGGTCAGGTAGCGCGTTATACGGGAAGAGATGGATGGCCATCCAACCTCACATGTTAGATGGCCCATGGTGAAAAGGTGATGACCATTAGGTTAGTTGTCCACCATAAAATGTATGGCCTATAGTTTGGATAATATCTAACCCCCCGATTTTGACGGTTGAGGTCAGGAGACACATAGGGTTAGACTGGTCACATGGTTGGATTACCTATGAGTCCCAGCCAAGGCGAAGGTAGGTGGGAAAATGATGGCTCAACAATTGGTATTAATGTGGTATAGCACCCATGTCTTCATCTGATAGAATTACCCTTGAGAAGATAATTTGTATGGGTTCACATACCTCTTTAATGAGGGTAGCTAACAAAATTTTGTATATAATGTAATCAACCCTCTCATTTTTGTAGAGACATTCTGGGAGCTGGGGAAACCCTGGTAGATTTTTTCTTGAACTCCAATGAGATGTGAACCTTCTCTTGGGCTTGGAAATGTAAGTATGCCTTTGTCCATCAAATGTAATGGTATGTACATACTATAGAGCAATAAGATTATGTTTTTGTGGTGTTTTCCAACTCTTTTTCATGATTTATTATATCTCCTTTCCTATCCATTATTTATTTTTTATTTTTTGCATGCTTTATTCACTTACAGGTTCAAATAGTTGTGTTTCATGGAGGTTTGATGGTGAGTTGATATCCAAGTTTATGTCACTATTGTTTTGACCTCTCCCAGCTTGATTTTCCCTCTTCTTCCTCCCTTAGCAAAGTAACTCGCCCCCCTTTTCTGGTGTTATCACCCCCTTTAGTGTAGGATTTCCCTTTTCATGCACATTTTCTCTCCCTTTCCTTGGAAGTTTTAAAATAGGTGTAGTTAGGATTTTGTTTTGTATTAGGAGTAGTTTAGTATTAGGCTTAGGTAGAAGAAGATGGATTTCTCCAGATGTCCATCTCAATTCGCAAGTCCCACAACTTTAGAGATGGACCCATGTTAGCGAAATTACACTGATTTCCCCACACACCTGATAAAAAAATTGGGGGAGTTGTAATTTTTACATAATAGTTTTGGCATGCCCAGTGGGAAAATTAGCTAAAAGCTTTACATTTCATGAAATTTCCTCTACAAATCTTAGTTAGAATATCTTTTCAAGGTGTGCATTTCAACATCTAGAGTAGACTTCAGTTTGACAAGTTGGTGTGTTCTTATCATAATTTTAGACACTGCAAACACATGCTCAAACACATATGGTGACTCCATCTGGTCAAAAAATTGTTCTATGAGTTTCATATCTTCCCTTATTCCATCCATTATCATTAATTTTCCTTCCACATATTTTAGCTTTCTTACATCCATGAAGTTTTGCAATCATGAATTCATTCCCATCATGAAGCTGGATGGCCTAGAGGTACAACACCTAGGATGGATGGTGTTTGGTCAGTTGGTCTGGTGGCACACTAGGTTGGTTGGTGATTGGTCAGCTTGGTTAGATAGCCTGGGGTTTGACGCCTAGGTCATATGGATGACACATTGTATGAAAAGTGAGATGGATGAACTTGTTGGTTAACGAAGTTGATCAATTAATATGGATGGCCTATGGGTACGACAGCGGCGCATCATATGATGAAGTTGGATGTCATCCAACCCCCCAGGTTTGAAGGTCAGTGAGTTAGAAAAATTGGTTGGTTGGGTAGCATGTTGTATGAGAAGAGATAGATGGTCATCCAACCTCACATGTTGGATGGCCCACGGTGAAAATGTGGTGACCATTAGGTTAGGCATCCACTAAAAAATGTATGGATTACAGGTTGCATGGCATCCAACCCCCTTGGATGGAAAATTGACATCCAACAATACACATGGTTAGATAGGTCACATGGTTGGATGGCAGACAAGTCCCAGGAAAGGCGAAGGTAGGTTGGAAAATGATAACTCAACAACTTGTACTAATGAGGTATGGTGCCCATGTATTCATTTAACAAAAGTACCCTTGGGAAGTGAATTTTTATGGGTGCCCATACCTCTTTAATGAGGGTAGGTTAAAAACTTTCCTATATAATGTAATCAACCCCCTCATTTTTATAGAGGAATTTTGGGAGTTGTGGAAATCCTATCAGATTTGTTCCTCAACTCCAATGAGCTACAAGCCTTCTCTTGGACATGAAAATGTTATTTTGCCTTTGTGCATCAAATGTAATTGTCTGTGCATACTATAGAGAAATAAGATTGTGTTTTTGTAGTGTTTTCCAACCCTTTTCATGACTTATTGTATCTCTTTGCCTCTATAATATTATTGGTGTATTTTGTGCATGATTTTTACACATGTAGGATCAAATAGTTATGTTTCATTGAGGTTTGATGGTGAGTTGAGATCTGGTCCTGTGTCACTATTGTTTTTATGTCTCCTAGATCAATTTTCCCTCTTCTTCCTCCCTCAGCAAAGTATCTCACCCCCCTTTTTCTTTGTGCTATCACCCACTCCCCTTAGTGTAAGATTTCCCTTTCAATGTACTTTCTCTCTCCCTGTGTCCTTGGAATTTTAGGATAGGTTTAGTTAGGAATTTTTCTTGCATTAGGAGTAGTTTAGTATTAGGATTAGGTAGAGGAAGTTAGACCTTCTCCGTAAGGACCATATCAAGTTTTGCAAGTCCCACAACTTGAGATATGGACCCATGTTAGCAAATTACACCGGAATTTCCCCATTCACAAACTCGTGTCAACAAATCGGGGGGTGCTGTAATTTTGACATAACAGTTTTGGCACACCTAGTGGGAAAATTAGGTGAAATATTTACATTTCATGAGTGTTTATCTACAGATATTAGTTAGAATATATTTTGCATGTGTGCAATTCAACATCTAGAGTAGACTTCATTTCGGCAAGTTGGTGTGTTCTTGTCAGAATTTCAGCCTTTGCAGGCACATGCTCAAACACATCTGACGACTCCATCTGGTCAACAACCCATTCTCTAAGTTACAGACCTTCCTCCATTCCATCCATTATCCATTAATTTTCCTTCCACATATTTCCGCTTTCTTCCATCCATGAAGTTGTGCAATCATGACTTAATTCCACTCATGGAATTCTCTCTTATAACAACAACAATTTCATTCAAACATACCTCCACATTTGCAACATATATTCGCAGGGTACTATCAACCACCTCCAGATCCATCCTATAATGAAAATCAACAGAGGGCATAACCCTACGAGTAGGACATAGATACAATTTTTGTTACCCACCAAACTATGCATGTTTCTAAGACCAAAGGTATGCATATTATGGAGGTTATCCTACACCTGAGGATCTTGAGTTGCAGTTGAAGGTCCAATAATTGGAGGCAAAAATGGCGCATCAAAGGTTGTGACTTAGATACAAGCATGTAAGATTGGTTTTAGGACCCCTTGTCCATGGGTAGGCCCTATTCCAAGCTATTACAGTCTGCAGGAGAAGCTTAACTTTATTGTTGAGATGATTTCCAAGACTCGCTGAGTGGATTCAAGAGATAGGAGATTTTGTAGAGAATGCTAGTAAATCCTGTCAATGGAAAACCCTTGCATTTCCATTCCACACCCCTCTCCCCATTCCACAATCATTGCCATCTCAACGGAACCCCAATTTCCAAGTTTCCCACCTGTTGCCCTTATTGTGGAACCCATTTCTCCATCTCCTAGTCTTCCATCCCATCTCAGTTTTTCTACCCTTTTTCCTTCCAATTCCAAAGCCCCTCCAAAAGAGACAAAAGTTAATACCTTCCCCTCCACCATAAATAAAGCAACAACCAGTGGAGACCTACAACCCACCATTCCTCCCACCTTCTCCCGAGGTCCATGTCGGGAAGAAACTCATAATACCATTCAAGGGGAGCAACAAGAAGAAGAGCCAAGAAAAGAAGAAAATGATAAGAATCTTGGTGAGCCTGGCTGGATAAGATTTAGGGATTGATAAAATTACCCCTTGCTGGTCAAAGCCTTTACAGAGGAGGTTGAGGTTGCAATGGTGTAAGATGATATGGTTGCACAAGAAGAACAAAGCAAGAATAAGATGATCAACAATCCATTTTATTCATAATGTAGTGTCCATGAGGACACTCTATTTTCAAGAGATGTTGATCATCACCACTCTATGGCATAAGCAAAGGAAGAAGAAGAATCTTCAAATCCAAAAGAAGAGAGAGCACATTTTAGGCTATGGGGGAGACCCATATAGTTTCAGAGGCTTCAAGCACAAAAAAGGCCATAGAAGAACGTTTAGTTCTTCCTCCACTTTAACCCTTCAAGCTCTAATGTTGAAGAAGAGTTTGATTTCAAAATTCATGTTCAAAGGACAAGGGAACCATGGTGAGAAGAGTATTCAAATTGATAAAGGACACCATGGAGGAGGTCGACCAATGCAACATAACAATGAGGAGGAAACATTATCTGTTTGCTAATTTGGAGGATTTACTTTTATGTAGAGGAACCCTTACAAGATTACACATTATCATTAATTCTTTGAAGCACAAGAACCTACTTCCCAAGGAGCATTCAAGATGCAACAACTTGTATTTCATGTAAATTCCCTCTAGAACCAAGATTTGAAGTGCATTTGCATCTTCCAAGCTTCATATGTGATGAGGAGGAGGAAGGAAATAGTGATGACACCATTTCCATACTAGTCATCAAGGCAAGAATTAAATTACTTGTAAAAGCAATGCAAAGGAAAAATCAGCATGCAGGCGGCCTCTTTTCTTAGGAAGGTCCACAGGAAGACTCCATTTTTAAAGTTGAATTTCAGAGCAATGGGAAAACTTCAATGGGGTCAGACCATGCCCAATCAGGTACTTGGCTTCATTGGAGCCAAGGGAGAATCCAAAACTGGTCATGTCCATTTCAGGGCATGAGGATGATATTCAAAACACCAAGGGTCACCATCAACACCTCCAGGAGTCCAATGCCAATCAACTTGAGGAGTTATTTTTGATTGATGTTGATAATTTAGTTATTTGGGTGGAAGATTGGCCTTTGTTTAATTTTTCACTCTCATACATGACCATGCCCATTGCCAAATCAATTACATGGTCTAAGATTGTGAGAAAGGGAAGCTACTTCTCCCTTCCAATTGCAGGATTTGTTTGAGTTCCCTTTGCCTCTAGTTAGAGTAGAGTAGGTAGGTTTTCTTTCAGCAGAAGAAGTGCTATGTGCACACACTCTATGCTCCACTTGGGATATGTATGATTTTCAGTTTTATACATAGTGTGTGTTGTGGCATGTGGTTTCTCTTACACGATCCATTCATTGAAGTGGCGGTGATGTGAGGCAAAATTAGATTTTGGGGAACTTTCAAAAGTGCATATATTCATCCCCAACATATCAGTTGTAGGTCCACAGTTCCTTTATGCCTTTTCCTTGGTCAAATTTTCAATTTTGGGAGTAGTTTACAAGGTTTTATCCAAAATCCCAAAATTGAGCTTTCAAGAGCAGGCCAAGGCAGTTTCAGTCTTGATGCTAAGTTCATGCAAGTCTAGGGGACAATTTTCAAAATAACAGATCAATTTAGTTCAAGATTAATATTGACTCCATGCCCAATGGATACTTCAAGGCTACCTGTCTCTTCATCTAGCAAGTACAATGTCCTTGAGAGGTCACCAAATTGTTATCCCAAAGTTCACCCCCTAGGTTAATTTGGATAACTCATCATTAATAAAGTTAGCCTTTCAAATTCTGGCACATGCAAATGACCATTTCAATTTCAGCCCCAAATATCATAGAGAGAATGTACAACTCGAAGATGGTTTGACCAAGTTAATCTTCAAGCATGATGAGCTGGCGAGTTGGCGAGCTCACAACAAGCCTAGTGAGTTGGAAGTTATCTATTAAGTTGGAACTACATAGCTGAGATGGATGAAGTTGCAGAGTGAGCTAGGTGAGTCATGTGTTGAAAATTCACCAAGGTTAGATTACGCACATGGGTTGATAAAGAAGTTATCCATCTAACCCAATAGTTACTGGTTGTCTGGACCCAGTTTTTGGATGACCCAGGGTTAGATGATGTCTAGGATGGTGGACCTAGGTTGGTCATATAGCTCAGGTGGTGGCTACGGTCATTTGGTGACGCAGGTTGGGTTGGCAGATGGAAGAGGATGACCACCAAGGGTGGATGGGTTGGGTTAGTGGGTTAGATGATTTCCGAGGTGCATGGCAGACGTTGGTCAATGGTTGGTCAGTTAATATGGACGGCCCAAGGGTAAAAAGTGGTGCAATTAGACGGCAAGTTGCGATGAATGTCCAACCCCCAGGTTGGAAGGTATGTTCAGATGACCAGGATGGTCGGGTGACACATTAATGGCCTAGAGATTAGATAGTTGTCCAACCTCTCAGGTTGGACAACCCATGGTGAAAATGTTGGCAACCATCAGGTTAGGCGGTCGTCCACCTGGATAAAATGTATGGCTTATAGGTTATAATTGTGTCCAAATAAGGTTGAGGTCAGGTGACACGTCTTAGACAGTTGGACATGTGGTTGGATAAACTGGTCACATGGTTGGATGACTCATGAGTCGCTAGAAAAGGTAAAGGTAGGTGGGTGAATGACAACTCAATAATTGGTATTAATGTAGTATGGCACCCATGTCTTCATCTGACAGAAAAGTACCCTTGGGAAGTGATTTTGTTATGGGTGTCCCATACCTCTTTAATGAGGGTAGGTGAATAAATTTCCTATATAATGGAATCAAACCCCTCATTTTTAGAGAGACATTCAGGGAGCTGAGGAAAATATTGCAAAATTTTCCCTCAACTCCAATAAGTTGCAAGCCTTCTCTTGGGCATAAACAAGCATGTAATTATGCCTTTGTGCATCAATGTAAATGGTTTGTGCATATTATAGAGCAATAAAATTCATGTTTTTGTGGTGTTTTCCAACCCTTTCTCATGTTTTATTATATCTCTTTGCCTCTTCACTATTATTGTTGTATTTCTGTGCATGCTTTCTTCACTTGCAGGTGTAAGATGTTGTGTTTCATGGAGTGTAGATGATGAATGAAGATCCTGGGTCTGTGTCACTACTTTCACCTGACCTCTCCCAGCTTATTTTTCCTCTTCTTCCTCCCTCCGTAGGATATCTCGCCCCTTTTTCTTGGTGCTATCACCACCCTCTTAGTGTAGGATTTTCACTTTTTCATGCACTTTCTCTCTCCTTGTAGTCCTTTAAAGTAGCTTAGGATAGGTGTAGTTAGGACATTCATTCTTTCTAAATTAAAGTAGTTTAGAATTAGGAAATTAGGTAGCTAAAATATGGGCTCTTCTCTCAGAGGTTGCCAATAGAGGTACTCAAGTTTTGCACATGTCCCACAACTATTGAGACACTGAAGATTCTATCTTATGCAGAATAACTAGTCTATGCAACACATATGATCATGATCTAATTGGGGGTGCTATAATTTTATACAGGGGAACCTTTAATAGTTGAAATTTAACTATAGTATTGTACCCAATCCTTATGCAGTACTTTGAATGTTAAATGATTATATCCCTAGGATACTTACTTGTACAATTGTCACTGATAGCTTTCTTAGATGGGTAAAATGTACTAGAAATGCTATATAAGTGTGATAATAAATAGAAAAACCCCTACTATATCGTCAGTATGACATTTAAGAATAAATTCCCTACCTAGGAGTGTGCCATATGAATGGATTCCTTTGATTTTCTTGAGCCTTTCACCCATAAAAGCCCCTGAGTTGAAGTATGCAAAAAAACATAGTGTTCGGTGCCTTATGGATGAAAATATAGTCTGTGTATGTTGGATATGACTAACCATGGTCCATGATGCAGTAAAGTCAACAACTGGAAGGCCTGAAGACCAATAGTAGGGTAAACGAATTAATCAAGAAGTAAATGGATCCAAAAGGATAAGAAGAACTGGCTATCATCAAATTCTTGATTAAGCTAAAATGTAAAATACACAATCCTAATCTGATGTTTGCTAGTAAATAAACCCCTGAAGATATGGAATTAAGTATTATGCTAACATGATACTCAAGAAAACTAAGAATAAAAATATGAAACCCTAATATAAAAAGAGGGTTGGAAGAGCCTTAGTTTATTCATAGTGAAATATGGACTGTGTCGATAGTGGATACCGACTGGCTAAAACAAAATGGTAAGACCGTCACACAGAAGCTCTGAAAAATGTAGATCTAAGATATTTGAGGCTGACTAGGGTTCCTGGAGAAGGATAGGGGCACCTTGGTCTACGAAAAATGGTCAGAAACCTGGGTTTACAGATATCAGATCACTATTTGAGCTTTGCAAGGTGTTCTTGTAAGTCACTTTTTGTCATGTGTATTTTCTGAACTTTTCTAAATCTCACTGTAAATATGGAATGAAGGATCACCTGCAAAACCCCAAGACGAAGCATCAAAACCCTAAAAAAGAAAGATGCATAATGAAGGGGTCAGAACTGTCCTCAGCTATCATAATGGTAAACTTATGGACTGAGCATTTCACTACATCTCAGAACCCAATGTAGTTCTATGTGTGTGTGTGTGGAATTGTTCCCTAGGTTGCTCTTGTGCCAATGTACACTTGGAGAACGAGAAAGTAACTAGATGTAGAATGTAAATAATGTGTATTGGAATAATAATAACTTCCCTCCTATGAAGTGTGATACAGAATGAATAAAAACCCTTATGTCCGTTGTGATGGAGCTAGATGGATGCAAATGGAGTCTCTTAAATGCTTGATGGATGTAACCTTAGGTGGTGATTTTAGATGATTAGTGCTTGGTCATTTATTATGATCACATAAATTTATATTTATATGATTCCCTTGCTTGAATTTCATAATTAACAGCAAAAAGGCTGACTACCAAAAAGATAAGATGCTCAAATAGATAGAAAGGACCCAAAAAGTATGAGTAAAGTACAAAGAGGATAGGGGTTCTTAGAGGGAACGAGGGCACCTAGCGTTGACATCCTAGTTTGGATGTGCCTGGTGTCCAAGATGAAAATTCCAAAGTATGAAAAGGATAGACTAAGAAATTAAGGGTAGAATAACAAATCAATAGAAAGCAAAGAAAAGTTTCCCAAAGACATGGGTTAGTAAGTACTTTTCTTACTTAGAAATCATATGAATAGTAGTATGTAATCAGGAACTAGATAATTACCCAAAGTGCATGATTTTGTGTCTACATTTTCCTCCACTTTATGTTGGTGAATTTTCGAATACTTGGATAACATAAAGTAGATAGATAATGAATACCTGATATGTGGGTGTAGATGATGATGTGATGAAATGCGGTTGGATGACACTAGAAAAAGAGTGGAGTGATAGTGTGGTAGGAGCATGGAGACTAAAAGATGAAACGTGTAAAAAGGAAGGAGACATGAACCAAGATAGAAATCACGTGTGTACTATGCCATGTGTGTGATGTACCTGTTGTTAATATGTGCATAATGGATGATGTTGTATGTTGACTGCTTACTTCCCATACAGACAAACATGGAAAAAATATAAGAAATCAAGTAGTCAAATACACATGTATATTGTGGGAGTAAAAGAGGTGTAACAATTGCATGTTTATGCACCAAAAATTTAAGAATGTAAAAATGGGATGTGAAAAATGTGAAGGTCAATGAGTGTTGCACCTGATCCATGATGAGAAAAGACGTGTATAAAGGATCCTGTCAACAAGTTATGTGAGTGTGTTAATGCTTTTTTGGGAGATCTCACGAATACTAGGCTAAGTGATAGGGAGGAAAGTATGATTGATCCTCCAACCTTAACTGCTTCCTAGGAAAGTGCAAGAGTCTTTGTATGTCTGAAGAGGTGATTCATGCATAACAAAATAGTGTAGAGAGGAATGGTTTGAGGATGTTTTATCCTCTAACCTTTAACTGATGTGGTAGATAGGGTGGCCCAAATAAGCTCAATAAAACATGGTAGATAGGGTGGCACTGGGGTGAATAAGCAAATGATAAGTTAGTGTGGACCCTCAATGCTTGGTGATGCAGACAAGGATAGTGTTGCCTTGGATAAAGTTAGGGTGAGAATGAGTTCATGGAGATTGTGACTAGAAGCTATGAGGAATGATAGTGGAAAATCTAATTATAGGACTGTAGAAACATGAGTAAATACCCAAGAATGAGGAGGATGAAAAAAATGAAAGAAAAATGTGTTGTGATGATATCACCGAAAAATCAGAGGACATTCACAGGGTACGATTGATCTCACTCAAAAAATTTCCCCCTACTGTTGGAAATTTGATTGATGAAACATCACAAGGAATTCATAGTTGTGATGGGGTTTGAGGAAAAACATGAGATGAAAAATGTGCAGGGCAGTCATAGGCGAATGAGCTTGGTAGAAATCAAGACACATTATGAATGTCAAAAATTGGCTGACAGGAGACAAGTGTTAGTGAAGAACATAAACATGCATGCGATAGATATAAAAGTGTAAGATACAAAGGAAATTGGGATAATGCTATTTTTTAAGATATCAATGTAAACACCCAAGAAGATAATGTAGAGCCACAAATAAGTGGGTTACCCAAACATGGGATCACTTTTTTTACTCATATGTTGCAAGACAACTACAAGGCCATCAATTCTTACATGAGATTTCTCAAAAGCATACAAGTGTGCACACAATGAAGAACATGTAAAAAGATGACAAACAATGGCATACAATGAAATTCAACAGGTATAAATGAATGTAACAGAGTAACCACACTGGAAACATATGGGACCCAAACAAATGATGCAAATGAAGCACCCATTAATTACACATTTAGAAATATAAATAACAGTATATCAATTCTTGTATAATTTGCTATAAAAGTGTTAAGTTTACACTTAACATGAAACAATAACACCTGTAGATGACACAAGATGAAATTGGATGCCCCATTTCATGAGCTGTTGATGGGACTTGAGTACTAGGTACTACATGACGCCAATCATCCATGTTACGTGTAAACTGGCCCTTATAATTTTGACAAAAATAGAAAGAAAGTGTGACATGTCTCAATGATAAAGATAATGTATAAAAGATATCTATCTAGCATGTGTAATAAAAGTTATTTCATATCATGACGTACATTGTAACAAGAGTAAATGCAACACAAGACATGCACTCATACCTGTGGATGGCTATAATTACCATTTCTTTCAATAAAACATTTTGCACTCATAATTGAGATGGAATTCCATCTTAGATTTCCATTTACTTTAATATCCCTTACGTATTCAAGTTATGGTTTGACATAAATCAAGATGCATATATCATTAGGAAAATCGTTCTCATTCCCAAGGATACATCATCTTGTTACTCTTCATTCTAACGTTATGTTTACGTTGTAACCTAGATTGAGGTGTATATGAATGCACTCATTTGTTTAGAACATATTACGATTTTAATAACACTTACTTTTGGGTCACATAGGTATGCCCTCCAAGACTACATTTAAGAGCTTGATATCATGCTACACGAATTCAAGTTGGTTTGAAGGATTATTCCTAGACTCTTATGATAAAGTATATCACAAATGGCGACAATCGTGGCATAGAAATACACACATCAAATTGACTCTTTCACTAATTATGTTTACGTTGTGATGAGGGGACACATTAATCATTTTTGTCTTACTCTCAACAAAATTACAGTATTACCATAACACTAAAAAATGTCATCAGGTAGTGTATTGCAAACACCCTATTTTGCAATAGCTTGATCAAATCCAAACGATTCATTTCATTATTCCTAAGTGATGGTAAATCTTGGTTATGAGTCGTATCGCAATGTGCATATCGTGGGTAATATTTACACATCAAAGTTTTTACAACAATTATCTTTCTGAATGCTTGGAACTCATGGATTAATCATTGTACTTCTCAACAAGGAAAATTATACTACTAACATTATAAGATAACTCCAAGTTGAACTTATGACATCCGTATTATATTTTGCAATATACTTAACAAGTCCAACTTTATTTTGTGGTATAAGTGAGGTACCACCTTATTATATTGATTACAATAATTAGTTTGAATGATGTCACATTTGTAAGTTGTGAAATTATATTAATTTGCCCCTAGAATCTTGTTTCTCGAATGCTTGAACTCTCCATGCATTGACCTCGATAAGGACTCCAACACGTAGAAGCTACATGGTGGACTAACAACTAAAGATAACTCATAAGTTATGGGATAAAATTGCATCCTCGTTATACCCTGCAACTTCAAATGGTTAGATTCTATTAAACATTTAGCTAAGTGAGGTAACCCACTTTTAATCTATTTCTAAGGTTTAATGCATGATTCATTCCTATATGGTGGTTTCAAAAAGTTTCTTGGTGATACTTTGCAGATAAGTATTAGAGCCGATGAATCAGGTAATTCAATCTGGGAAACTAGATCCTCAAGCTCACCCATGCTTGACCTCGATAAAAATACAAGCTACTCAACCCTTAGAATTTACAGTCCTATCCCCGAGTATAAAGTCGCCACATCTAAGCCTCTATAATCCGAAACATTCTCATCACAACTTAAAAGGAGGCATGAATATATTTGACCTTGGATTATAACCCCTTTTAATCTAATTCAAAGTTATATCCATTAAAATAAAACTATGGTCAATTCATTCATTACAAATTATCCCATACCAAGAAGCTATGATTCTCATTTCAAAATCCTTAAAATGTGCATTTAACCAAGGTTATCATTCATTTAGTATACCTAACATCCTAATCGTGCTAGAATAGAATGGATCCAAAATAACTAAGCTCGTCAATATACTAAGTTTCAGTTTTCTAAATCATCACAAAATCTCCACATAAATAACATTCATGGGGTCTCCGATAAATCATCATTACCTACTATTAGTGCATCCATTTAATATTACATTGGTTCTTCTAGGATAACCCATTATAAAGTAATAGTAGAAACAAAATGAGTTCTTTCCCTTAATTTCCCACCAAAGATACGCTATTGAACTATCATTTCAAATACACTACACACTGAATAATTTATGGCATGAATATTACTTAATCATTGAATAACCATAAGGTTCATGGTTTTGTTTATCTCCTGCTACATCACCATCTTATCATCTTATGTTGTAATTATCTTCTAAATGTTAACAAATCACATTATTAAGTTCACAAATTCTTATGTTTCTTAACACAAGTCCTGATCATGTATCCAGAATATTAACATGTATCCATTTGTTAAGGCTAACCTTACTTACAAAAAATAATCTAGAATTCTCATCAAACCCAATCGTTCACTTGATGCAATTCCTTATAAATTTTAACATGTAATCATGGCTTTACCTATAACTTCACATGATGACCCTAATAATGGTTACATAAGTCAAATATTGAGGAGATAATAACATGCATTTATTGATCTTAACTAAAGTTGTAAAAAAAATCTTAAAACTATTTCCAAGAAGACATTTATCATGATTGAAGTCCTCAAGAGGATTTCCCATGCTCTTCACCACTTTACATGTGGTTGGAGATTCATGAAAGCATCTTCACAATTTCTCATCACTCTAACTATGGGTGAAGGCCTATAATAAGATCTTCCCATCAATCACCACTCTATCATGGTCAAATATCCATAAGAGGATATTCCCATTTCCTATATTTTACTGTGGTTGAAGACTAGAAGGGGATATTCCTATTTCGTGTCTATCTTTACCATGGCTAAAGATCCATAAGGATCTTCCCAACAAGAATCACTATTCCCATGGATGAAGATCCACAAGATGATCTTCCCATATTTGAAAAAGAACCAAGATTGATTGAACCTCTTCCCATTTATGATCCATTTTTCATGAATATACCAAATTTCACCTTAATCTTAGTGTGATAATTTTATAACCTTTTAAAACCCTAATTTGTCAGATGACAATTTTATTGCTAGAAGATTAACAAAAAGGCCAATTGTGGTATTTAAAAACTTTCAAACTTAATCTTACCATTGTTTTAATGCATAATTGGACCCTTATGGAATCAGTATATCTTTTCCATGGCTGAAGATCCACATGACGATCTTCCCATAGTCATAAATTTACTTCCAAATGATGATCTTCCCATTTAGTTCATTTCTAGTATGATATTTCCTAATTTCACCTTATTAGTGACAATAATTTTATTTATACTCCTAACCCTCTATAATTGTCCCAACACTTTTATTGGAAAATTTTACGTCAATTGGGTCTAATTTAAATGACTATAGACTTAATCTAACATATTAATTACTATAATTTAATTTACACCACCATTCAGTTGAAAAACATTTCCATAGATAGTTACAAGTGGATACTGAAGGTTTTTCACTTTGCATTAAACATTTAATTATTAATTTGCAAAGCATGATACCAACCCTTTTCGCACATATCTAAATATAGGAATTGATGTAGTTTTAAATCATCAAACTCTATTGTAAATAAATGCAATCACCCACCATAATTTTCTACATCATGGATGATTACATTGAACCCTAATTCTATTGTCCATGACACACCTCCATGTCATCCTAACATCATTTAATTTTCAAATCATCCTTAATTTTCAAATATTGATTTATTCTAGCCTCACACATTAAATCATTATGTTGACAAGAAATACGTGGATCTCAAACTTGACATCACGTACAATGGTACTCATTAAAGTACACATTTTCTCACACTTTGGGGAATCTTCTGATTCACATGCTTTTCCTTGTTCATATTTTGGAGCATCCCCTAATGATCATCCATCATTTACTTTAACCTTTGGGTTTGAACTTCTGATGACCATCCTTCCCTCACTCTAACCTTTGGGGCATCTATACAATATGCCTATTCTCACTCGCTTTCTAGCTTGGGGGCATCTTACGACACCTTCCTCAAAATCATTTTGTAACACCTCATATCCCATAATCCAAAAACATTTTTGAATAACAAGTTCAAACAAATTCAACTCTAATAAATTTTCAAAGATAAACACCTACTCTTTAAGAGCATATACATGCTATCCAAAGAAATGGATATTAATCACCAATCAAGATAAACATGAATATGTTATCTCATGTTTCTAGTGTGGTTAATACATGTCACCTCATGTTTCATAACTACTCTCTCTCTCTCTCACACACACACACACACTCTCCTGACTCTCTATCTCTCACTTTAACTCTCTCTCACTCTCTCTGTCAGACTCTCTCTGACTACACCTAAACACTAAACAAACACGTACATTTATATCAAGCATGCACACAAACACACATTGAATACAGTGAAAAATGACAGTAATTGGAAAGATAAACAAACACACTTGCAAACCTCTTGTATATTTCCAATGCAACCTCAAGTAAGGTTGTGTGATAACTTGCAAGTTATGTAACCTTGTGAATGACTAATTGTGGGTGCTCTTAAATGGCCTCCAAACGTGGGGATGTAATTGCTACCGAACACAAGGATTTTAGTCTTGGATAGAGCTTCTTAATATGAAGATATTGGAGTACCTTTAACTAAATTTTTGTATAGTAAATCCAAGAGGATTTTTAAGTGGACGGGCTTGCATTTTATAGAGGCAATAATATTTAAAATTGGTTGCAAGTTTTCTAATGAATGCACATGTTAAAAATAACATTTGGAGGGGACTAAATAGTTGTAGGAAGATAAATGCCATTTAGAGGGTGGTAAATGGGCTTAATTGCAAAAAGTTGCGATCCGGAAAGGTGGTTGCTACGTGCAATTGAATTTCCCCCACCTTTCTAGGATTCTAGAAGTGTGGTTATACTAGACTGGTGAAGTGGATTCCATGTGGAGTGACTGAGATGATGAAGTAAAGTCCAAGTGGAGTTAAAGTGGTTGTTATAATGTGAATTTGGCACACTTAATTAATTAATCATTTAATTAATCAATGATTATTAAACTTGATCTAAAGGGGTAAAAACGATACTAGGGACTAATATAATTAATCCAAAGGGGTACATGCACATGATTAATCAATTTAATTAATCAATCATGAAGGGGTGAATAATAAGATGTATTAGGATAATACTGGGAATGTGAAACATGTGTAATTTTAGGGTGTCTACATTTTCCCCCTCTTTAAAGTGTGATTGCAAAGTAATAATTATTTAAAGATAGTAGAAAATAATACATCAAATCAGCTAAGTAGTGAGAAGAAAGTGACGAAGCATTGGGATGCCCCAACAAGTTGAAAATATTCTTTGGCTCGAAACAGGTACAGTTTCAATAGAGGAACATACCATTCAAGTGAGTGGATGGTGTAAACGCAATGAGTGGTGGACGAACTGCTTGATATGAAGAAGAAAAGGGATTAAATCAAGGATGGGAAAGGACTGTGCTCATAGCATGAGCATCATTTGGATGAATAATTTTTAGAGCAACCTTATTTTAAATAGTTGTAAAGCCTCATTTGTCACTTTAAAGTTAATCAAGGCGTATGGTTAACCCAGATTGCACGTGTAAACAAACACACACAACAAAGAAAAGATAAAAAGGAAAACAAACCCAATATATAGAAGTAGGTGCATGAATCATGGTTATAAAGGAACTAAGATGTTGGTGTGAAGCACACTACTTGCAAGTGGTTCCAAAAAGTAAACATCAACAATGCAACAAAAAGTCGAAAAAGAAGACAATCAACTATGCCCCTAATGCATGCCAAAATAGTGATTAAGTAGATGGAAATGCTCACCAAGTGAGAATATGATCAATTTGGAAGAGTGGAGTTAAAGTAAATCCTTATGAAACTATTATTGGATCCATTGTGAAAATTATCAGAGTTTAAATTTCCCTAGACACTTCAGTTATATCATGAAAGGAAAAACACATTGTTGTGACTTGCCCCAACCTGAGTTAGCATATCATGAAAAGGGAAGAAACTGATAGTTGTAAGATTAGAATGATCACTAGGGTAGTAGATAAAGGTATGAATTTATCAAGATTGTGTTGAGATGTTGAAAAATTCACTTCAAGTGTTGGTTCCAATTGTAGGATTTCTTGTGATAAGTGATTGTTTATTCAAAGTTTTGTTAATTTTTGCTTTTTGGATTTTTGAAATATATTGATGTTTTTCACATTTTTGCGATGTTTTGAAAAATAAGAAAATTCAAATAAATGGTTCCCAAAATAATTCCTTGATTCAAATGCATTTGGATGCATTGGACCTCTTAACAAGAAAACATTCCATGGCTTAGAGTAATATACTAGGAGGATATGGTCCTAAACATGCAATTGCAAACAAACCCAATATGAACAATAAAGGAACCACAACCAAAGTTATATGTGAAATAAGATGTGAATAAATTTCCTGCAGTTGGTCTATGGTAGCTCATGGTAAATAAATACACAAAAATAACAAGCTGAAAGAACAAAAAGTGCATTGACACAAGGACTTTGAATAAACCGTAATACAAAACACTTGCAAATTATGTGGCTAATGACACTTCAAAAAATGTGTTCCATATTGAGCAACTAGAATTTTTGAATGCCCTCGAGTGAAAAAGAATGTAAGAGGATTGGATTCAATCCTAAAGAGTGAAACCACATTGTACTTAGATACTTCTTATCATCCTATTGAGTCAGCTAAGGGGCTCTTAGATGAAAATGTGAAATCCAAGTGAGATGGTTCCTAAGCAAATTATATTGTACTGCTAAGGGTAAATGATTTTCCTCGAGTATAGGTATATACCACGGGAAAGAAAAATAATTTGAGGCTGAAAGGTGATCTAGAATGAACAATGATCACCAGTCAAATGATTAATTATGGAATTGGTTATCCAATTTTTGGAAAGTTTTGTTTTTGACATGGAAAAGTGACAAGCAAGCATGGGAATCTACAAGTAACTCTTCCTCGCACCCGACCTCTCGAGGTCATGCCGAGACAGCCGGTGGGGATGGAATATGCGTGGGATGCAGACAAACTAGTTAGGCAATCTGATGTCTTCGACGCGCACTAGTGGAAACTGTGAATCTAAGGCAAAGAAGGCCCTCCTAACCTGAACTGGTGTGATAGATCGATCGGCAAGGATGACTGCTCGAAGGCTCCAATCAATATCGAGCTCTGGCGTGATTCGGTCTATGGGTTGTGGAATACGTGGAAAATGACCTGGGATAGTTTCGTGTATATCTCCAGATAGGGTCATAGGGTGGATGATGGGTATAGTGGACTCTACGGGTGATTATCTGGCCTAGTCCAGAATTCCCTAGCTTTATTAGCTGCTATGTCTAACAAGGATAACTGTTCGATGATGATAGGTGGAAGTGGAGTAGATCTGAATACTAATGTGCGTAGGCCAGCATCTATGTCTGATTCACCTATGGATTCGTTGGGCTGTGGGATTTGTGGGTCACAACCGTAGATTCACGTTTGTTGTGGTCCTGCTATGGTCATGTGCGGAATCAGTCCCTAATCCCTAGTATCCAATAGTCATATGCTTTCTCAGCCTCTATATTTAGAATTAACAGTTGTGTGATCTTCTCAGAGTATCTCACAGGCGTTCGTGCAACCTGAATTCTTAAGCTGGTATCTATATCTGTGAGAGTGTCTCCTGCGTCTGGCTGTGGGACCAAAGGATCACAACCGAACGTTTTCTCTCTTTCAAGCCCTTCCACAGTCATGCAGATATATATCTAGGGTAATCTGTAGTTTGGTTGATTTGACCAAAACGTGTGCGCTTGGTCGTCTTCTATGTTTAACCCGCTTAACTGGAGGCTGATCTGTTGTAAGTTTTCCGTTGTTCGGAAGACTTGGATCCTAAGATTCTGATCTATATCAGTTATTGCTGTGACGAGATTGGGTTGGGGCACGATTGGCTCAAATACGTATTCTCTGGGCTCTCTAGGTCCCGTGATTGTCATACAAAAGCAACAATGTAAATCTAATTGCAGCAAAGTAAAATTAACTATGTGAAATATATCTATAACATATATAACTTCTCTATTTTTGTATTTTTCTGATGAATTTATATGAATGAAATTGAAGGAGCAACTATTTTAATATATCTAGAAATTGACAACTAATCTAATGACGAAATTTAAAACAAACAAAGCAACCGAGTATAGCTACTTGCCTGTGCAGTTGTAAATCTATTGTAAATAATGAAATAACTAATCTAATCTATTTGAAAGACTCTCGATCCTACCTCAGAAGTGAGGAATGAATCATAGTTTCTCAGAAACTATCAATCCCCACAGCTTCCCTGGCAATATCGAAAGTAAAATTGACTGAAATAAAGTGATTGGCTACTCTATTTGATATGCTTCTAACTAGAACTTTGAAAGCTAGAACCTGGATTTTGCAGAACAGTGGCGAATCCGATGGTGTGTGTGGTTTTGTCCCCTCAGTGTGATCTCCTCGTTCCTTCGTGCTCACGTGGATCCAGAAAAGCATGTAATGCTAGCATCAACAGAAGTAGATTTTGGAACAAAGGCAGCTTAGGATACAGACTGAATACAATGCGAGTAGGAGAGGGATAGCGCAAGAGTACAGAGCTTGGCTTATGCAATTCCTAGCGGGATTTATTGCGAGTCATGCAACATAAAACGTCCAGAACCTGAAACTATCCTATTTGACGAGCAAAACCTGCAACTTTAATGGCTTCCTACTGAGAATTAAACTGCTCTATTTCAATGGACTGCATGAAGTAATGACAGCATTTGCACAAGATGGATATGTGGCTTTCTAATAGCAAAATAACATTAACTAAGCATGCAATGAACTAAACTATGAATCCTAAGCAAAATAAAAGACTGAACTACTGAAATGAGAAATTGAGAGGTAAATTTGAGGGGCCATTTGCTTGAGCACAAGCCAACTATTTATAGCATTTGCATTTACCCAAAGGTAAAAACCAAATTGATCTCTTAAACCATAAACAAAGCCAAAACACTATTCCAGGGAACCAGAATCATTAATGCAAGCCAAAGGCGGTGAAAAAAGCTGGTAAACATTGAAATTTACGTGAGTCGCGTTAAAAAGAACATTCTGGAAAATGCGTGAAGGACCGCCGCCCTGAGCAGGGTGGCGGTTACAGGACCGCCGCCCTTCCTGGGCGGCGGTCACGAGACCACCGCCCAGGCAGGGTGGCGGTTTCGTCACTGAAGAATAAAACACAAAGAAAAGAGGGGAAAAGAGAACAACAAAGCACGCAGGGGCTAAGCAAGGCATGCGGGATGTTAACGCACACTTGGGGAGCTTTTCCGGATCCCGAACACCTTGCGAGGAGACCTGTATCATCATTGGGGCACGTGTTACGTTGTTCCGGCAGTGCAGTACCTTACAATTTTGGGTACGTACATATTGCCCCCTCGGAGAAGCGTTTTAGCCATGAAGAGGCGTAAAATGGTGGGTCCGAGTATGGCGGTCCCGAAATGGGAAGTTGGAAGTTATACCTGATACGTCCGTGTGTCGAAATGACGCCATCCAAAATTCCCGCCACCTGCAAAATGAAAAGAGGAATCAAGTGCAGATAGACAAAATAGATCGGAAAATAAATGCTAAAATAATGGGAAATGAGGACGTACCATTTGTGCGGGGGTAAGAACTTACCTCCATTGGCGCTCCAAACCTGTGAAAAGGGGATTCAAAATGAGTCAGGTTGCTATATATATGAAAGTGGGCCCATTTTCCTATTCATTTGTGCGTGTTGATTTGGTTGGTTTTGAGCTCTGGGACCCACGGTGACGGTTTCTTACGAGAGTAGAGTCAAAACGTTCGTGACGAGATAGCGATCATGCCTCCGCGAGCAGATCATCGACCCGCGAGATCACAGGTTAGTTTTTCTCAATTTATCATTTTTACCCCCAAAATTTTAAAATGTTAAAATCTTTGTCATGGGGGGGTTATTTTTGAAAATGTTAGGTTCAAAAGGTCTATCTAGGGGGGGCGCCTACTGGGTAGGCTTTGTTTTAGTTAAAATAGTCCCTTTTTGCATTTTTAGGCTTTTTTAAGGTATAAAACCCGCGTGGGTTTTCGGGACACGACCGCCGCCCTGAACAGGGTGGCGGTCACATGACCGCCACCCTATTCAGGGCGGCGGTTACAAGACCACCACCTTTAAGGCGGCGGTTACGAAACCGCCACCCTGCTCAGGGCGGCGGTTCCTAACAGAATGCCAAAGGAACACTTGTTTGAAATTGTTTTTGCATTTTTAGCATCTTTATGTGTTTTCATGATTTTTCTAATGTCATTCGGATGCTAACTTGCTCTGTTTTGTGTGTTTTTGGGTGTATGCAGGTGAGGGAGGAGTACATTCGATGGAGTCAAGAGAGAGAGTGTGACTGGCTCCCAGCAGTATTAGATGCCCTTTCACAGGATGAGGTGGACACTCTTCAGAGGGCCGGTATACTGCGTATATCACGCGTCCCACATGTTGCTCCATCCAGTCACATACTTTGTGACTTATTTTCTTATTGGGATGCTGATCGGAACACCTTCCAGTTACCAGGGGTCCGAGGTGAGTGGACCATCACTTTGGAGGATGTTTACCATATTCTGGGGGTCCCGATCATCGGGAGATGACTTACTCTTGAGACGGCAGGTTCACGGGCCCAGATAGCACAGTGGGCTTCTTACATGGGAGATGCAGTTATCTCCACTGGCTCGAAGAAGGGGGTGAGGGTCCGATCTATTCCTAGCCTGCCCATCCCCTTGATTCGCCAGGCCATTATGGGGATCCTTGCCTCAAGATTGATCGGGGACAAGGGAGGAGACACACTACTATATTGCTGGTCCCCCATCATTGCACAGATCGAGGGACATGGCCAGATTTACGCCTGGGGAGCCGATATACTTGGGACTACCTACCATGACTTGTACAGGGTAGTCCGTTTACAGGGGCAGTCTTTGAGCCACCCGACCCTGGTTATGAGCTAGGTCTATGAGCGCTTCATCCCCTATGGCAGAGGTGTAGAGGTGGCAGATCCCAGGAGCTGTGAGGGCAGCCAGATGGACAGACATGTCGGTGCTCAGAGCACCTCACCAGCCAGTTGCTTCCCTGACCACTGATGACATGGAGGCCACACCGTATCAGGCCATGGTAGGTTTATGGGGTGAGGAGGCTCTTACTTTGATCTCCTGCTCCACCACAGGGCAGCTTGTTGACAGAGTAGGGAGAGTGGAGATACACCCCTTTGGCCGAGTTCCTCAGCAGTTTGGCCTACCTTATATGGGTATGCTTCCCCCGGTAGTGCCAGTATACAGGTCAGTTCGAGAGGCCAGAGGGGGTCCTAGAGGCCGGGGTTGGACAGTTGTTACCCCTGGTGTTCCCATTGCGGCTAGGCGGGTAGTACGTGCCCGAGGGAGAGCCGGTGCTCCTCAGGCACCCTTACTTCAGATTGCCGCCAGTCCCGCTCATAGTAGTGATGACCCTATTGACATAGACTCCGAGTCTGAGGAGTTCACAGGGGGGAGACGGAGGAGGAGACTGAGGAGGACAGTGATCCTGAGTGGCATGACACTCAGGATATCATGCAGGCAGAGAGGGCAGAGCAGAGTGCAGAGAGGGTGACTCTGGTTTCAGAGGAGCCACTCTCCCAGGGCCATGGTGGGGAGGATGAGTCCATTGTGGGACACTACGTCACTCCAGCCATGGGAGGAGTACCTCAGTCAGCGGCAACATCTGTGGCAGGTGCTGACCCTAGAGATCCATCCTGGAGGCCCGGTGATCCGAGTAAGTTATCTTCCCTTTGCTTTGAGTTAGGATCACTTTAATTGCCATCTCTCCTTTTGTTTACACTTGTGTTTATCTCTTGCTTTATTTCTAATTCATTTTCTCCTTTGTTTGCAGAGACCGCCGATGAGTGGCGAGACCTGATTCGCAGGGTATGCACCGATACCCTGATGATCCCTATGGAGAGGACCCATGCAGAGCTGTCTGTGGATGCAGGGGAGCCCTCAGCAGCTGGCAGACATACCGACATCTTTTCCCCCATCTGGCATGTGGCCAGGATGGTATCTACCCTCCGTACTGAGCTGGCAGGGTATAGGACAGCAGAGCGCCTGATGAGGAGTCATTCTCATGGCGAGACCGCAGCTGCCCCTCGGGATCGTGAGCCCTCCGTGCACTCAGAGCACCGGCGTAGCCGGAGTCCTAGGCATGGGCGTGCACCCTCAGAGGGATCTCATAGGGGTTGAGAAGCCACTTGGCTCTCTTAGATTTTTGTATGATGTTTTTGTATTTCCCGGGCTCTTTGAGCGTTTTGACCATGCTTAGCGCATGATGGCATTGTACAGGAATTTTGACCATTTATATATATATATATATATATATATATATATATATATATTTTTTGGATCAGACTCTTGGCATCTATGACCTTGCTTCCATTTCCATTTCCACATGTAAACTATGATGTTATGCTTATATGCTTTTTAGAATGTATGCAATGGAGAACAAATGATACAAGTGTTTACTTTCTTTCTGTATTTCATGGTGCTGATATATGATAATGTAGATACAATGTGATTTTGAATTTTTAGTTTCTTTAAGCAATTTTGATACCTCATATCTGTTTTGGCAAAGTGGTGAAGATAAGCCGGTATGATGAGCAGATAAACTTGCCCCACTCCTAACTCCACGCAACTAGTAAGATGCGAGGGCTCGTCACCGAGAGCTAGAAAGGGCACAAGTTATGAAATGTGTTGAAATGATAGTGATGAAAGATAGACAAAGCTTTGGTGGAACCAAATTAGGATGCTACAAGCCTACTCTACTCGAGTGACTCCATAGTTTGGGATGCAACTTGCTTTGTGGTTTATCTAGACTTAGATCCGTAGATGGCCACATGGTAGACAAAATCTGGGTTTTAGGATTTTTAACTCTCTTGGAATTTTGGACATCTGATTCATTTGTTTTTGACTCAAGACTTCAAGATTTGAATTGTTTGTTTATGACCTTTAACATTTGTTTGTCAAGAGGACCCCCTACACCTTGCCCCATGCTACTAGTAAGAAGCGTGGGTTTATCACCATGGGCAAGGCATAGGCGAGTAAGGGCATTTCCATCCTTTCCCAACCCTACGTCACTAGTAAGAGACGCAAGCTCATCACCAAAGGTTGGTGGGGCAAGGAAATGTGTAAATTTAAAATTTTCTGTTTGATTTATATTTGACTTGTTTATTTGAGTAAAATGTCAGCATGCTCTTACTTCCAAAGAGATATACATACGGGATAGATGTGACACGATGAAGCTTCTAGAACAGACCATAGGCAAGACACCTATCCTAAGAAGAAACCAAAAGTGAGAACAAGTATGCAGACCTTGGTATGGTTACCGTTAAGACTTTGTCATATCTAGCTTTATTTGATGAAATGATTCCAAAATAGTTGATGATATCATGGAAATGGAGAAGTATGATTAGAGTGTTTATGCCAATACCATCAGAAGTTTGTAATGAATTGCTTTGAGAATAAATTCCTTGATCACAAAATTGTACGAAACAAGCGGACAAAATGATCCTAACTATATGAAGATGCAATGTAGATATAATTATACAAGTAGTGCTGGTTGCTTATGCATAGAATCGTTTAAGGTGTAGGGAATTGACCGTTTCACCAAATTCCTCACCTTCTAGTGTGCATAAGAGATATGCACCATTTCCATAGTCCTTCATGACTCGGTATGGGCCCAACCATTTGGGCCAGAACTTCCTTCCTTCGCCGGTCTTTTTATCGATCCGGTTGTCTAGCCTTAGAACTAGATCACCTTCATATATGTCTCGTTCATAGACCTTCTTGTTATACTACCGGCACATCCGGTCAGCATAGACTCTGTGCCGCTGTTCAGCATCTAACCTAGCTTCATCTAGGCTTTCTAGTTGGGAGAGACGTGCTTCTCTGTAAGCATCTTCGTCCAGGATCCCTTGTAATGAGATACGGAGACTGGGTATTTCAACCTCAAGTGGGAGAACTGCTTCTGCCCCGAATACTAGCGAGAAAGGAGTTGCTCCTGTTGGTGTTCTTATTGAGGTTCGGTGGGCCCATAAGGCTGGATATAACTTCAAATGCCAATCTCATTTGTTTTCTTTCACCGTTTTAAGAAGAATGGCTTTTAATGTTTTGTTTGTTGCTTCAGCTTGTCCGTTGGCTTGGGGGTAATACAAGGAGGCCGTATGATGGCTTATTTTAAATTTATTGCACAATTCATGAACTTTTTCATTCTTAAAAGAAGTCCCATTATCTGAGATAATGATTTGTGGGACACCGTACCTGCAAATGATTTGGTTCAAAATGAACCTTGGTGATTGCAAAACCCGGTATATTAGTAAGAGTCATAGCCTCTACCCACTTGGTAAAATATTCAGTGGCCATGATTATGAAATTATGGCCGTCTATGGATGAGGGAGAGAATTTCCCTATCAAATCAAGGCCCTTCCTAGGGCCAAAAAGGAAACTGACATCGGTTAATGTCGAAAAACCTATAAAAAGAAAATACGGCCTGTCATTGTCACTTTGGTTAATTTGCAATCCAAAATTGACTTGCTTACTGGAGATTGATTTGTCATGGGTATTGAGGTGAGGTGGATCTCTTTGATGGCGGAGAGAGTTATAGTGGGCCCGAATATTGAAGGGAAGGCCGCAGTGTTGGCCGGGGAACCCCAGCAGATCAGGATGGAGCCATGGCACATGCAGAGGTAGCTGGAAGGGGCTGGACAGCTTGACGCGCACCAACCCATCCCACACCACGACGACGTGTTCGTCGTAAACCGGTTAGGGTCTAAACTCTTTAGTTTTGGTGATTTGGTTGAGTATGTTGTTTTTGGGATTTTGGTAGAATGGTATGTTTGTAGGAAAATAATGGTAAATGGAGGTACTTTGAGAAAGGGAGAGGTGATAGGTTAGATAGGCAAGGCGGCTAGGTGTGTAAATTTTGGTTTTGGGTGGGTGATGGGTAGAAATCGGGTAAAATGATTTTTTGGGGGCCGTGGCGCGGGTTCGGCTCGGGTATGGACGTGACCGATCGTCGCTCACTAGGCGACCGACCAAATCGGTCGATAAAAAAGGTAAGGTTCTGTTTGAATCGAAACCGTTGCGGTTTTGCTCGGCCGGTATCGGGGGGTGGGGTCCGTGGGGGGAATTGGTGTGGTTGGGTGGTAGTGGGTTGGGTTGGTGTTTGGTTTGTTTAGGTTGGGGGGTTGGATTGGTTTTGTTTAGGTGTAGGTGGCTTGGTTGGTTTCCCGGGTGTCACGTTGGGGTTTCGGGCCGCGGTTTTTTCGTGGGTTGGGGGTTCACTGGGTTGGGTTGCGTTGGTTGGGGGGTGGTTGCGTTCGTTGTGTCGGTTTATGCCATTTCGGGTCTCGGTTTTTTGTGGGTTGGTTTTTGCCTGGGTTGGCGTTGCTTTGTTGGGGTGGGTTGATTTCGTTGTGTAGGGTTTTCAGGGATTTCGGGTCTAGGTTTTTGTGGTTTTTGGGGGGGTTGCATGGGTTGGGTTGAGTTGGTTGGGGTGGGTTGAGTTAGTTGTGTAGGGTTTAGTGGTTTAGGTCTAGGTGTGTAGGTGGGTTTTGGGATGGACTTGGGTTTAGAGTTGGGGTGGAGAAAGGTGAGGTGTGGGTTTAGATTTTGGTGTTACAAAAGGGGGTTTAGCTGGTAAGTAGGTGTTATAATAAAGAGTGGGTCTAAGAATGTGGGTGGTTTGCAGGCACCGTAGCAGTTGACGATGCGTGATTGGATGCCTCCACTATTGAGTCGGATGAGGCCACACATATCTGCGGCGCATTGGGCCATCATGCGCGAGGTAGGACTTGGCGGGTCCAGAGGTACAGAGCGATAGACAGAGCTCACAGCCTGATGGTCGCCCTCATCGAGAGATGGGATCCGGCGGCCAATGTGTTCCATCTGCCGACCGGGGAGATGACGGTCACATTAGAGGATGTGTATCGCATCCTGCGGCTACCGATCGAGGGAGAGGCCGTTTTCCAGGTAGATTCAGAGACTGCCATGGATAGCATCCTGCAGGTTTTTGGGGATGCAGCCGCGCTTCTTACATATCATAGCGCGAGCATTGGATATGGTGACATGTACCGCGCACACAGACATGAGACACGGCTTGCCGTGTTGATGATGATAGGGATCACCTGCTTCGCCCTCCCGGATTCAGAGGGAGGCCGCTTCCCACGGGCATTGATGGGGGTGCTACTGGAGATGGTGGAGGAGCACACCTGTTTTGCATGGGCACCAGTGTATCTGGTGCAATTATCAGGGAGTTATGGGGCTATCGCCGGAGGAGGCGATTTGGTATTGTTCTACATTTTTGTTGCACTGTGGGCATACGAGCACATCGTATGCATCAGGCCGGTAGGGCTACCCCAGCAGCCAGGGCCACAGGTCGTGTACCGATATGGATTTCAGAGGTGGTTGGGGATCGTGGGCCAGCCACGAGCAGTTGTTGCAGGTCGGGATGTGGCCTACTATAGACATATGTTAGAGGGCCTTACAGCAGTAGACATTATATGGAGACCCTACAGAGGTCACCAGCCTGGCAGAGGAGCCCGCGTACAGCTGCGCCTGATCCAGTATACATTCTGGATAGCAGGACGGAGGCCGGGAGAGTACGAGCGGATACCCTTAGAGAGGGTACGCAGGCAGATGGGGCTGCCACAGGACGAGCCACCTCCCTTCCCTCAGTACAGGAGGGATGATGTAGAGGCCCCACTGCCAGCACCACAGCCTTGGGATCCAGACTGGGTAGCGGAGAGACCAGCAGGTGAGGGTGTGGATGATGCCGGGTGCACGCAGCATACAGGGTCTGGTGGGCTGGGCAGAGAGCAGCGAGGATAGTACCACGCCTGAGCAGCCAGACTTGGCTTGCAGTTACTGCAGAGAGAGATCAGCTCGGGGGCAGGTGCAGCTATTACAGGGACAGTTGGCTGCTGCACCGGCACGATAGGGGGCCTACAGGGGCAGCTAGCCAGGCTCAGGTACAGGCACAGGCAGCACCACCACAGCAGCATATGCCACAGGTGCAGGTACAGGTAACAGGCAGCCGTACCAGCAACAGCACAGCCACAGCCCCAGATACCACCACGGCCACAGGTGCAGGTACAGGCACAGGTAGCACCTGCCACCAGCACCACAGCCACAGGTGCAGGTACAGGCTCAGGGGGATATTGGTGTTGTTAGGGCCAGGGGACCAGCCCCAGTTCCTCAGTGGCGAGAGATCGTTATATGGAGGTTAGAGCAGAGGCCCGTTATTATCAGGATATTCTTGATAGTAGCGAGTTCGAGTATCAGGCGTATGCAAGCGCATAGGGCGGAGACCTCGCACAGCCAGAGATCTCAGGGAGGGGCAGCTACATAAGCTGGCGTGTCCGTGACGGGCAGGAGGCGAGAGGCACCACAGGGACCAGCGGGGAGAGGTGCCGAGGGCGGGTGGGGAGAGCTGATAGATCCCCGACATGGTTTTGTATAGGGACATGGGCACGGTCTGGCGAACCGGGTTGTATTGATAAGAGGCCTGCGTGCCTACACTTATTCATTGTTTGATTTATTTATTTATTATATACCCGGCCCTGCGAGCCGAGTACGGGTTGTACATTTGATACCGGCCTGCGAGCCGAGTATATTTTTGATATGAGAGACCGGCCTGCGAGCCGAGTCGATATTTTTGGTAGGTATTGCGGCCTGCGTGCCGGCTTTGGTATATTATGAGATCACAGAGGCCCCGATGTAGGGCACATTGTATTTTTGAAAACTGGGATATATATATATATAGATGATGTTTGATCCACATGCTGTGTTTAAAATGTGTTGAAATAAATGGTTGGTAATATATAGAATGGTGATGAGTTTTAATTGACCATTTGATAGATAGATGATGCTGATGTTTTTGTTTGTTTGTGCTGTATATATGAATGTCAGGTTATGTGATAAATTGGTGGTTTTGTGACAGTGTGATATATGTAACTGATGAGTTGGATCTAAATGATGTATAGAGTGATAGTTTTTTGGTATCTGTAGTTGATGGTTTGTTTATTTATAAAATAAATGATGTTGATGAAATTGTAATGCTATGTGTGGTGGATGAACAAAATGTGGTAAATTGTGTTGTTTATGCAGGCAAAGAGGCGGGCGCGACAAAAATTTAGAGGAGAAATGAAGAAAAGAACCCTGTTTCAAAAAGGAAGGTGTGTAACCGATATCGGTTAGGGAACCGATATCGGTAGTCATAGACCGATACCGGTCAACTAACCGATACCGGTTATTTAGGTATGAGCTTTTCTAAAAATAGAAAAGCTAGGGTGGCAACTTAAGTTTTAATTTTAGAGCCATGCAAGAAGTTAAATACGCGAACGCGACGCTTTTTTGACGACTGAGACAGGGATTTGCATGAGGGATTTGGGTGAGAAGGAGAAAAGAGACAAGGAAAGTAAATGTGATCCGAGGTTCAGAAGGCAGAAAGACAAAGTTGAAAAGGGTGGTGATCATGGCAGAACGAGGAGAAGCATCCAGCAGGCAAGGACAGGAGGGAAGACAAGGGCCACCTCAAGCTGCTGCAACCCAAGAGGTATCATTTTGTTTGTGATTTAACTACTGCATGTTTTGTGAATAAGATGGGGAGAGTAGGTGGGTAGATATGAGAAAGAAAACATGATAACAAGGGTTGCAGGTGAGGTAAGTGTTACAGGGTAGGCAATCAGGGGTTTCAGGTATGTTTGCAATGTATAAAAGGAATAAACGAGCAAATTATTGTCGTAGGTGGTTGTTTTTAGGGAAGGTGAATATAATTGACAGTGACCGGTAGCGGTTAGGGAGAACCGGTATCGGTTACTTCACCGATATCGGTTATGTATAACCGGTACCGGTTACTGGAGAAATTTTCCAGAATGTTTGAAAAAGACTCTAATGGATTGAATGGTTGTTTGTCGTTTTTGGCGTATGCAGGCAGAGACAGGGTTGAGGATGAATGATAGCGTGCCAGCGCTGTTGTCGCGAATCCGAGCGGATGTAACACCAGCGGAATGGACATTGATAAATCGTTTGGGGTTAAGTGGAATCCGTTATTATTCACGAATCGCACGTAACCATGGTATGTTACAGGCGCTGATTGAGAGATGGAATCCCGAGACAAATACCTTCTATCTGCCAACAGGTGAAATGACAGTAACATTGGAAGATGTGTTTCGGATTTTGAGACTCCCTATTACAGGAGAGCCAGTATATCAGGCACTACCTAGCGCGGCACGGGGAGCGATAACAGCAGTATTTGGTCCATACGCACGAGATTTGACACAGCGAGGTTTATCGTTTACATATGGGGTAATGTATGCAGCACACCCTGAGGAGACAAGGTTAGCAGTGATATTAATGATAGCAAGTAGGGTATTATGCATTACCGAGGGCGGAAGGGGGAAGATTTCCAAAGGCATTGATGTGTGTTATCTGGGAGATGATAGAAAGGAATGTGACTTTTGCATGGGCACCTGCGTATTTGGCGGAGCTATACAGGGGTTTATGGGCTTGTAGGCGAAATCACAGAACGACACTGGATAGTTCATACTTATTACACTGTTGGGCCTATGAGCACATTGTTTGTGTGCGACCAATAGGCCGATCCATCCAGGCAGGAGAGACCGGAGTACAGAGGTTGGGATTCAGACGATGGGTCCAGACAGAACAAGAGGCCAGATCCCAGGCCGTGACAGGTGATATTGAGTATTACAGGCAGGTATGGGAGAGAGTGACGGTTGCGGATATCTGTTGGAGGCCATACAAAAACTATATGGTAACCGAAATCATAGCTGAGGAGTTGAGAGGTGTTGAGCGATTGAGGTGGATCGCGGGGCACAGGCCAGGTGAATATGAGAGGATTCCTATAGATCGCGTGCGGCGAAAATTTGGGTTTGTGCAGGACATACCACAGGCTTATAGACCATATATGAGGATCGATGCCGAGGCAGCATTCTCACCACCCCGGCCAACACCTCCAGAAGGGCCTGAGGAGATAGCAGCCGATCGCAGGGTAATGGATGCAGGAATGACAGAGGCCTATAGATTATGGTGGGTAGCAGAACTGCGAGGTGTACGTGAGCGCCCTGACATAGCGGTGATTACAGCAGAAAGGGATCGTCTGCAGCGTTTGGTTCAGCAGCTCCAAACGCAGGTGAATGAGACAAGAGGATTGGTAGTTGTTGCGGAGTCACGGGCGGCGAGACTAGAGGCTGGAGTTCTCCGTGCGAGAGGGCGTATTCATATGTTACAGGAGAGATTGGCAGATCAGTGGGCGGTACCAATAGCCGCGGTACCTTTGAGGACAGAGAGGCCCGGCGAGAGGGGTCGACGATCACGATCATCACCTAGTTCGGGATGAGTTGTGATGGTCTGAGTATATGTTAGCGAGGTATGAGAATAAATAAGGATGCCGACCTGCGTGTCGATGATAAAGGAGATGTATTTGTTTAACATCTAAATAAAACTGAATATGTATGTTGATTTGAGTTATGATAATAATAAGATTGTCGGTGTTTTGATTTTCGGTGTTTCGAAAAAGGATAAGAGAAATGTGATTAAAATAAAAATACACAAAAATATTTATATTCACCACACAAGATAGGTTATGGTAGGGGATGGTCGAGCTAACCTTGGGAGACCCCATGTCTCCGAAGTGCTGCCTACATAGCCCATTGCACAAAGCAAGGAAGGGCCTCAGACCGATGTAGTTCTCCCTTAGGATCAGGGAGGGGTGAATTTAGGCAATTTGGTATGGTTTAGGCAATTGGTCGTTTGGTAAAAATTTGATGTTGGTAGGGTAATGTTGTTGGTGCTGGTAGGATAATGTTGTTGGTGTAGGTATAGGTAAAGCAAAGGTTAGCATACCCAAGTAGGAGGGAATAGTGTCCTGATTAAGATCAACACACAATCCTAGATGCGAGGCAAAGCGGAAAGAGTGTTCCGTAGGTGAAAAGAGCTAAACAAACCACACAACGTAGAACGAGCCTGAAGCCCTAAGTGCCGTGCTACAGACGAGAAGTCCATAGTTGAAAAGAGTTGTATGATCACAATATATCAGGTGTACGTTACGTCCCTTGAGTTGAAACAAATGGTGAGGTGATGTGGATGATATAGCGGAGGTACAAAGAACTTGTTATACACGAAAGAGAACCTACCCTAAATAGACAAGTCCATGACCCAAAAAGTTCTTTTGAATGAGGCTTTTATTTTATTGAATGTAGACTGATCGATGCGGGAGAGTCTACAAGGGATATTGATTGTTTTATTCTTGAGGTCTTCACGAAGCTGATCAATGCGAGAAGCTTCTGATAAAGGCTGACTGTGTATAGCTGTCCTTCGGGGAGCAGTCTATTTATAGTAGCAGATATGATTTTAGTACATAGCTGTCCTTCGGGGAGCAGTCTATTTATAGTAGCAGCAATAGTTTGGCATATAGCTGTCCTTCGAGGGAGCAGTCTATATTTTAGATGACTAGTTTTTGCATTTGGCGTGAAGCATCTAGTTTAGTAGGAAGTTTGACTCAAGAAAATCCCTTAAGAATACGGCTTATTTAATACTTTGAAGTCATGGACTAGACTAAAGAAGGGAAGGCATCATCAAGGGGAGGTGCGAAGTGATTTTGATTTATTCGGAGATATAGAAAACAAAGCGTATGTAGCGGTAAATGAGCTCAAGGGACGAGCAAGTAGGTAGATAAGAAGTGATATAACACTAGATTCAACAGTAGAATGGTCAAAGATGCAAGGCATTCAAGGGTTCAGGCTCAAGTTTACCATTAAGCGAAGCTAAACGATAAGTACCAGATCCATAGGTATGAGTGATTATATAAGGCCCAATCCAATTGGGAGCAAATTTTCCACGTTTGCTCTTTTCTAGTTTGGTTACATGTTGATTCTCTTTGAGAACAAGATCACCAACCTTAAAGGTACGCTCATGAAGTCGCTTATCATAAGCACGTTTGATGCGTTTTTGATAGATTTGAAGGTGATCAAGAGCTGTAAGACGGCGTTCATCAAGAAGCTCCAATTGGGCTAACCGCTCTTGGCGGAAATCATCGTTGGTGAGAATATCCTGAAGAGATATTCTAAGGGAGGGTATTTGTATTTCGAGAGGCAAAACAGCCTCGGTGCCGTATACCAAAGAAAAAGGTGTGGCATTAGTAGAAGTACGAATGCTAGTACGATAAGCCCAAAGGGCAAAGGGAATGTGATCGTGCCAATTTCTTCCAGATTCATTGACAACTTTCATGAGGATTTTGGTTAGTGTTTTATTAGAAGACTCGGCTTGCCCATTGGCTTGTGGATAGTAAGGTGATGAGAAACTAAGTTTGATACCAAAGTTGTCACAAAGGTCTCGCAACAACTTGTTTTTGAAAGATTTTCCATTATCTGTTATCAGGCGGTGAGGAACACCAAAACGACAGATAATGTGGTGGTTAATGAACTCGACAATTTTTTTCTTTTTTGATTGAAATGAGTGGAATAGCCTCCACCCATTTTGGTGTAATATTCGGTTCGCTGTGAGTATCCAACGGTGACGTTGTGAAGAGGTTGGGTGAATCTCACCAATAAGGTCTAAACCCCACTGTGAGAAAGGCCAAAGATCTCGAGCGATCTGGAGCGGTGGCTAGGAGTATGTTGAAGGTTGGCATGTTGCTGACACATAACACAACGCTTAACATATTCGTAGCAGTCGTTATTGAGAGTAGGCCAATATAACCAAGGCGAAGGATTCGTTTGGCCACGGCAAGGCCGCTAAAATGTCCACCACAAATACCGTCATGGACCTGTTGGATGGTATGAGTGGCCTCCATGCCAGTTAGACAGCGAAGGAGGATACCATCAAAGCCACGTTGTATAGAGGAGTCCCCCCATGACAACATAAACGCGAAACACTTTTAAGAAAAGCACGTTTGCCGTTACGAGTAAGATCAGGTGGGAGGACAGAGACTTGTAAGGTAGTCGTGAAATTGGTGGTGACCAGGTATCCTGTGAATTAGTAGACACAGTATTTATCATACAAACTATCGGGGTTGAATAGGATGGGGCAAAAAGGTGTTGGACCACGACGATAATTCAGAGTCAGTTGGCGCGGCGGGAATTTGCGAGCTAAGCAGCCATAAGTATCCTCGCAAATTTGTTAGTGGGAGCGGGGAATGGTTTGTATAGAATAGTGGGTAAATAAAGCTAGAAGTGATTCTACATAGTGTTTGTATTTTTGAAGTTCCTCATTTTTGCATTGGTAGACGCCCATAACTGATTGAATACCAATTGAGAGTCGCCAAAAATGTTGATAGATTTGATACCTAAGTGTAACGCAACGTTGGAGACCTAGAACAAGGGCCTCGTATTCCTGCTGTATTATTAGTGCAAGGGAAATCAAGTCAGGAATGAAAGAGGCATAGGTTCACAGCGTTGAGAGGAATTGAGAACAACGCCAGCATCCTCCGCCGCGCTGGCATTTAGATCCATCGAAGAAGAGGGTCATTGGGTACGAACCTCCGTGAGGGAAAGAGTAGCGATGAGTTCGTCGGGAATGTTGAAATTGGTAAATTGTTCCCCTGGTACAGGAGCGTCCGCAAGTTGGTCTGCGATGGTTTTGTCCTTTGATTGATTTCTGGTGGATAACTCAGGTCGAGGTCGGCGAGAATCATGAGCCATCTATGCAATGGCGTTTGGTTCAGATGAGGTTTGGCGTACATGTAATGGATGGGGTCTGTAATTGTGATGACGAAAGTCTTGTGATTTAGAAGGTAGTGTCGGAGTTTGGTGGCAACGAATGATAGGGCAAGGCACATTTTCTACATGTGTGGTACCTAGTCTCATAGTCCACCAAAGTACGACTTATATAATAAACGGCTTGTTCGTGATTCTCAGAGTCACGATGTGCAAGCATGGCTCCTACAGCGTGGTCGGTGGCGGAAAGGTAAAGGTAGAAAGGGCGGTTGTCTGGGGTGGGATAAGCACGGTGGCTGTAAGAGATAAGCTTTGAGAGCTTCGAAGGCTTGGTGGACATTCTTCTCTCCATTGAATGCAATATCCCATCCTTTTTGTAAGTGAGGTGATGAAAGGTTACACCCGTCCGAGAGTTGGGATGTGAAACTTCGGATAGATTGGAGCTTACCTTGTAACTACGCAGTTTTTTGAGATTTTGGTGGGGGCATTTCTAGTTAAGCTTTGACTTTCGATGGATGACCTCAATGCCCACGCAAAGAGACTTAAAGCCAAGAAGTTTTTTCCGAAAGAAACAACCAAAGACACATTTCTTTCTGTCTTTCGGTTGAAGGCGCCAGAATATTTTAACAGCGATCAAAATAATGGTTAAACATCGAATGTTCACTACGATTTTTAACTTGCCAAGAAGATCGTCGACATAGTCTTCAAGGATAGTTGTGCATAATGTCATGAAAAATGTATGTCATAGCCCCGCTGATAGGTAGCACAGCATTCTTAAGCAAATGGCATGACCCACGATACAAAAGGTTCCCCAAGGATTATGAAGGCAATCTGTGTTTGTTTGATCGGACGGTGCGACCAAAATTTGGTTTGTATCCTGAAAAAGCCATCCATGAGAGAAAGCATTTTCATGACCCGCAGTGAGATCAACAGTTGATCAATTACTTGGGAGGGGGAAGTCATCCTTAGGGCAAGCGAGTTAAGATCTCGGAATCGTGTCAATCTCCGAATCCCCTCGTCGCTTTCGTTACAGGTACGATGTTAGAAATCCATTAAGGATATCAATAAGGCAGATGAAGCAACAGAAGGAGCGTTGGAGTTCTCTTTGACGCAAGAGCAGCAATTCGTGGATGCATTTTTCTCAATTTCTGTTTGACTGGT